>JANVCC010000021.1:54819705-55209872 GCA_025345505.1 Todiramphus chloris collaris | reverse complement strand
CGACTGGTGGAGATCGAGCCCGGCAAGAGGGTCAAGCTGCAGCTCTGGGACACGGCGGGGCAGGAGCGATTCAGGTACAGGACCCGGGATCTTCCTCCCCTACCTCCTCCTGTCAGCCCCCTTAAAGCTGCTGACCCGCAGCCCTGGTTCCTGCTGCCTTCCTGGTGCCGTACTTTCATCCCTGGCCCAGGGACTTTGCCTTGCCCCTGGGATGCCTCACTGCACCCACCTGACTGTTGTGCCCCAAACGGCCCTCCACCCCATTGCCATCCAGCCTCACCACCCCATTGCCTGCCAGTGCCCCCAGGCCCGTGGCCCACTATCCCTCACCCCACTGTTCACCAGCTTGTCCCTAGGAGCTTGCTCTTACCCCACCCTTTCCCTTCACACCCACCAGGGAACAGCTGCTCTTCCCTTCCCATCTCACACTAGGGGGTAACAAGTGGCCTTGTCCTGTCTCTCCTTCCCTCCTCCATCTTTGCCCTGAAGATCTGGACCTAGGGTACTGATCCTTCCTCCACAGTTTTTTCCTTCTTTGCAGCAGGAGGCCTCTGCTTCACTCTGCATTTCTTACTTTGTCATCACCTCCGAACTCACCCTCCCCTGCAGTATTTCCCTCTGCCATAACTCTCCCTCCCACGCAGTCTGGAGAGACCAGGCCTTCTCCCTGCTCTTCCTCCTCCCAGCACAGCAGAACTGGGAGCACCAGCACAGCCTCAGCAGCGTGGAAGCCACCAGGCAGCCAGCTACTGTCCCTTATTAGTGTTTTATCTGCCTTCTGCACCTGCTCAGCACTGATGGTTGCCAGGAGCCTTCTCTAATACCTCTATCATTTATAGGGTAGCTAGACTGGCTCCAATGTTTTACTGAGTATTAAATCCTCTCCTTTCTCCTGTCTGTCACAAACAAGTAGCAAAAGTACCCTCTTTTCCTGCCCCAAAAGAGTCACCATCATTCCTCACAGACAAACTGGCACTATCATTCACTTACTCCTTTGACTGTGCTGTATTTGTAGTGCTTGCCCCCTTTGTGTATGGATTTTTATTCTGGACTTGAGATTCAGTAGGTATGAATGTGGGTGGGAGGCTAATGCACAGCCCATCTTCATGCTACTTGAACCCATATGCTTCTTGTTACTGGGATGCTATCAGGAGGGCCAAAACGGGCCAGGATCAATTCTTTTATGTTCCCTGCCTGCAACAGTTGTGCAGATTCTCACACGCAGCTGAAGAGGTGGGATTTCAGTGTTTTATGAGGGGATACCAACTCTTGGTTTTTTTCAACAAGCATTACAGTGAAACAACAAAAAAATTCCCTGGGCTTGCATCAGTCACGGTTTTATACGTATTTGTACAGGCAGGCCTCTGAAGGGTTAGCAAGGAAGTTAACAGTGCTAATAGCAAGCTCTTGGCATTTTTCATCCTCCTCGTGCTTTCCAGCGAAGAACTTGTAAAATACATGTAAACAAGTGACTAAGAGTGTATAATCTCTTTATTTTGAATTTGCTGACAAAGAGATGGGATGACCAATGACAAGGCACTTGACTGAAAGGAATGCAAATGCAGAGACCTTTGCATACGTTTTATATCAAATGATAGCCATCCTTTAACCCGGGAATGCTCAGGGGATGTACAGCGATGAGTCATGCAGTCAGTTGCTTTTACATTTACCATTAGTATACATCCATATAATAGCCAGAAGATACAAACTGAAGGAAGTTGTTTGAAACATCTGTGTTTGTTTTTCTGCTAAGAGTTTCTTTTCTGTTGGTGTATCAAATATCATGTCATTTACTTAGTCTGTTCACGCTTACTCAAGTAAATTATAACTATTTTACTACGTTGTACGCTACAGGTTAAAATCTTGCATATTCTGGTCTCTGCTAATGGTGAAGTCTACAAATCACAAGCAAAAATGGTCTTGGGAAAGAACTAATTGTTCCAAGAAGTATCTAATTTTGTGGAACGCCATGCAGTTTGCAGTTCTCTTTCCCAGTTCTGCTCTGGTTCACTTGCACTGGGACTTCAGAGGAGGTAACGCCTGGCTTTAAAGCTCCCTGGGGAGTTCCCTGTGTGCAGGGAAAACTATTGGCTGCATAATAACCCCTTCTATTGGTCCCAGGCATTAAGGACATTCCCAGGGGAAAAGTAAGGCGTGACACAACCTGCCATCACACTCTCTTGAAAGAAAGCTCTTATTTTCTTCGAGAAGGTGTTTTGGAAAAATTTTTACAGGTGTCCAGTTCATTGATGCTGCTGTATTTGAACTGGATTCCATGCATGGTCTTAGAAACCACCTTTAACATGCACAGTTTGCATTACTTCTCAAAGTAAAGTAATTCTTAACCACTTCCACAAGAAGGGAAGTAAGCTGCAAACACTGGTGCCAGGAAATGTACTTCTTTTGAGCTCAGACAGTGCAGTTACTGACTGTATTTACTTTGACAGCAGTAAGGCATCAATAAGAAGGATCTCCCATTGTGCTAGGTGCCATGTGGACAACAAAATGACATTAACACCCTACTAGAACAAGAATGTACAGACTCAGGCTTGTAATGCAGACTAAGGTAAATGAGGGATACACCCTAGGTTTCTTTTTCTCTTAAGATTAGTTGTCATTTAGAGCATTCTGCAGTTTTGTCCGTGTTTCACATCATCTACTTCAATGTGATTTTTTTTTTTTGGTTGGTTGGTTGAGTTTTTTTGTTTAATTTTTCTGTATTTAAATCCAACAATATAGTTAAATCATGAAACTTCCAAGGTTATAAAGGTAGTGGTGCTAAGACTGACTGTTCAAGAATGTAGGGGCAAAATATTGTGGGGATGCCTCAGTTACATTAACATTTTTAGTGACTGTGATACTAGATACATTCTGTTTCTAACACGTGGCTTGAAACCAAAACACTATCATTATTCTTCTTGGTGAGTAATCAATATCTGTTTTCAAAATTAATACCATTACGATGTAGTCTTTAGTCACAGTGTAAAAACAAGTCTTCAAAATTAGATAAAGCTTTTAGTGAAAGTTTAGTTCATCTAGTAAAGATCAGTATGATCATAATGAGAAAGAAAGTGTGACTGATTTAAAGTCACCCTAAAGCCATAGTCTGACATGATTAATAGATCTCATTCATTTTCAGAAACAATTTTTCAGTGGTCATCATCTTACCAAGGCTTTTCTTGAGAGTATTAATTAGGATCTTACATCTTGAACCTAATATTTAGATTAAGCTAAGAGAATGACTTCTGTTCTAGACAGTATTTTCCCCTTCAGTAATGGAAGGTTTGGCAGAATTAATTAGCAGAGCCAACATATACTCTACATGGGAAGTTATAATTTATGAAAGAATTTAAGATCTGCGTTTAACAAATATTCCCAGTTGAAACTAAAGACTTCAAAGTTTTTCTTTGGAAAAACATTCTAACATATCATTATTGTATGTCATAATATATAACTTCTTGAAGAGCAGTCTCACCTTCAGCAATTTCAAATACAGAACCATCTGCACAAACCTTACAGCATTCGATATCAAAGTGTGATGGTTCCCTTTTAATACTTAGTGTAGTCTTACCTTTTTAGCATGTTCTAATAGATTAAAACTGATTTTCTCCAACTCTTTATCTGTATTTACCTTCCATTTATTACAAACATCAAGCGTTATTGGAAATGAGCAAAAATATTATTCATACAAGTATTCTTGCTGAAAATAAAACCTGGAGATGGTCTGGAGGATGCTAGGACAGTTCATATTTAACAACAGCATAGATGAGGAGCTTTGTAATCTACTTATTTATATGGAGTGGGGGAGAAAATAAGAATTACCTTTCCCATAATGCTTTTGTCCATTTTTGTACCTCTGAGGCAAAGATAGTATAATAGTTCACATGATTAGTGTGGACCAACGGGAGGCTGCAGCACGCCCATCACCAGTGGCTAGCATGCCATGCACACTTGGAAGAGGGGGAGCTGCACAGCCATGTCAGCCTCTGGTCACCAAGGAGTTACAGTCACCTCTATTACGTAGGAGGGTTGTTTCTTTCCATTTAGTGTATCCATGGGAAGTGTGCAAGCTCCCCGCTGAAATACCAGCTTGCACCTTGAACAAAGGCCCAGGCAGACACATTGCATTTCCATTAGCTGTCACTTAGAGCTGGGTTCAGAGTCTGCTGTGAAAGAGAAGTTGAGAGAGGAGGCAGCAAGGAAATACTGGGTACAAAGGAATAGAAGGAAAAGAAAGTGTTTTAGAGAGATAAGACCTGTGAATAAAGACAGATTCAGGGATAGCTTTAACAGTTTAGTCCCTCTTTCATTTAAAGTCATGGGCAGATTTACTAGATTCTAAAGCTGAACGAAATTTCTGCTTTCCTCTTCCAACCAGCACCTCCTCTGAACAGTTTCCTGGAAGGAGATGGACGGTTTCATTGCTGTCTCTCCAATTTCATAAGAAAGGCTGCTCTTTGGCCATTACTTTTTCACCCTAATCCCATCCTGCCCCTAATTTAAGGCTTTCCCTCTACTAAAGGAAGTACTCCCCTCTCCCTCCTTCCCCAGAGAAAATTAATCATAGTTCTGCAAGTAACACGTTCCCTTTCATAGTGCTAGTTTAATGACATTAATTAGATGAACCAAAGTTTACATGAGAAGCCATCATTTCAACAAGAACTTAGGATCTGCAGGAGGATAATTTGAGAAATGGAAATATGAATATCCTTTATGAATAAGTTGGAGTGCATTAAACCTGACCTGTCACCAGTTCCTCATCCTGACTTGGAAACTTGAAGGACCTTAGCTTTTTTTTGTTTGTTTGTTTTTTGGTTGGTTTTTTTGTCATTATTGTTGTTTTTTGTTGTTTGTTTTGGGGTTTTGTGTGTGTGTATTTTTTTTTGGTTGGTTGGTTAGGTTAAGTTTTTGTTTTGTTTGTTTGTTTGTTTTTTAATTCTGTTCAAAGACTAACAGTAAGGAACTTAAAAACTTCATTTTACTTTTTGACCCTGATCTTGCAGCAGTTTACTGAAGTGTGTATAATTATGTACGTGGATTAGCTGCTTGTGAAAGAACACAAGAAAGGCCAGTCTGATTTTGTCTGTGGTCCGTACTTGGATATCTTGCCTCTGACACCATCTTTGAATTGCCCTGAGTGTTCTGGTGTCCTCAGCTTTCAACTTGAGGGATTTCTGGAAACTGATGCAGTTTGTCTGTTTACTAAAGCTAACTCAGACTTTTGTTCAGGACTTGTTCAGTCTGCCATGGAATACAGGTAAACACTTCACAATCATAACATCTTTCCCAAGGAGATATACAAGTCTACCAGCTGTTGCATGAAGAGCCTTTTACTGTCAGCTCTCCTTATCTTTTGTTGGCTGCCATGCACCCTCATCATCAAGCTTGTCAGTGAAGAGATGTGCAGCACATTGACATGGCCTGTAAAGTCTATAAAGCTGTTCTCTTCTGAGCAAAACCCCTGTACATGGGCTCTGGGAACGCTCGCTTGTGCCTTCTGAAGTACTGCATGAGGAATCTGTGTGAAAGATGGGTACCTCTACTGTGACGAAAGAAGGTTCCTCTGCATTTTGTGAGGAGTTTGAACCCATCTGGGGGTGTTGGCGTGCTCTTGGGAAGCCCTCCCAAGCAGAACCCTTCTGGGTGCTCACCTGGAGCAATGGCTTGTTTTCAGCTCGGATCTGAGCTAAGAGGAAAGGCAGGGCTGTCCCTGCTGAGTGTCTTGCAGCCTGCACAGAGGCAGAGCTCTCAGGTCTCCAGGGAACTTGTCCATGCACCGTGGTGCCATGCAGCTGAGTGGAGCAACATGTTAGGTGTTGGTGTTACAGTTCGGCCTAAGATTGTTGAAGGCAGTTGAAAGTCCTATTATCTTTAGCGATAATGTTAGAAGCAAATTTGCCCTTGTGCTTAGTTTTACAGAGGAAAAAAAGACAAAGCAAATCAAAACCAGAGTCATATCAGAACATCTAAGTCAATGCTCTTTCATTCTTTCTAGATGTGATACAGGGTGTGAGGAGAAGGACATCTGCTTTACCCAGTGCATTTTCCAAATAGCATTTTGTCTACTAAAAATATATGTATAATAGTTTATCTACTCTGATTATCTATCATATTTAAATCAAATATTTTGTATCTGTAAGATGTTTCAGATGCTGTTGAACAACACACCACATTCACATGCCAGACATTTTTCCCAGTTGTTAGATGAAATTTTCTGCTTCAGAATTTTTTCTTATTTGCAATACTTTATTTAAAAAATAAATGCAAATAAGAACTCACCTTAGTAGTAAAACTATTCAAATATTTGAAGATCGTATTTTAACAAACATCCTTTTCTCAGATGTTAAGACAATCACATAACATGATATCCTAACTTCTTGTGTTACTTTCCTTCTTTTGTCACTATTTTCTAAAGCCTCTCTAGTATATCAACCTTTATTTTTTTTTTTTGGTAATGAGCAAACTAATTTTAAACTATACATACCAAAACCACAGAAAAAATGGCAGCTGTCTCTCCCATATATTCACACAGTTTTCATGATGTACAGTTACAGATGCTTTTTAATCATCTCTGTTAGAGGCAATACATACACATAATTAAATATAATTGCTTAGACCACCAGCTAGTGTAAATTGGCATATGTCTGCCTGCAGAAGTGAGTTACAACAGGTGAGGGTACTGAGTGCTGTGTGTAAGCACCCAGTAACACATGGAGGGCTGTTTCTCGGTACTCCAGTTCATAGCTACACACTACAACATCCTTCTCTACAGAGGTACTGGCTAACGCACTGATTTGGCGTAACTGTTTTCAAGATACTTTTAAAAATGAAAATAGGTTGTATCAGCTTCCACTTCTCCAAAATGAATCCCATTTTTGTCATCCACTTCTGCCATTTCTAGAACCACCGAATTATTTTAAGGTACTCGTTTGTGTTTGCAACTGCTCTACAAGCAATCTTACTTAAAATCATTTTTAGTCCCCACATCTTTTTCCTCTCTCACTACATTGTAACAAACATTTTTTCTTGTTCTAGAGCATATTAAAAATCTTTTCAACCAGAGGTTCCCTTCTTCCAAAATTCCTTCCAGTGAACATAAAGGGCTCAAAAGTAGAAAATATGTGTTGCCAGTCCTAGAATTCTCATGCCAAAAAAGAGTAAATGCAATTATGAAGAGCTTTTGTGAGAGAGATGCTGGAGGGAGAGGTGTTACTTGCCAATGCTTTAACGTTTGCTAATGTGTTTGCCCAGTTCAGTTACTTTTGGACATTTTTGTTTCTTTCTTAGTCTGCTACCTGCAGAGTTCTGCAAGCACAAACAATTCTCTGTACAAACTTTTCTGTCAAAGAATTTTCTGCAAGGAATACAAAAGGATATGGTTGTACATAGGCAAGCTTGGTTCCAGGTTTCTCAACATCTGCCTATGCATTTCAATTTGCAGTAATTGATTAGAACAAAGCAAAGTGCATGCTTGTGTAAAACTGAAGGACTCAGACTTTAACAGCAACAAGTATTTGATGAATAAATTCATATATTTTATTCTGTGAACATGTGCCACAGTTTGCTAATAAAGAGTAGTCTGCAGAATAATGCAGCATTCAAAATTCACACTAGAGATGCTGGCTTCAGGAATATTTGGGAAGTGACTTTTGAATGTAAGAAAAAAATGAACATTTTAAGAAAAAGGGAACATTTTTGTGTGTAGAAAGTAAGTTAATAAATGCTAATTCGTTTTTAAAAAAATCAAAGATATTTCTTAAAACTTGTAGTAGATAAGAACACATTGCCACATGGAAAAGTAATCTATCTTAAAGTGAAAATGTATTTTAATTTTCCTTTTGCTTTCTTTTTTTTCCTTCATAGATCAATAACACGCTCTTATTATCGCAACTCTGTGGGTGGCTTACTAGTGTTTGACATCACGAATCGACGATCTTTTGAACATGTGAAAGACTGGCTAGAAGAAGCAAAAATGCACGTGCAGCCCTTTCAGATTGTGTTCCTGCTGGTAGGACATAAATGTGACTTAGTGTCACAGCGTGAGGTTACAAGAGAAGAAGCCGAAAAACTGTCATCTGACTGTGGTATGAAATATATAGAAACTTCAGCAAAAGATGCCACGAATGTTGAAGAGTCCTTTACAATTCTTACGCGAGACATCTACGAGCTTGTGAAAAAAGGAGAAATCTCAATACAAGACGGATGGGAAGGTGTCAAGAGCGGCTTCGTTCCAAATGTTGTACATTCGTCGGAAGAAGCTGTAAAGCCCAGAAGACAGTGCATCTGCTGAATCTGTAGCATGCCAAAGAGAACATCGGGTGTTCAGAAGATGATGCCAACCTAAATAACAGAATAATAATTTTGAAAGTATATTAGATCATGACATAGCTGAATCATAGAACAGTAATTTGGTTTTGTATCCTTCTGTCTAGGTCATAACTTCATAAAACTTTAAGTGCTTTTTTTCTTTTCAGAGTACAATAACTTTGTGTGGTTTTCAGGAGAAGAAATTATGTATTGCTAAAGGAAAAACTAATCCTACAGCAAGACACTGAGAAAGTGCAATAATCATTGTGACAACATCTGCTCCTAGGCTTTGTTTACTGTTTAAAATCAAAGCTTGCTTGGTGAGGAGCGGATGAGCTCATTACTTTTGTTCATCCTGCCCTGGTTTTGGACAAGAAAATACTATACCTTATACTTTTTAAATGTGATTCTTTACTCAAGTGCAGGGTTGCTAATGACCATTAAAGTTCAGAATGCTGTAGAACATTTAGATACATATAGATAACTCTAAAGAAAGCAAGATAAAAGATTGCTCCAATAGCAAACACTTTTGATATGACTATGAATACAAGCCTTACTAAAGAAAAAGAATGTTTTAGAAAAGATGATTTATTTGTATACAAAAATGAGGAATAGAAGCAATGACACTTATTGTTAAGTATTTTCTGAATTGCCAATGAAACTAAATGCAACATCACGTATGATCCAGCTGTTATTTGACTTGGATACAAAACAGATTTCCCGACCACTGGAGTTACATTTCGGTGGCCAGATTCTCAGCTGGGTAATTATCACAGCCACACTGATGCCTAGGGAATTATGTTAATTTAAACGAATTCCATATTAGCTTTAAAAAATAAATCTACTTCTAACTAGAAGTAAAAAGTTTAAAAGTGCTGCAACTCATGGGGACCCAGGCCTTAAATTTGAATAGAGCAAGGATAGTTTTATTCTCAGCCAGCAGATGTTAAACTTGTCTAAAAAACGAAGGTTTTAAAACCAAAACTGCTATGAACAGAGTGCTTGGAGAGGAGAGAATTTTTAAAATAATACTTGGCTACAAAGAGCAAAGTTGGAGAATCCCTATTCTAAGAAAGCAACACATACTAGCTTTTAATAATGACAATAATAATAGGAGAATATGTGATCATGTAGCAGTTTACTGAGCTTGAGGTCATCTTCCTACTCCTCTGAATATAACACACACTAGCTTTATGCAAACTATGCCCTATATGTCTAGCACTTAAATACCAAATACATCTATTTCTATTTTATTGTAGTAGTATAACAAGATGACTTGATCTCCAGAGTCAATAAGCATCTCCAGTTTATCTGGGCATATTCATAACCAGCGAACATCAAGCCAGTTATCTTCATATAAAGGTGTGTTATCGTGTTACAGTTCTCCCCTTTCCAGACCAGGCAACAAGTCCATCTAATCTAACCTTTTTTTTTTTTTCAATTAACATATAGTTGTTTTTCCCTCTGGTTTTGGGTCCTTTTAAAATCCTTTTGTAAATATGCCATAGTACAGAGACAGATTGTTTGGTTCCAGTTCTTATATTCACTTAGGGCCACTAAAAGTATTGACATCAAAGGGAACTGAAAGGTTAATTTTTTCAGGACCCTGAGTCTCACTTGCACTGAGGCACAGTTACACTGTCATAAAAGGATGCAGAGGCCTTAATATAAACAGGAATCAGCCTTAATTCATTAGCAATTTAAACTATTAATTCTAGTCTCAGCATGTCACAAAGCGATCAATGTGAGCCTGATTCTCTATTAAACTACATATATTAGTCATTTACACCAAATACATTTTGATTTGAGGGCATTTTAGGCCCTCTTTACAAAGTAAAAGTGACTACAGATGCCAAAATGTAGTAGA
Organism: Todiramphus chloris collaris; assembly: GCA_025345505.1. Lineage (NCBI taxonomy): Eukaryota > Metazoa > Chordata > Aves > Coraciiformes > Alcedinidae > Todiramphus > Todiramphus chloris. The sequence goes on along the minus strand of JANVCC010000021.1, from coordinate 55,199,698 downwards.
GTCAGGCTGTGAGCATTTGACACCGTTTCCACTATGATACTAAGCCCATGTTGTGTGTCTCAGAAGATCTCATTAATGACCTCATTAATGTTTATAAATACATAAATGGTGAGTGTCAGGAGGATGGAGCCAGGCTCTTCTCTGTTATGTCCAATGATAGGACAAGGGGCAACGGGTGCAAGCTGGAGCATAAGAGGTTCCGCAGAAACATAAGGAAGAACTTTTTCACTGTGAGGGTCACGGAGCTCTGGAACAGGCTGCCCAGAGGGGTTGTGGAGTCTCCTTCTCAGAAGACATTCAAAACCCGCCTGGACATGTTCCAAGGTGATCTGCTCTAGGTGGTCCTGCTCTAGCAGAGGGGTTGGACTAGATGATCTTTCGAGGTCCCTTCCAACCCTTAACGTTCTGTGATTCTGTGTGATTCTGTGATCTTCTCTTAATTGTTTAAGAGGACAGAATGGGCCGATGAATAAATCGGTGGCTGGGGCATCAACAGACCCAAGGTCTGCCACTGGTTCACTGTGTGTTTCTGAGCAAGGCATTTATGTTTTCTGTGCCTCACCTTCTGTATCTCAAAAATAGAGATTGTCGTTCTTCCTCAAATACACAAAGGCTGCTGAGACCCAAACTGACTGTAGTATCTTCAGTCTGGAGTCTGTGTGCTACATGTTGTAGAGTGTTTAGCACCATGGGGTGTGGATACCGATTTCTTCTGCCATACCAAAAAACAAAACAAAACAAAAAAAATTAAACCTGTTAAAACAGCTTTATAAGTAGCAGGTATTGCTATTATTATGAATCTACATTTCATATACATTTCATTACTTTCAGGTTAAAATCTTTGTATCTTAAATTTTTCTTCCTGAATACTCTGGAGCCAATGAGCTTTTCATTCTGTATGAAAAATATTGGGTGTGCTGGGGGCGGAACCGACTGGGAGAAGAGAGGAGTAGAGGGGAGGTATCCACAGAGAGATAAACAGTCATCAGAACAAAGCCTTAATGATCTCTGCTGTCATTGTTGTACCTGTAGCATCACATTTATTACACTGGGAATAGAGGTTTGGTTTTTTTACACGACTGTGTAAGGAACTGGTATTGTCATTGCAATTAGAAGAGAAGTTCACTGCATTTTAAGTACTGTGAACATAGTTGTCTTATTTGTAATTCCTAAAAATGTAAACTAACGTGTACATTCAAACGTCGTCTATCCTGACGATATATTAAACCAGTACTGTACCTCATCACTACACATTTGCACTTAATAGAAATGTCTGATAAATAGATGATTTGCTGAAATACATTATTTCATTTTCAGATGCTTTGCAGCACAGTATGTAAGTAACAGCTTGAGTAGGTTGTAGAAAGTATTATAGTTCAGTGCATGTATATTCTTTTTTCCCCCAAGAAAGGGCAAATATTGATACCAGAATTAAATTTCCAGGTATTACAGAAATTAGAGAAATATCATTTGGCAGCCAAATTACTAAGTAGGAATTATTTGTTAAGAAAACGTCACAACTTTGCAAATTAAAGTTTGGTAAATCACAGTTAGGACAAGCAAAAACCTGTTGAAATAGGTAACAGTTTGTATTTAAATGAATGGATATGAAGTATTGGTTTGGACCCTCAAATGTTTAAACTTTCATTGCTTTTATTTTAAGTTTGAGGAAGAAGAATAACTATCTTCCACTCCCCATTTAAATAGTAAATACACAAGAATTCTCTAGATATCTTGGCTTGCCTATAATTGCATCTCTTCTGTGTGAGAAGCAGAACGTAGCCCCACACCCTAGGAACCAACCAAGGAAAAAAGTTTGAGATAGCATATGGTCATACTATTCACCTATGCCTTCAGTATGGAATAGAGCTGCCAACCCAACTTGAAGCTGCTGACTGGCCTGTGCTCGAAGGAAAATAACACGGGCCTGCCTGAGGACCCAGATGCCCTGCATTTGCTCTGTGCTGAGATCCCTTCTGCCACAGCTAAACTGTTACATGTACCCAAGTTGCCCAGTTTAAATCAAAGATAGGTGGATGCACTGTGCTTAGAGGTATTTCAGTCTCTGTCCCAGCTCTTTATAGAATATGTGCTTCATTGCCCTCTTTTTACATAATGAACATCCAGGGAAAGCGACTTTCGCCCCACTGTAGACCCCGGCACATGATACCAGCTCCTCCGTGCCTCCACCCCTGCTTTTTGCCCGGAGCTGGCACAGCAATCTCAGCAGCCTTTATTCAGTCTTGGAGAGGAAGAAGGATGGCTGAGAGTTTATTCTTTACATGGCCACAGAACCACACCACAAACATGCTGAACTGTTTTAAGAAATCTTTAAATATCAAAACACAATTGTCTATAGCAAACATTTGCACTGATCATTTTTCAGAGTCCAAAGATAATATTTTAAATAAGTTATTGAAATGAAAATTCTAAAAGAGGAATCTGTAAAATGTAAATCTCTCTACAAATCCTAATGGATAGGACTGCACAACAAAATCAAGATTCTAAAAGATAATAATAAAAAAACCCTCCAAGCATTTGTGTAATAATCCTTTGCTCTGGTACTTGACTGTATGCAGTAGCACCTACGATGCTTAGGTTTCCTAAGGATAATAATTGTATTGTTGAATGCATTTAAAACTATAAGAATTTGATCAAAAAAATGATTCTCCAATCCTCAGAGAGAAAAAAAGAAAAACCAAAAAACCCAGCCTGTATCTCACAAATACATCTATACTTCTTCCCAGCTCATTTCTAGTAGTAACTCAACGTATGGGTTTAGTGCTGTGTTCTGTGGGGCTCTCTGAAAACGACCTACCTACATATGCTGTCATTATACTCAGTAGTATTTCCTCCTCTGCGAAGCAAATACATCTGCGGAAAAGCAGAATTTTGCTTCTGAGCATGGCAGAATTGTTTATCACATTTCAATGAACGTGCAAATCTGATGAAAGCAACATGATTGAAGACGTGCCAGTTGAGCATAATATAAAGACTATGAAGTTGTACAGGTTACTGAAGACAATTTGCCTTGCATAATGCTTAATTAGTGGGAGTGTACTGTATGCGTGAAGAAAACTAAGTTAGCTCTGCAAACACAAAAATATTTTGCTAAGTAGCACTTTTGATGTTGAAGAACTGGCTGTGTAGACAGGGGACTCCACAGAGCAATCATTTGCCTTCATGGAGTTGCTGCTCCCACAAGCAACCAGCGGAACAGCAAACACATGGCTAAAATGCATCCAGGGAAAGAACTTGGTAGCACGAATTCCCAAACCCCAATACATACACTGTGGGCTTTTTACACCTGGGGAGACAGGGAACAGTTCTTTGGCAGCCAGCACCACCACCACAGCAATTGTTTGGCATCTCCTCCCACAGCTGCCCACAGAGGCCAGACAGGAATGAGCAGTAGCAAGGTCTTTATGTAGGGGTAGGTAAAATCTGCATTTAAACTCAAACTGAGGACTCAAAAATCCCAATCCCAAGCTTCTAGAATAGATCACTGTCTTTGAAAGTATTTTAGTCACTCATTTCTCAGAGAAAGTCACATTTTAGGATAGGCCTGAGCTATTTGGGAACTGATACTCAGTGTGTAATCTGCTGAGAGAGACTATTCCTCCAGGGGAGTGGTGCTGTAAACCAGCTGACACCAACCTTCAGCAGCTTCACGCTAAGAATAATCCTGATTACTTTCACAGGCTGCTGAAGGCCCACCTTTTAGCTAAAGAGTTTCTACAGAAATGTAAGAGTAGAAGAGACAAGAAGAAATTCTACACATTGCAAATAAAATCAGTGCCTAGGTAAACAACCTGAAGCTTCAGCTGTAGTTCAGTTACTGCAATTCCTCATTGCTGTGGCTTCCTATTTGCTTGTGTGCAAACTGATTTTTCCTGCTCCATGAAAATTGTGGAGGGACCGACTGAGCATCCCGCAGCGATAAACACAGTCACCAGGGAAATGAATGCCCAAGATGCATTAAGGGGGTGCATTAAGAAGAGTGAGACCCAGCAGGTCAAGGGAGGTTCTCCTCCCTCTCTGCTTTGCCCTAGTAAGGCCACATCTGGAGTATTGTGTCCAGTTCTGGGCTCCACCAGTTCAAGAGAGATTCAAGAGAGACAAGGAACTACTGGAGAGAGTCCAACGGAGGGCTACGAAGATGATTTGGTACTGGAGCATCTCTCTTACAAGGAAAGGCTGACCCCTAACTAACCACTACCAGAACTACCCAGTGCCAGCGCCAAGACCCTGCAGGAATTTCCATCGCTGTTACAGGATTTGTGGGATGAAGGAAAGCACCAAGGGCCCAGAGTCAGCACAGAGACACTGTCTCTTGATTGCACAACTCCAGCAGATCCCTCTGGATTGATTAATTTTGTGGGACAGCTGCCCACGAGGAATGGCTGGGCATGACTCTACACTAGCAGTACATTTATGTTGCAGGCTTCTTTCCCTTTCACTTTCTCCCCTGCGTGGTTCCCGTGCAGGAAGGGACTTCCAGAAGCTGCATTTGGCACTAAGGTCTGACAGTGAGCAGGGTGATAGTATAAAATGCTAGTGGTAGTTGCTAAGTATTAAGGTACTAATACTGAGGGGAGGAATTATGGAAAGTATTTCAGTCACAATCTCAGTAATGTAATAAAAACCCTGCAGGGCTGGCACCGCTCGGCAGCATTTTTCAGAATTGTCCACTTTGGTTAAGATTTCAATGCCAAGCAAATAGTTTGTCTATTTAGTCATGATTTATATTAATTTGCATAATTTATATTATTTTAAAGTAACTACTACTTATTATTCAGGGGAAAAAGCTTCCTCTGTGCAGATCGTTTTCCTCATTTCCCTGACATAAAGCATTAAAAGAGCAAGCTATGCCAGGACAGAAGTTTAGAAGACATAAGTCTCAATTCCAGTCAGTCAGATCACTGAAATTCACAGTAACATAGTTCATTTTATTGTTTTTTTCTCTGCCCAGTTCTGTGTGGTAAACAGTGTCTGGTTCTCAGAGAAACTATTAAAACAAAGCTTACTGAGCACTGAAAAAAAGCTACATATGTGAACCACTGTCAGAAAAGAACCACACAAAATTATATTTTTTCTTTTTTTTTTTTTTTTTTTGTATCCTCTTTCACTCTACCATGCTTCACAGAGCAACTATAACTCCCTGAGTACACAGAGTGAATGGAACAGTAAATTTCTAGCTGTCTGAAAAAGGCTAGGAAAGGAAAAATGACATCAGATGTAATTCCCCACAGCGGTTCTCTGCAACTCTGCCTGGGCATGGAACAATGGCCACATTTTGCCTAACACACACCACGTGCTTCTCCGTGTCCCAGGAAGAATTCAGTCTCAGCAAAAACCCTCCTGCGGGTTCTGCCTGCAAACTGTCACCCTGCACTACCCCACGTCATCCTTGGGGTAACGCAGGGAAAAAAGTACAGTTTTCCAGCAAGGAAACTGTGAAGGAATAGCACTGCTGTCTAAAAATACATCAGAGAAGAATAAACATCAGGGACAGAAAAGTTATTTAAGCTAAAGGACAATGTTGGCATAAGAACAAACAGGTCATCCCAAGATGCACAAGATTCTGGTGATGCTAAGATACCAGAATCTTAAATGACTTTAAGTGAAAGCAACAGTAACCTTTACTCCTCCACACAAGCAATTGCTCCAGAATGCTATTAACTGAAAAGGTGACGTGAAGCCCAGATAGTAAACACCAGAAATAAAAAATGTTTGTTTTCTTGTTGAAAGACCAACAAACACAGAAGAACCTGTTTCATGTGAGACGTTTGGCCACTGACGGTGCTTCTGTTTTCAGCTACAGGTCATGCCTTTTGAAAAGGATTTTCTTCAGAGCCTCTCATGGCACCGTTTGTGGATAGGGTCATCATGACTGCCTGCGGCAGCGATAAACGAGACTTTCCCACTGAAGGAAACCCCCAAAGTTTTAGTATCCCTACTGAATATATCTAGTTTGATTGGAGAGGAGTCTAAAACTGACTAATCAACCATCAGATGCTTTTTTCTGTCATGGACTAAGTGAAGATTAGAAGAAAATATGTACATCTCATTTGTACCATGTGTTTCAGGGCATTAGAAGAGAACATAACAGCCCATATTTCTCTCTGATGCAACTCATTCAAAGCCAACAGATTTGTGCCTGGAATCAAGTCACTCTGAGACATCTAGAATATTATGCATAGCATTAATTTCACTGATCGTTCAAATCTTAATGAGATGCTGCTTGCAAATTACTTTGAATCCACGGACAGCTCTAGGATTAAGTGTCATTCACTCTGTCTTTTGCAATCCACATAAAACTGTAGGCCAATGTAGCACCATATACTAATCAATAATTAATATCTTCATTACCATCAGAATTTAGCAATAATGCATTTGCAATAGAATTAAAGGAAATAAAGCAAGATTATTTAACACTATGTACTTGTCAAAGCACCCTGAAGTGGTACTGAAATCCCACAAAACCTTGAGCCTCGTGGATATATTTACTTCCCGGAAAATTAACACAGAAAAGTTAATTCGGAAAAAAACCCACAGTTATTACATAAGCCGTGCAAAATGATGTGTAGTTTATTTTTAATATCAGTAAAAAGTAACACTGCTTCTCAGGTGTTCCAGTTCTCTTTATTCCTTGGCTAGCACTACTCCTAGCTCTTGCACAAGAGCGTATTTGGGCACGATGCAAGAAGTCTGACACTCAGAACCTTCCACTGCTGACCCTTCCAGGCCAGCTGTATAAATGTTACAGAAATGGCTCCTAGATACCTAAGGATACGTAGACCACTAGACCATGGAAGGTACTCAGATACTGCTGCGACTCGTGTACTCATGTACTGTTATGTTTTTGTGGCAACATGTGGTAGGTTTGTATGAAAACTGCAAATACAGGAGAAATCCATCTTTTCAAAACAGCATTTTAAAACATAGGTCAGCTTCATTTAGTGTAGAAGTTGGCTAAGCAAAATTTGCATTCTAATGATTCGTGTTGTGGTTTTGCGCTCTAAACTTTGCATCAAAGGGAACTGAGTTGAAGTTCTCTATAGTTTGTTTTCTGGCTGAACGATGTCTAAATTATTTCCCAGAAGCAGCTTAAAAACATCACTGAATTGTGGCGTTCATGGCAAGCATATATTATAAAATTAATAGATGCAATAGAAAGTGAAAAGAACAAAAAAAAATCTCAAATAATATTAAATAATCACATTTTAAAAGGGTTTGGGGAAAAGAGGTTAAATTAGTTCATGGAATAGTGGCTCCTAGAAATGTCAGACTCCATATCACAGTCTACAGAATATTTGCCTGTATCTCAGCTTCTCTGGTACTTACACACCTGTAACATAATCTGCAGACTGTGGAGCAGAGCAGCTGATGCACAAATACAAAACGCATACCTTTTACTGACCCTCCTGGAGGCCTCATAGCTTCAGCCTTGTTGTAGAATATCTATGCAGTAGACAGTACATAATACATTTAGATCTATAGTGCATAAGTACATATTATACATACAACTGTATAACTGCATGCAGTATATGTTCAGTGAACACTGTATACTTAAATACGTATAGTACAGAATATGCAATAACAGCAAGATGAAGATGGAAACTTTGGTCAAAATAGGAAATTACTCAGTACCTCCTTTTTACTTCTCAGTTAAGAGAAGGCCTTAATCTGGCTATCTTAATTTATTAAGTTTATAAAGCTGCAGGCCATACTTAAGTCATCATTATCAAAAATTCCATAATGTAGAACAGATTTGTTCAATATGTTATTACAGCTTTTCTAACACTTCAGGGTCCCTATCCTCTATGATGTGAATTTATCTTCGAATCATGTCCCTCACCGGAGGCCCGGAGATGATGGAAGGAAGGGCTGCCATTCCCAGCGGTGTGGCAGTGGGCAGCGGGCCAGCCTGAGCGGGTGGCTTCAACTCTCAGCTTCCCGAGCCCGTGAGAAAAGGTCGTTAAAATTTTCTTCAAGACGCATTTTAGATGAAGGCTGAACGTTTTGATAGAAAAGTTCTCTTTTCTACAAAGAAACCCTGGAAGTTTCCAAATCCTTCCTAAGGGGTACCAAACCCCTGAACATTTCTTACTAAACAGAAAGCTTGTGGGCACGGTTTGGCGGGAGGAATGACGGCTTAGCTTAGAGGTTTGAGCGCAGGGGAGCGCCCGGGCTGGGCAGACGGTGAGTTTGTGCCGGTACCCGCGCACGGCTCCCCGCCGCCGGAGCTCCCACCGGCCAGGCGGCCGGCCCGGCCTCACAGGGACCGGAGCAGCCAACCGGGCTGGAGGCCCACGCTCGCCAACCTCCGCCAAGTAAGAACAAGGTTTATTTCTCTGCTTATAAACCGCGTTATTCAGCCGCGCTGAATTTACTGCTCTGTCCATGTGGCTCAAACCCATGTGGGGTTTGGGGGGGGGAGGGTGGGGTGTGACTCTGAGGCGGGAATGGCTGCGAGGGAGAGCAGCCTTCCAGCGAGCTGCCCGGCAGCTGCCGCCCGTCCACACGGTCTAGGCGGCAGGGCCCGTCCCGGCGGGGCCGCGAGGGCAGAGGCCTCCCCGCGGCGGGGGCGGGCTCGGCAGCGAGCGGGAGCGCGGGGCGGGCCGGGCTGGGGCGCTGGGGGCTCCCCCGGTGCGGAGCGGCGGTGGGCGGGCCGCCAGGGGGCGCTGCAGGCAGAGCCCGCAGCCCGAGCGCCCGCTCTTGGCGGCGGGGCCGGCTTCCCTGCGCCGCATCATGTGGGCCGGCCCCTTCCATGGAGCCGGGGCTGCTGCCGAGCGCCTCCTGGGCGGACGCCGCCATGAGGCTCTGAGGGGCGGCTGCGTGCGGAGGACCCAGCCGGTCGCGCTGCGGAGTGCCCCGAGCTTGGCGCCGGCCTCGCCCCCGGGCAGGGGAGCCCAACGCTGCAGCCGCTGCTACTGCCGCCGCCGCGGGTCCGGCCGGGCGGGCGGGCGGCCCGGGGCCATGTAAAGCGGCAGCGGCCGGGGGTAGCCGAGCCGAGCTCGGGGAGAGGAGCCGCTGCCGGCCGGGGAGGCCCCGCGGGGGGGATCATGGCGACGTCTAATCTCTTAAAGGTGAGAGCGGGGCCTGGCCGGGCCCTGCGCGAGGAGGGAGGCGGCGGGGGCCGGGCGGCCCGGGCTGCCCCGCCGCCAGCTGGGCCCTGCGGGTGGCTTGAGGCGGCCGGGCCGGGCGGCTGGCAGGGCAGGCCGCTGGCGCCGCTCCCCGAAGTTGCCGTTCCCCAGGGTTGGGGAGGGAGGGGGGGCCGGCGGCCCTCCTTCAGGTGAACGGCCTCAGTGCCGCGCCTGGTGCGGGACCGCTGGCTTCGGCTCGGCCCGGCCCGGCCCGGCCGGTGGCCTCTCGGCTGCCAGCACCTCCCTCACCCCCACGGCTCTCCCTTCCCAAACACGCGTCGTTGGGAAACAGCGTTGCGTCGTGCTGTTAGACGGGGCACGGTGTCGTCCCTTTGTTTATTTAAGAAGACCTAGGTTTACGGAAAATGAGTTTTAAGTTTAAAAAAAAGAGTTGAAAAATGCCTTCCCGGTGGGCAGGTGTTGTTATTTGGGTTACCGGCCTATTACAGCTTTTTTTTTTGTTAACTACGGGTTTTCTGCGAAGAAAAACTCCTGGAGGCCTTTCGCTTACGTTAAGCAGCTTTGCTTTTGTAGTCAGATGTTTTCAAGCACTTTCCCGGCGTTTGGTGACAGATGTCAGTCACCCCAAGCTACTGCAGATTTGAACAGAAGTTTTCACTATGACAGCCCTGACTGTCCTGATATTTGCGGCATGTGTATGGAGAAGACTGTATGTGGCCTTTGAGGCCGTGCCAGCACATGGAAGACGGGCCTACTTTAAACAACTGTTACTAGAGGCTCCAGTAAGTGTTTAGAACACAAGTGTACTTAGTGTGAAAGGCCTTGGGCAGGCTGTCAGCTTAACGTTATCAGTTAACAATTAAAACTAGATATTAACATAGAAGTATATGTGTGTTCAGCGTTATGTATTATAGTTAAATATTGTTCTGAAGAAATGCTGCTTATAATTTAGCAATCTGACCTATTTTGGGTGTATAAATTCAGCCTAAAACTGCTGTTTATATCCTCTGAAACATTCACTGTGAAAAAATGACAAATAATTGATAGCTTTGTTTCTTCCTGGTATCCAAAAAAAAAGTTTTGTATTAAAAATACATATTAAAAAAAAAGAATCTTTCTTTAAATTGGAATGTAATTGAAATTAATTTTAATTAATTTATTTATATTTTTATGCCTAAGTGGGTAGTTAGATTTTTAAGCAGATAAAAATATAAAATTGAAGAATCCAAGAACACTAATGAAAAAAATAATGTTCTATAAGAAGAAACATTCTTTTTATGGAAGAGTCTGGTTTTAGAGCAGAACTTGGATAGTTTGTCTACTTGTTAATGTTTTAGTCCATCTCTTTGCTGTATGTTTAAGGGTTTCTGGAAAGACTGATGTGTGCTTTGACGGGTCGTGGTTGTATAGCCCATAGTAAACAGAAGCAGCACAGGCCTATGAGGTTTGTCAGCGTTCCACTTCAGCTATTTTGAAAGAATAATAGGTGTACAGTAAGTGAAAATAGAGTCAAAGACCTTGATTCTGCAAGGTGACCCTTGCAAACTGAAGCCTTTGTGTTGACTAGTAATGTTTTTGCATCTGGCCTTTGAATCATTAGTATTTTATACTGATAACAAGATATATGTGCACAGTGTGTTTTAGGAAAAATGCCACAGATACATGTTCTACAGTAGGCCTTTCGGGTCACTTGGACTGCTTTTAAGCACTATAGCTTACTAATGAGTGAGTTTTCTAAAGACAGTAAAGTATGAATCCTGGATTAGAAAAGGAAAGATTATACAGTGATTTGTCTTTGTTTATAATGACAGGATAAACCAATGCAAGGATTGGAACTAGATGAGATCTTTTGTTCCCCAATTTTGCTCATCAGAGTCCTCTCAGAGAAGGAAACTGTTGATTCCCTGTTAGTGTTGACTGGCAGTGCCTTGTGCCCTTTGAGGCTGTGAAATGTACTTCTGCTTTAATGTTTAGGGGGAAAAAAAGCAATGTCTTGGCACAGTAAAAATCCCTGGGTAAGAAAGGAGAGATGTTAAAATCTCTAAGTTTTTTCCATATCTTTTCCAAATAAGCTTGCATAATCAAATCTGTTAAGTTTAGGCAGGTCTTGGTTTTGCTAGGATAAACAAGAACTAAGAGGTTTCTCTGGTTTCTCCCCATCCTAGTTTGACTTTCTACATAGTTGAGAGAATGAAGTGAAATACTCTTTTCTCATTCAAGTAATGGATGCTAGCTGAGTCCAAATCTGACTGGCTGTCAAAATTTTAAAGGGCATTGTTTACACCCCACCAAGGCACAGTTTTCCTAATAGTTAATTACTTTTTTTTTTTTTTTGGTGGAGAAACACATTCTCAGAGAGTCTTCTTTAAATGCAAAATTAGAATGACCAATCATATGTTACATCCTGGTGAGATACAAGGAATTGTAATGAGATGAAAATACTGAAGTACTTAGAATGAGCCAGTAGGTGGTAAGCTGGTGTACCCTGCCTGTAGAAGAACTACTCTCCCACGTTGAGGCCCTGGCTTTCCTGGAGATGACTGAGACATTACTAGGAGAGTCCTTGAGTTTTTTCTCTCAACATACATGTGGCTCTGGCACTTGTAAAGTGGGTGCTTTGTTTCAGGGGGTGTGTTGGAGTTACAGTCTGTTCCCTTTGCAGTGAGAGGATAGTCTAAACCAATTCACTCACGTGATGTGAAGATACATGAGTTTTTCTGCAGTTTCTGCAGCAGAAAGCTTATTGCAGCAGAAAGAGACGTTTCAAAGTTCAGAGAGAGAGTAGCATGGAGGTTTTGTTCCGTGGCCTAGCCTTGTTGCATTCCATGTTTATTTAGGCTCTTACACTATACTCTCTGCCTGCTTCTGCAGCACTTCTCTTAAACTTGCTCATAGTTAAGGAGAGGAATGTTGCGTTGAGTGATAATAGCTAAATCAGGAAAACTGGTTAGTGGAACAATTCCACTTACATCATTGTACGGATTCTATGTAATACCGATCAGTATAGTCCAGGAGGATTTTTACGTGCTGTCCTAAAATGCCATGTTTAGGTGCTTATTCATAGAAGTGAAGAACTGGAAAAAGTTTGAAGAATAAAGTTGCAGGATAGATTGCAATGTAGTATATATTTCAAGCACAGTTTAGTGTTAAAATGGGACTTCAAATCTTTGTGAACAAATTTAGTGAAGCGGTTTTGGATCAGTATTTCATGTGTGGGGTTATTTTTCAAAGCCTTAAATTTTAAATTTCTAAACTGGTTACTTAGCCAGGGTATGCCTATCAATTGTAATCTATGTTTTCAGAGAAGATTTGGTAAGTTTAGTAATTTTACTTCATTTCATCAAAGGTGTGACTTACCTTCCTGTTTCCATTCTCTTGGGAATGGTGGCTTGAGGCAGCAAGCTAAGGAAGCAAAGTTACCCAGGAAATTTTGCTCCAAAATTGCATAGGTGTGTGGGTGGCTCAGCACAGTGGGAAATGGATTTCTTGTGTTGTCTGGGTCACTGATGTATGTGTGACTTTGGCAACAACTAAGTATTACCACTGTTTTATATCCTCTTCTACTAAAAAGTTTGGTTTTCTTGTGCGTAAGGGGTAGAATTAACAAACATGAATGACACACACTAGGTGGTATTATGCACGTTTTCTTTATGTAATTTCAGTCCAAGATTGTAAGATTAATGGTCATGGAAGCTTGAATCTATCTAGAAGATATTGAATTGTTTATTGAAATTGAAGAATAGTTTAGTTGAGTGGGACTTTTAATCCATTAATTTTGTTTCCTCATCTGCTTAATTTAAGAATAAAGGAAAATGTGTAAAAACAACAAACACACAAAAACCCAACACAAAAGACAAACAAAACCAAACCACTAAGCAAACAAAAAGCAAATAAGAAACAAAACAAAAAAAAAATCACAACCAAAACCTAAACATTTTACTCCTGTTTATACCAAACAGAGTTATAAACTTCCTTAATGGCATTTCTGCCAAGCCTTATTTGGGGTATTCTTTTTAAGTAGGTTTCTGTTCATTACAGGTGGACATGCAGTTTTTACAATGAAGTGGAGTTTTATGTGTGATTCTTCACGTGAATTAGGTGATCACAGCCTAAAACATACAAACACTAGTGTTTCCAGTTCCCAGTCCTGCCACCCCACCTTTATGGGATCATCATCAATTTATGGGCTCTACTCTGGAGTTTCACTCCAAAGGAATGCTTTGAGGAAGTTGGTTTTACTTATTTTATAATGCCTTGTCTGGAACTTCTAACTGTTCAGTAGCTGGTCTTTGAAGTTCATTCTGTTGTTAAGAGGGACTTGAAAGAGAAATATCTGGAAGTAGAAACTAATAGTTTGCACAGGAATAGGAAAGATTAGAGCAACTCATAGTAATTGTAAAGCTAATTCAAATTTTTACCTTTTTTTATTTTTTTTTTACAGTGGAAAAGAACAAGCAAACTTTCTCTCTGAATTGGAAAACAATCTATTTTTCTATTTATTCTTTTTATGTCGAAGGAATTTTAAACCTTATCTGACAGGGTCTGTTTCTGGAAGACCTATGTTCACTACCTGCTGCAGTGGTTTGATAATGATGTGAGGCCTCCAGGTGCTGTTGCTGTGATGCCTGTTGCATCTTTATAACTTGAAGATAAGATATCTTGGCACTTAAGAGCAGCAGGGGATACAGTTTCCAAATGGCAGTTATTCTGAATGTTAAATACCAGATTTAATTGCAAATTTCCATGTAGAAGTTAATCAGAAGGGGATGGTTGAGAGAAGTGATGTGCTGCTTGTGCCTGTTTTATCTGGAGAGATGTTAGTGGCAGAACAGTGCACTTGTCAGAATTTCAAGTAGTTAGGCTGTATTATTTGCAGTATTTAAAGTGAATTGTGTCAAATGTAGCATTACTTAAGAGTGCAACCGGCAGTTTGAGGTTCTTCTCCCCCTCTTCTCTGCCCTAGTGAGGACACATCTGGAGTGTTGTGTCCAGTTCAAGAGACAGGGAAATACTGGAGAGACTCTCTTAGAGGAGAGGCTGAAAGAGCTGGGGTTGTTTAGCCTGGAGAAGAGAAGACTGAGAGGGGTTCTTACCAATGCTTATAAGCATCTAAAGGGTGGATGTCAAGAGGATGGGGCCAATCTCTTTTCAGTGGTGCCCGGTGATAGCACAAGGGGCAACACATGCAAACTGAAACACGGGAAGATCCACCTAAATATCATGAAAAACTTCTTTACTGTGAGGGTGACAGAGCACTGGAACAGGCTGCCCAGAGAGGTTGTGGAGTCTCCTTCTCTGGAGACTTTCAAAACCTGCTTGGTTCCTGTGCAACCTGCTCTAGGCAGGCCTGCTTTAGCACTGGGGTTTAACAAGATGATCTCTAGAGTTCCCTTCCAACCGCTACAGTTCTGTGATTCTGTGTTACTAGCCAGGGCAGTGATCTGTTCAAAAATAAGCAGTGCGTTGGAACATAACACTGCAGGTAACTCAAACAGTATTCTTTTTGCATCAGAACTCTAAATCAACGTTTCTTGTAATTGCGGTTTTCTCTTTTTACAGTTCAGAGCTATAACCAAATAGGATTACAATGTATATGCAATAGAATTGTTGGTTTTCTCTTGAAGTTTTTGTTTTGTTTTTAATAGTGGAAGTCAACCTCTATGCTACATAAGTTTTATCAGAACAACATGAGATCACTTGGTTTCTTTATCTTTCCTCTTAATTTGTGTTATAAATGTGAAAAACTTCACTTTGGATTAGATTTTTTCAGCTTGGTGTAAATCATTTTTATCTGCAGCAGCTATAGTCCCGTCTGTCCAACAGCCTGTGGCCAGTTAACCCACAGGAAGGGAGTCTGTGGTACAACAGTTCCTGTGTCACTTTACTTCCTTCCCCCCTCTTTGCTGCTGATGCCAAATGCACAGTGGAGAGAAAAGATACCTGGCAGCATCCACGGGTACTACTCCTGATTCCCAGCTGCCATTTTGGTGCTCGTAATTTATTCAGGACGGATTTGCAAGTCGGACTCATGACTTATATTGCATGTATCTTTGCTGGGACAAGGAACCTGACCAAGTATCATTCATGTTTTCAGGGCTAGAATTTGTTGTGTTGTAGCTAATGCAGTGTGTGAAGGAAGAAGTTGGCAGTCTGCTCCTCTAAGAAACAAATAATGGCTCTGTCACTTAAAAAAATAATACTTACTGTGAAGTGTTGTTGAGCTCTGCTGTTGTAGCTCATATGCTAGCTTATGAGAGACACCTCTGAGAAGAAGATGCTTTTGTGTTAACCATAAAACTGCAATCCTTAAAGATAACTTTAAATAAGAAACTGTTTTATTAACATTTTTTTTTCTTTGTTCGTTTTAGAATAAAGGTTCACTTCAGTTTGAAGACAAATGGGATTTCATGCGTCCTATTGTTCTGAAACTTCTTCGTCAGGAGTCTGTCACAAAACAACAATGGTTTGATCTGTTTTCGTAAGTAATTTTTTTAGTATCTTGCATCCTTCTGCATAATGGGAATACAGTTAGGGTGCTACTTCTGATACAGAAGTCATGGACTATGGAGGAACACACAGAACAAAAGTACTAGTTAGTTTTATTAAGTGGTAAGTGTGCCTACATCACTGCAAGTGTGCAAAAGTAGAGTTTTGCTGTGAATGAGATCTTTGAAAGTAGGATGGAGAAAGAACAGCAGAGCTTTTGACTGCAGCTGATCATAGTAAACGAGTTTTGTACCTGCCCACACACCTTTTGTTAGAATTAGAAAACGTTGTTTACTGCTTTGTCAGTAAGTTTGTTTAAAGGCAGTTTGCCGAATGTTACATAGCTTAAGAATGCTATTGAAGGAACAGGATAATGCAGTTTAACTGGTACAATTTGAATAGAATAATATATATATAATATTTTTTCAGACAGTATTTGCATTATTGTACTTTATAAAAACTCTGCCATTTTTCTCCTTCCATAAAGCCAGAAGCTGCTTCTTGTTAGGTGATGACTTTTTTCTTAAAATACATTGTGTGACCTTTGCCAACAGAATATGGAAGTGAGCTACAAGATAGATATGGAAAGCGTCTCAGTGTAGGTACTTTCCCTCACAGTTGTAGTTTGAATCTGCAGTCTCTCCTGCTTTTGAAATTCTGTCACAAGTGTGTGTTTTATTTAAAACAGCCTGTATCTGTATTGCTCTTTTTGATGAGGACGGTGCAGTGATTCTTTTTACAGCCATCTTGCTGCACCTGTCACACTTTTCTGCCAACCAAAAGGCGAGGTAGTTTATTATGTAATGAGTTTTAATAACTTAGGAAGACTCAACTGAATTGTTTGCCAGAAACACGGTATAGTTAAGGTACAAATTCAGTTCTGAGTCATTTATTTTTAACAACTAGTTCAGTAATTTGGCATTGGTATTAAAATTTCCCATTTACTGTTTTTCTTGCAGATGAATTACGGAATAGAACTTAAGTAACTTTATGGCTAAATTAAGGATATCGAGGGAAAGGATCCCACTCTCCCTAGGTTCCTATTTTTTGACAGTGCTCTTTGTTAAGCTTTTTAATAATAATAATTCAAAATCTGTAGATGTCTTTTACTTACCCTTTGGGTTTAATTATCCAGTATTGCTTTTTTCACTGGTGTCAGGAAACAGTGGCACTCGAAATACGGTAACACCTTTTTTTGCGTGTGCAAGTTGCTAAGTCTCACAAGTTAGGTAGGCCTCAGTAAATCCTGGGCCAGCACCTTTGATCTGGGTCAAAGGATCTTTACACCTTCTAAGTTTTGTCTTTTCAGTTAAACTGAAATAGATGCTTTTGTATTGAAATAACTATTGCTTTAATAGGAACAAAGTCATACCTTTAGATTATATAGTTGCTTTCCTGCAAAAGATGTGGCGTTACTATTGAAAGGAGGAAGAAGAACCAGAGGAAGGTAATTGGTCAAAAAACAAGGCTTGCTAGGCCACATTATATACAATATATTGTTAGGAGTGTAGCTTGCTTTATGTAGTCTTTGGTATGGAAAAGAAGAATTAAGTTACACTTGCTCAGCTGCCAGATAGGAAAAACAGGAATTTGAATGTTGATTAAAACTCAGTAATAGAATTTTGGTTTGTGATGCTGTTTGGTAGCTTTTCTGCAGTAGGACTTCACTTCAAAATGCAATGTTTAAGTGATCTTGTTAAACTAATGTCTTTTGAATTGCATGATGCCCTTAAGCTCAAGTTTCTCACAAGGAATGTCTGTTTCCTTTGTACCACAAGGAGATTGTAGAGCTTGGTGATTGTGAAGCTGTGAGTGAAGGCTGCATGTTAGTGAGAGTATTTTAGAATAATACAGGATGAGTAGTAATGCTTCTTCTGGCAAGCGATTTCTGTCTTTGTGAAAAGAAAAGCTTTAAAAATTGTCCTTAATGCACCAAGGGCTATTCAATAGGTACTGAAAACAGATTCTGCTTCTACTTCTTGACCACAGCCCTTCCCTAGATAGGCTTCTGTTACTTGCGTCCAAGACTTTCTTGTGGTTTCAGTCTCTTCTCCAAAGATGTTTTCTTGCATGTGTCACTGGGATCTGACCGTGTGCTGTTTGACAATGATAGATAAAGAGTGTATTAATTTCTCAGACGTACTTAAATTATGAGCGTTTAAGCCTCATACATTACAGCATTAAACTTTGAGTAGCTGTTACTAAAAGATAGATAAATTGTTTTCTAGAGATGTACATGCAGTTTGCTTATGGGATGATAAAGGTCCAGCAAAAATCCATCAGGCTCTGAAGGAAGACATCCTTGATTTTATTAAACAGGCACAAGCAGTAAGTTCTTAATGTTTCATAACTTCTATTCATATTGTTAGAAAAATAACCAAATGGTTCTGACTTTCATTAGATTTAAATGCATTTGCTTTTTTTTGTTTGAAATGCTATGATGTTGTAGAGATCATAATTACCCTGTGAACTTCTATTGACAAAAAGAAAACTTGGCCTTGAGCATTTGCCTTGGCTTACTGTTTTCTTACAGTCCTTGAAACTGGAGTGGGCAATGATTTTTGTGTTATATTAAAAAAAAAAAAAACTAAACCAACACAGTACTTATGGAATCTTCTTCCACCTGAAAACGTCTTGAGGCAAAATTTTCTATAAGAAATTACTCTCTGGGGAAAAAAAAAAACCCTATTTTATTTAGCTTCAGTGCTATGCTGACATGTTCGTGAATGGCCTTAAAATTAGCTGTATGTATGGTGTACTGGAAATAGCCATGCTATTGACTCAAACTGTCCCATTTTATGGGCTTCCTCCCAAATGACTGAAGTCACCAATAGATTCAAAGAAAATTTAGTGTTTGTAAAAAATATATAGCAAAAGCTGTTTTCTGTAGTAAGGGATTTAAGAGGGGGTGCTTGTGATACTAAAAAATAATAACTTAAAGATCCCCTGACAAAGGTTTGGAAAGGAGAAAACTAAAGTGTATAAAATCTTCCTTAAGAGATTTACGCCACTAAGGCTTTGCCTAAAGGAAAATAGTTTCTTACAGAGTCCTTTGTACAACCAGGCATGTAAATACTGATTTATTTTAAGTTCCATCTGCTGAACCAAGGCCTTCAATATGCTGTATTTGAGAGGCATCTTCTTAGGCACTGAGGTAGCACTGTTGTACAGTGCAGTTGTAGTTTTCAGGCTTTAATAAAATACCTATGTTAACTAGCTGAAAGGTTAGTAGATTCCATTAATTTAATCTTTGAATTGTATAGAATATAACATAGGCCTTAAAGGTTTCATGGTTATGTTTTAGATATGGTTGTACCCGTACATGCCTTCAGTCCAAAGGTTTTAACATTTTTGACTTGCATATGGCTTAAGAGGAAGAAAAATGTGGTTAATTTGGAAAATTTCAAGTGACTGCTTGTCGGCTCTTACCTTTCTTTACCCTTTAGAAATGGTCCATATGCCAAGAGTCAATAACTACTTCTCTAAACTACATGGAGCTTAAATATGTAAACGTTCTTATTCTGATATAGCTGTATATTTTAATTTTATATGGTGAGTTATTTTCAGTATAAGCAAAGCCAATCCATATTTTGTGCAGAAATTTGTTTATAAACTACTTCCTCTTCTCCCCCTCTCCTTCAGAGAGTGCTGAGTCATCAAGATGATACAGCTTTATTGAAAGCATATATAGTGGAGTGGCGCAAGTTCTTCACACAGTGTGATATTTTGCCCAAGCCATTTTGTCAGTTAGAGATTACTTTAATGGGCAAGCAGGGCAGCAACAAGAAGTCTAATGTAGAAGACAGTATTGTTCGAAAGGTAAGTGATCGGTATTAACATCTTTTGTTGTCCACTGTTCTGCCTACAGTAATAGTACGGAAAGGGTTCTGTAGCTGAAGATGAAATTGCACCAATCACGTAATAAGATGTATGATGTTACACATGCCTCTGTGAGGGCCAGAACAACCCTGCAACTTAATTGTTCAGTTTGTTTGGTTTTTTTTTTTCCCTTCCCCTCTCCGCATTAGTTTCACACAGTTTCTCCAGTTTTACTCTGGCTTATTAATGGTTTTGTTCAGGTGATAAAAGTACTTTGTTGGGCCTTGGGTTTGTTTGGTTGGTTTTGGTTGGTTGGTTTTTTTAACTGACTTGAATCCTGGGGTAGGAGGCAGTTGTAAATTCACCTACTGTTTCTATACTTTTAAGTAGCAATTATACTTGTATATATATCTTGAGTAGTTGTTGTACTTCTAGTAGAAAAGAAGGCCAAGATCTTAACTGGGATGTATATTTTATAATTTTAGTCATTTTATAAATGACCAATTAAATACTCTCAAGTTAAATATGGCTGTTGATCTCCTCACTTCCCCTTTTTCCTCCAAAGCGTCAGTCATATCAATGAAAAGATTGGACGTGTAAAATTTTGTGAATGTGATTTTTTTTTTTTTTTTTTTTTAACTGTTTCATGTTGAACATAGAAAGTCTAGGAGTTTGAGTATGGAGTGCTCAGTGTTCCAAGTGCCATGAAAAATGGACCTTGAAATTGCTTTAGTCTTTTATTATAAGAAAAATGGAGTGTATCAGTTATAAAGTGTTAAGTCCTTTAGCTTAATGTCATTCATTGTCCCTCTCCATTGCAGAAAGTATCTGTAGGGAGGTGAAATTTCTTTAGCATTTGGTACTGAAGATCATTTTAACCATCCCACTATCTCCAGGATGGGAAGAACAAAATATATCAAATGCATTACTTTGGGCAAGGTTTTTTTTCTTTGCTCTCTAATTTGATACCTGATCCTCTATACCTCTTGAGAAGAGAGAATGCCAGCAAAGAGAGGAATCACTACCTCAAGTTACCTTCCTTGTTTTCATTGTTGGAGAAAGTGTGTGATTTTACTAGTCTCTCCAAGATCTGGCAGACTTGAACTTTTAACTCTGTTCTATGCAGAAGGATGGAGAACTAAGAAATTAAAGAATAAACAAGGTGGAGTGGAGAAAATAGTGAGGAGAAAGAACTAGTGTCTTAACAATTCAGATTTTCTTCAGGATTGAAGCTGCTGGAGATGTTCCTTGTCTCTCATATGTGATCCAGTTAGGACCATCTCATGACTGGAACATCAAAGCCCAGAGTTTCATTAGGTAGAAAGAGCCAGATCCAGTGTCTAAGGGCAAAAAGAAAGGACCACAGTCACTTGAATTCTAAAGCAAATTAAGAATTTTAACAAACATGTGGCATGCTCTTGAGTATTTAAAATTGAACATCTGGTGGAGCTTATGTGGGCATAAGTATGACCTGTCCTGCCAGTCAGCTTTTTGTTGTTGCTCAGCTGAAGTGCACCGTGTCTGTGGTCAGGTGTAATGCCAGACATTTGCAGCAGCCTCAGTAGTGACGACCAAAAAACAGAATCACACAATGGAGTATGAAGGGATCCTCTGAGTGATGAGGATTCTGTTAAGGGCCTCCATACCTAATTTTAAAAACTTGCAGTGCTTAGATGAGGTTTGGAGTTGTTTATAAGTTATGTATGCATTACTTGCATATTAAACACATGAGATAAATCCAAAACAATCAGGTTTTTTCTTGCATAACTGTGGTGTTAATTGAGTTTTTGGTTTTATTTAAGACTGAGCCTGACAAATAGTGAACTATATTTGGATGTTTGGCTGGAAAGTACCCTCTGAAATTGCAACTCCTGACACATTGCACTGCTGGAAAAGTTACTTGACTGATTACTGAGAACTGTAGAAATAATACCGAATTAAGGATTTAATATATGAATCGATAGTGCTTCCCCTAGCTGTCCTGTTCAGTAAAGTTAGCTTGTAATGTGAGCTGAATATTGCTTCTATGACAGGTGCAGAGCAAGATAAGTTCTGAGGAAGGTGAACTGCTGTATGCAACCTGAAAATTGCATTACAAAAAATGTTTGATTTCTGTTTCTTATCTCTTGTATTTGTTTTGCACAACCTTAGGTCTGAGTGTACCTTTCTGACAGGTGTTGTTTTTTTTTTCTTCCTAATACACAGCTCATGCTAGATACGTGGAATGAATCCATATTTTCAAATATAAAAAATAGACTTCAGGACAGTGCAATGAAGCTAGTTCATGCTGAAAGACTAGGAGAAGCTTTTGACTCTCAGCTTGTTATTGGAGTTCGAGAATCGTATGGTACGTCTTGCATTGATTGGTCTCGGGTGTCTCCTCACTTCAGGAAATGAATTTTCATCATACAGAGTTGACAGTTGTGGTGGTAGGGTTGGAATGATTACCTAAGCTTTTTTATTTATTTATTGATTTGTTGTTGGTGATGGTGGTATGTGATATCAATTCAGATCTGCTTCACATCTTTTAACTTCTAAGTGATCTTAGTTAGCTACATATCAGTTACAGTGTTTTCAAAGAACAAACTACTTTTTGACCCTTTAGGATTGCAGATATAACCTTATGCCTGTGCTTCTTTTCATACTGTTTCTGATTCTTCAGACACTGTGAAAAAGAAATGCTAAACAGGCTTCATCCAAGACTCTCAGTCTTTTTCTTCTTTTTAAAACACATCTGAAACTTCTGTTCCATTTCACCATGGCCCACCTCTTCTTCAGAGCTCTGCAACCTGTTGAATTAAACTTATGGCCGATACTCTTAGATGGATGTATAGATGTTCAGTCCAAAATTAATTTTTTTAAAGACCTGTTCCATTTAAGAACTTCATTTATTTGTCTGTTTGTTTATTTATTTCTCTGTCTGTAACAGTTGAGAAAAAGGTGCAAGCTTTTTTCCAAATAGTGCAAAGCACTGCTGGGTAGCAGCAAATTCACTATTTCATAGAATGACTTGAGTTGGAAGGGACCTTAAAGACCACCTAGTTCCAACCCCCCTGCCATGGGCAGGGACACCTCCCACTAGAGCAGGTTGCTCATGCCCCATCCAGCTTGGTCTTAAAAATTTCCAAGGATGAGGTGTCCACAGTTTCTTTGGGCAACCCTTTCCAGTGTCTCACCACACTCATAATAAAGAACTGATGTCTAATCTAAATCTGTCCTGCTATAGTTTAAAACCACTGCCCCTTGTCCTATCACATCCCCTTAATAAAAGTTTTCCATATTTCCATGCCTTTGCTGCCAAGACTGGACAATTTTGGTTACCTGTAGAGATCAGGGTGTATTTCATATAACTTCAAAATGTTCAATGCAACCTTTTAATACAATACTCAGTTAAACGAGAGAGATTTGATTATTATTAACCACCTAAGTTTCCAAGGCTTGCAAGTAAGTTCAGACTTTCTCTTTGCAGTTAACCTTTGTTCTAATCCTGAAGATAAACTTCAGATATATCGGGATAACTTTGAAAAGGCGTATTTGGATTCAACAGAGAGATTTTATAGAACACAGGCTCCTTCTTATCTACAACAAAACGGTGTACAGAACTATATGAAATATGTAAGTAAAAATTCCATTGTAGCTTTCTCCTGAAAGTGTTAGTACTTAAAATGATTGCTGTTCTACTTTTGCACAGGCAGATGCTAAACTAAAAGAAGAAGAGAAAAGAGCACTACGATATCTAGAAACAAGGCGTGAATGTAACTCTGTAGAAGCAGTAAGTATAACGGGTAGAAAAAGTGATGTGTTCCATATTTATATAGTATTATTACACTGTAGTTTTGATTTTCATGTGTGTTACAGTATTATTTGGTAGCAGTAGATTGATACAAAACTGCTTTTATGTTTTTTTAGCTATTATGTTTTTTCTTAGAAAAATCTGTTTTACTTTCCTGTCTGTTTTTTATTCAAGTTGATTTTTATTCTTTCACTTTGAGTCACGTATGACTTTTTTTTATACATTTAACATGCTGTGAGAATGATATTTGAAAGCAAGCTGGCCAGTCTAGTAGGTAAAGGCTTTCTTGGTGTTCATAGAGAATACCTGAAAGAGTTGTTGTTCATTGCAATCAAAAGGAGCAATAGAAATTTCATTAAAATTGTTCTAGGTTTCCTGTTAGACTGAAATATGTCCGTTTAATACAAAGGATGTTTTTTCTTTTTTTCCTTCCCCTCCTGCACACTTGAGCAATATTTTACACAGTTCAGATTCTGGAGGAAGGCCTAACTGCGGTGAATAGTTCATAATTATCTGTGGTGAAGTTAGTTCAGGAAGCAGGTTATTTTAAATAAATAGCCTTTAAATATTATTTTTCTGCAGTGGATCAAAATGTGTTTTTTGTCTTTGTTAACTTGTAAATCATTCATTTTGCGTAGCTATAAATTGTGACCCATATAAAGAGGCTGACAAAAGAGAGATGGTCCTGGCATGTACAGGCAGTTTCTGTTCTCGATCTAGTCATAGTGTTTTGCTCAAGCCGACCGACCTGGTCCAAATAGAGTTTGCTGGAATGAGAACTATTCTTAGCTCTTGGATGTATACTTGGAAACTAAGTAGGGTAGTTGGTGTTCCAAAAGTGATGGCTCCCTCGGGAGAAAAGAGGCGACAAAGATACTAAGCTCTTTACTGGTTTGGAAGAGAATTTACTACATTTACAAACCTACACATTTTGAAGAAATACGGTTTCCTATATAGATTTTATTCAAGTTACACATACTTTTATGAATCAATGAATGAAATTAGTTATTTGATAGAGTATAATTGTTGAGGACAGGCTACATTTTATGTCATGGCAAACTTGAGACAGTCGGCGTAGAGATGGCTAAATGAGCTAATTCTGTGTTTGATGTGTTTCAGCTAATGGAGTGCTGCGTCAATGCTCTGGTGACATCTTTTAAAGAGACTATTTTAGCTGAATGCCAAGGCATGATCAAACGAAATGAAACAGAAAGTAAGTGAAGCTTCAAGAACAGTGCAGGATGATCTCAGCATCAACTGTATAAAAATAGGTTTATGTGTAGATATATTAGATTACAGTTTTTAATAGATGGCGGCAGTGTTTCACAGATAAAATATTACTGTACATGGGCAATTCTGCCCCACAAAAAAAAAATACCATCATTTGTTAGTATGGTTTTTTTAATATCTCTTCTCAAAACTATATGTACGATACCCTAATGTGAATGACTGGATAGCTCTCATCTTACTTGAAAGACAAGAATATTTTGTGTTCTGTTTTCTTTATTTTTCCCACAATATTTTTTCCTCATGTTGACCAACTCTGGTAAATGTTAACACTCCTCCTTCACTCCACCTCCACTGCCCCCTTTTCCCTGGAAAAAAGCAAAGCATCTCTTTAAAAAGCTGCTTTTCTGTAAAGCAGGGAGAATATTTTTATTACTCTGATTATTGGTGCAGGACCAATAGGCCAATGAAAAAAAATCTCTGCAAGTTTTTAACCTGTTTTTATAACCAGTACATCACTGCGTATTGAAAAGTTGTCTCTGCATGCCTTTTGAAAGTTTAAAAAAGTTTTTGCTTTTTATTGTTTTGGTTTTGGGGTTTTTGTTTTTGTTTTTTTACTCTGCCAAAGGTTAGAGCTGTGCCAGCCTCTCGATAAATGACAGACACCATAGACTGAGAAGTTGGTGCAATGCAGAAGTCTTGTATTGGTCCTGTATGATACACCAAACTAGATAAGTCATTAAGGTGTCATAATTAAAATAGGGAAATTAAAAAAAATGAAAGCTGAAATCACAGGTCAACATTTTGTTTGTTTGTTTCTTTTTGTGTTTATTGGAAGTCTCCGCATCCTGCAACCAGGGAATATTTACTAGTGTCTACATGAAGTTTTCATTTATATGCAAATGTGAAAATTGTTTCATGACTTGGAAAAGCATAGAAAATACTCACTTCTAAAGTTAGCATTTCAGAAAATATTTGACCTCAAAACTATGTCATACTGATCTGTTCATCTAGCAGCGTGATATCTGGCAGTAGTCCAGAGCTAAATCTAGAAACCCACCAAACTTCTTATATGTTACCGCCTTTGGGTGAATACAGGAGGCTTATTTAAATGCAGAGATTCAGAAAGATTCATTTATACCATCCAAAGCATCTTTCTTTAGAAACTTGTTGAAGTATTCACACAGTCTCCTCCTTCCTTGAGGCCGTGTCTGCCCCACACTACTACTGCTTGGTTGCAAAGTACTTCTGTTGTGTGTATAAGAATTCAGCATCTGTTTCAAATCTCACCCCCCCCCCCCCCCACCTACCTATGACGTTTAAAATGTGTTAGTGAAGGATGCAGGTGCAGTGCATTTATTTAAAGACTGGAGCTGTACATATTAACAATTACATCTGATAGTATCCTCTGCTGTACCTCACTTATGCATGTGTCTTTCTGATACTATTCACCCCGAAGAATTTAATGTAATTAAACAGTATCTGACAAAAAAGGGCGGGCTTTTTTGGCCGTGAGCTGGGCACTACTGTAAAAATTCTCTGTTTCATTAAGTACCTAATATTTACATGCTGTGCAAAGGAAGGCAGGCATAGTGTTTTCCAAATTAAAACTATCAAAAGATGTGGTAACTTGTAATCTTGCAGTACTTCATAACAGAAATAAAAAGTACACTTGGCTTTTATGAATACAGAATGAAAACAGAGCTTGTTTAAGTGCCCCAACGGCTACAGTATGGATTTCTTTACCTTTCAGTGTTGTGGTGTATTCCAATGAGAGAAATTCCAGTGAAATACTCCTTTATTCCTTTTGGTTTTGTTACTTTGAAATCTGTCTTTGAAGAATCTTTTGGGGTTTTTGGGTTCCTACAGTTTTAGGGATGCACTTGAAGTGTGCCTTTGCCACCATTTATTAGGAGAAACCATTGAATTTTTTTCTTGAATTATTCATGCCATCACTAGTTTATAGAAATAGCTGTAGAATCCTTTAATAGATATTTTTGTTTCCTTTTTTCTTGCCATTCCTTCCTCCCTCTCACCCTTTTTTAAAGTACACATTAAAAGATCCAGTAAAAGGTGACTGAGCTTTTTGGACTTACCCTGTGTAAAACAGTGCTGCCATCACTTACGGTATATCTAAATTGCACTGAGAATACCTCCAACTCCCCTTTTTTTTCCTGGTTCCTGAAATCCCATCATCTAGCCTATTGTGAGCTGTGCCTAGTAGCATTGCGAATTCTTATTTAAGGTTTTTTGTGGCTTCCATTCTTTAATTTGCATTGTTATGTTCTAAAAGCATTTTTTTTCTTCTTTGTGCATTACTTTCTGATTTCATTCTGCAGCAGTTGTTGGGATACAGAAGTTGTTAAGATGTATTTCATACTCTGTGGTGACAGGATCTTGATGTTGCTGACAAAAGTATCATGAAGGAGAAAACAAAGACAAGGCCTGTGACTTTTGTCCCCTTTCACAGTAGATACAGCACTGAGGAACTAAGCGAATCTATCAGGTTTTTTTTCTACCAGAAAAAGAATTGGAGTCCGTGATCAGTATTTTCTACTTCATTAGTCAGAGTCCTTTGCTATATTTAGTTCAGATCTCTGTGGTCTCTCCAGAACAATCTGGTGGCTTTAATCCAGATGTTCCTCTGTGGACAGCTTTGTCAAGATGATTATTGATGTTTCAGTACTTTTTTAGTTTAGGAGGTTTTTTTAGCACTCTTGAAATACCCTCACAAAAAGTAGAGAAATAAACCGTTTAAGTTCTTAAAGGTTTTGAACTGGTAATTTCAGAAAAACTAAATAAATGCTTTGGGAAAACAGAAAGGAAAAAATGCTGTTTACCTTCGTCAGTTTTGGTTACATTAGAATTTGGCATGCTTTTAGTTAAAACAAAACGCTGTAGATGGTATTGGAAGATACACAAAGACAGCTCTGTTTGGCTTTAATATAAAAAAAATAATAGCTTGAATCTGTACAGTTTCCAGTTATGCTGAGAACCCAGACTTAATCCAATTTGCCGTTGACTTCAGGGGGTTTTATTCAAGCTCGTTATAGTATATGCATAAGCAAGTATTACGTTGCAATAAATATTTCTTTTTGCCTTCAGAAGAATCTCCATGTGGGACCAGAGTTAGAACAGAATTCAAAAACATTATTCCCTATAAGGGATGAATTGAATTATCTTCTTTACATATTCAGCGGTCCACTTGATATATCCCTAGCAGAAATGCAGTCCATTTGGTTTTTTTTTATACAGGTCTTTGACTGGTGGCTTTATTAGTATTTGTATCTTTCAGAGCTGCATTTAATGTTTTCACTGATGGATAAAGTTCCAAATGGCATAGAGCCTATGCTAAAAGACTTGGAAGAACATATTGTTAGTGCTGGACTTGCAGATATGGTAGCAGCTGCTGAAACTATTACTACTGTAAGTGTATTGGTTTAAAACACAAATTTGCAGAAGTTAATTACTCTCTTTGTGGGATATATATGCAAATGGAAATAAATTTTGAAGATTTTATGTTTAAACATGATCCACTGAAAGTTCTAAATATCTTCAGAATATTTTTTTATTCCTTATGTTTTCATTTCTAACTTTAAAACATGAATCCAATTTGCAGTGAAGAAAAGGTTGTAAGTTAAGTGCGTGGGATACTTAAATAGTAGGACTCTGTTAGCATCTTAATTAAAAAGCCAAAATGAAAAATTCATTATTTCAGAAATTAACTTCCTGATGAAATCTGAAATTTGATTTAAATCTGAGAGTGGTTGTTCAGTGTGGAAATTAAAAGATTTTTTTTCCTCACTGTTCTTGTTAAGCTTTTAATCCTCTTTTTCCCTGGGTCTGTGAGGACTGGAGTATCTGCAGCAATTAAGATGTGCTTTTTACTGCTCTTCAAAAACCTTTTCTGATTTTTAGAAGTTATTCAATATTTGAAAGCTATGTAATTTTTTGTGTGTGTATATATATGTTTGTATATCAGAAATAATATCCTAGAAGTCTGTGTTGAGGCTTAGATGCTGTAGAGCTCTTCAGTACAGAAAATAAATGTGAAATGCTCATTTGTAGCATGCAGGCTTGAGGATACTACATTATTACAGATAAGGGAATTATATGTAAGCTCACACTGAATTCTGTGAAGCCTTGGTTTTTTTACTTGATTTTTGCTTCCTTAACTTTAGGATTCTGAGAAATACGTAGAGCAATTGCTCACACTATTTAATCGATTTAGTAAGTTGGTTAAAGAAGCTTTTCAAGATGATCCAAGATTTCTTACTGCAAGAGATAAGGTATGTGTTTCTGCTGATCCTTTCTTTTTTTCAGTTTAGAATGGTTGTAATTCATATTATGATGTCCCTGAAATCATTGTGTCCATTCACTGTTAAATCTGGAATCTGCTTTTACTCTGGTAAATACGCAAACTAAAATATTGATTAAACTTACTACCAACTGATTAGCTTTTAACTAGTGTTGTGGTCATGCTTAAAGCTGCATTTGTGTTTAGCTTTGTAATGCTGTACAGGACATCAGATGATGATTTTTCTGTTGAGCACTTTAAAGTCTGATGTAGCAATATGTTTAGAATTTTGGATGTAGTCTTGTGACTTTAGATACAGAACCTGACTGTGCAATCCCTTCCTAAGGTTTTGCTTAGAGGAAAGTAGCATGTTAATGGAAAAGAGGAAAACACAATAAATCAGTTAATGAGAAATCAAGTCATAGGATTTGAACTCTCATATTGCAAGTCATATCTGCAAACTTTGGGCTAATAAAAATAATTGGCTTCATGTCATGTTACAGTAATCTAAAAAGAGACAAAACTTTTGTGATTCCTATGTTAAAGGTAGAAACTGAGTGAAGCACTACTAATCTGTAATTATTTTTCAGGCATACAAAGCAGTTGTGAATGATGCTACAATATTTAAACTTGAATTGCCATTGAAGCAGAAGGGGTAAGCCATATAAACTTCATGTGAATCAATGTTTTCAAACTGTTAAAGACTGAGCTTTTCTTCTAAAATATTTCTTCAAAAAGTAGCACTGTTTACAAGTGCTTTGCATTCTTACCAGAGGTGGAAATTCAGTAATGTAAAGACACTCTTCACGTGGCAGTGGATCGGTGAATAGCAGGCTGTTTAAACTCAAATTTATTTGTAGTAATTTGGGATCTATTCTTTCATAGTAGAGTAATGAGTCAGTTTGTTAGATGAATTTAATAATACCTTCCTGGGTTGTTAATTCCAAAAACCTGAGCTCTATAATTGCCACAGCTTCAGTGAAAGTCCTGGGGAAGGCTGAGGCAATAATCTTTATGGGAATAACTGTGACTGATTAAGATAAACCACCCACAAGCTGTTTGCCCCCTCCTTTTGCACCAGCTGTGAGTCTGACTCCTCAGGATGTTACGCTTTTGTTTCATTGCAGGATTAGCCAGGTTAGTTTAAATAACTTCAGCAGGTGAAGCAGACCTGCGTTACTCAAGAAGAAAAACCACACTTAGAGTGCCCACCCTGTTAACTCAGCCAGAAAGTAGTAGTCAGTTAATTGATTGTTAACATTTCACATGGGATGTGCCACTTGAGTAAGAATCTGAATAATCTTAGGTGGTTGGAATTTCTTAATTAGAGTTTGTAGTCTGGTTTACTACAGAAACAAACCTTATCTAGCTGGTCTGGCAGCTTTGCTTTCCAGTGACTTCTGGTTAGCGGTGGATGGGAATAAATATCTGCTCAGCATTCTGGTTCTTACTCTCTGTTTGGTTTTGGACTAATGGTACGGCTGGATGGGGTTTAGCTTCGCTGTTTTTATGTTACTGAAGGAACACCTTTACAAAAGGCCAGATCCCTGCTTTGTATACTTCGTATTGATGCAGCCAGGGTAGAGGAAATATTTAGGTCTCTGCTAATGTTTTCATTTCTCCTGGAAGCATCCAAATCAATACTTCATTCAAACTGTGTTTCACTCCTGAAGCTAAACCTGCCTAGTGGTTTCTTAGAAACCACCACGATGGCGATGGTTTTCTGCTCAGCATTCTTCCCAAGCTCTTTCAAGATATCTATATATGCAGCCTGGTTTAAGTAAAATTAAACTTTACCCTGCTCAACTTCTGCATTAAGTTCAGCCTAAGAGTATGGAATTTGGTAATTTTTAATTGCTGACAGGATCTTGAAGACTCCTGTTGAGAAATACCTGGGAATACACTGATTAAACAAGTGTTCTGTCCAAACAAGTGTTATGTCTTCTAACAACCAAAAGAATAGTAATTTGCTTTTACTCCATATGCTCTTCAGGAGAGCAGAAGACACTAGCCTGCAAGCTGCTTTGTGAATTAAAAGGACAAGTTGTCTTAAGAGTTTTAGCACTGTCTACACTAGTTGATGAGAGTAGGTGAGAGAATGAGCAAGAACACTGAGCATCCCCACAGCTTCTTACTTGCTGTCTTACTCTTTGCCTTGGTTTTGGGCACTTGAGACTAGCAGTCAAGTAAGATGGTGCCATCTGACTCTAGAAACAGGGATTGATCCTTGACACTGATTTATTCACCAGTCTGGTCACAGGCTCAGAACACAACCATCTGCTTGCATGCATTTTGAAGAGCTACAGTCTGTCTACTCTAGCATCTTCTTGTTCAGCTTTAATCTGCTTTTTGTTTACAAGATGTTAGTCCACAGTTTAAAACTTTTACAAAATAATGTTATCCTGTTACTATTCAATAACTGTGTTGGGTTTTGCAGTCTGTGAAACGCAGTGCAGAGGCTGTTCTTGAGACTTTCGTTAGAGCACACTGACAAGACGAGTGAAACTTGTCACCGCAGCATTTGTTAGTTCTGGACTGCAATACTCATTACCATGCACTATTTAGTTGTTGCAAACTGTAGTTTCAGTGTAATCCTTCATTGTTATGAGTTCTAAAATTAAAAGCAGTTGCAATGATCAAGCTGTAGAAGCTGTCTGAAAATGTTTGGAAGTACTTGTTCGTTCAAGAAAAAAAGGGAGTTATTCGTAATTTTTCATCAGTTTAACAAGGATATGCATTTGCCACCAGCATCCTCGAAAGGGGATCAAGAAAGGATGGTCTGTCTTGTTAACTAACAGCGTGACTGCTCCAGGATAGCAGGATTCTATACAGTTTGAAGATACCTTGTTCTTCTTTTATTTAGTGTTGGATTGAAAACTCAGCCTGAATCCAAGTGCCCTGAGCTTCTTGCTAATTACTGTGACATGTTGCTAAGAAAAACACCACTAAGCAAAAAACTAACCTCTGAAGAAATTGAAGCAAAGCTTAAAGAAGTGGTAAGTTTTTTGGTTTCTGCTTCTCGCATATTCTGAAGAATGAATTTGTTTGTTTTATTTCCTTATACGGGTTGAGGCCTTGATCTTCAAAAACAGTTACACAAGGTGTAGTAACAGGGAAAAGAGGGGTTTATGTCGAGTGTGTGTGCAATTTAAATCTTGTAAATCATGCAGTGGTTCATGTCTCTGTGTCAGTTCACAAAATCGGTGTGCTAAATTAATGCCTATATCACTGTGAGGTATTAAAGTAACTAATGTTAATGTAGAAAACAATATAGGAGACTTGTAAATACCGGTGTCAATGTCTTTTCTGATTAAAGATTAAGATTCTGGTTTAATTCTTGATGGTTGGCAAGTGAAGAGATTGGTGGTGTGATACTATGAAACATTCATAGCTGATGCCTGTGATAGATAATACTGACACAGTTGCTCGTAAGGCAATCTCAAGTAGCCTTTTGCTATTTCATAGTCTACAGTGGCATCAGATCTGCATTAAAAGACTTGTCTGATTGACAGTGCAAATAAATATATTAAAATCTTTTTTGACAGCTTTTGGTACTTAAATATGTACAGAATAAAGATGTTTTCATGCGATATCACAAAGCTCACTTAACAAGACGCCTGATATTAGATATATCAGCTGATAGTGAAATTGAGGAGAATATGGTGGAATGGCTCAGAGTAAGTAGCCTGACATCTGTCATTGTTTGCTTGTGCTTCTTGTCTGTGGTACTAATACCCGCCTTGAACTTAGATACCCTTCTTGCTTAGGTGAGTTCTGTCTTAAATTGCAGGCCAATTGCTTCTGTTTTATGGCAGTACTTTGTGAAAGTAAAGCAGTTTAGATCTTTTCTAAGAAAAGCGTTGATCCTAATAGTGGTGGTGATAGATTTTAAAATACTTCACATCTGAAGGCCTCACATACTCCATATGTAAATGAGAAAAATTCAGTGTACTTGTTGCTTAGGTATGGAAATAATGTGTTCCAATTGTGAAATTTTACATGGATTAGAATATTATTTGCATGCCTTAAACATTACTTCAAATCTCAGAATTCCTTGATTCCTTAATTTGTGCATATGTTCTTAAACACTTGGATTTCTTTAAAAGAATCATTATATGCCCTTAAGGGGTAGCTACTCACAACCCATGCAAAAAACCTTTATACTGCATTGCAGATAAACTCTTTCTGTAAAGCGATGATACCTGTGTACTTCAGTGCTCTTCATCTTTTTTTTTTTTCTGAGTTCATTATTTTAAAACTAAAGCTTTTTAATCACAGTTTTCTATGTCATAGTTTAGCGTTCTTTTTTTTTAATACAGGAAGTAGGAATGCCAGCAGACTATGTAAACAAGCTGGCTAGAATGTTCCAAGATATCAAAGTGTCTGAAGACTTGAACCAGGCCTTCAAAGAAATGCACAAAAATAATAAACTTGCTTTACCAGGTATTGTTTTCAAATGATTTTCTATTTTTTCATTTGTCTTGGTGAAAAATAACTCTAATGAATCTTGAGTTAAAAATTATATCAACTGCAGGTTGCACATAGTCTTCAGGGCATTGTTACCCCTAGATTGAAAGTGTCTGTAGACTCTGCTTTCTCTTACAGTTGACACTGGAGCTACATCATTCTGTAAGTTATTCTGGGTTTTCATTATGAGCAATCTTGTAGATACAGACTCCCTAGTCTTGTAGATAAACTCCAAGCAGGGGCTTGAGTCAGTATCAGCCAGGTGAGTGACTGAACTGCTCCCTTCTCTGATGCCCTCACTGTTCTTCATGAGTGCTTCATGCTGTGCTCCTCCTTTATCTGCCAGCAGGAGAGCTGGATGCATGCTATGAAGAGCTTAAATCAGATGTCTGAGGTTAAATTTCACTGATGAGAGAGGCTGAGGAGCAACCAGTTTGGGACTTGCTACTGTTGAAAACCCTTGAGTAGTGCTTATAAGCATTAGCTAGAAAGCTGCATCAGGGCTTAAGGAGCTCTGCAGAGGCAAGCAGGAAGAACAAAGATTTCAATCAGTGTTGCTGGAAGAAAGCCAGCAGTGCATAAATACAGTACCGTAATGTTTAGGTAGACACCCTGCTACTTCATGAAAATTCAGTCTTCTATAAGTGTATTTAGAGAAGAAAAACAAAAGAAAAAAAAAGGCATTTTGTTTACCCGTTACACCTGGTGATTCAGATAATCCAATATCGTCCTACAGCTGACTCTGTGAATATTAAAATTTTAAATGCTGGTGCCTGGTCCCGAAGTTCTGAAAAGGTGTTTGTCTCGCTGCCCACGGAATTAGAAGATCTCATCCCAGAAGTTGAAGAATTTTATAAAAAGAATCACAGTGGTAGAAAGCTGCACTGGCACCACCTTATGTCCAATGGAATTGTACGTATATTGTGTTCGACGTCTCAGTGACTGTACTTTCTATGTATTTGTGATAGTAAGAGAGCTTGTGATTCAGAAAGGCTTGTAAGTAAAATTGTCATTCTTTTCACAGATAACGTTTAAGAATGAGGTTGGCCAATATGACTTGGAGGTAACAACATTTCAGCTAGCTGTGCTGTTCGCATGGAACCAAAGACCCAGAGAGAAGATCAGCTTTGAAAATCTTAAACTGGCGACTGAACTCCCTGATGCAGAACTTAGGAGGACTTTATGGGTATTTCCCTTTCCCTTCAAACAGATTTCTTCTTAATTTTTGTACTTTGAAATACTGGATAAGTATTTTTAAAGAGCTGTCAGATAACACTTTGAAACTGAAACATGAACGCCTTTCTTACTCATTAATCAGTTGTAATGTTGGCTCCTTGCACTACTGCTGAGCACACACAGCTTTGACATTAACACGTTCTTTCTACCCAGTATTATCTATCTTAAGCTTTTGGAAACGGCAAGATCTTTTTGACCATATGCTGCCTAAAGCACAGTTTTCATTTTGGTTTATGAAGTGGGTCTGGTCTAATTCTAGGAGATCGGCGGCATCTGATGAATATATATTGCTTTAGGAGTAACTTCGGTGTTTGCTCTATCAGACTTTTAAGTATTTAGTTCAAGAATAAAGAGAGAAATCACATAAATCAGACTAAACACCACTTCTGTAGCCATGAGTTCATGCATTTTACTACTTTGTATGATTGTACTTACGCTAACCCATTTCAGAAGGTGATTTGGTAAGCCCCTCTCTGGTTTTACTAGTATATTTGCGTTGCCCTCTAGCAAACAAGGCTACGTGCTTCCCTCACTACAATCTGCACAGCAGTGAGCTATGTTCTTGAAAAGTAATTGTTTCTGTTTAGAAAGTCTGGTGTTTTATTTTCATTCTTCCCCCCCTCCCTTTTCTCTGTAGTCTCTTGTAGCATTTCCAAAGCTGAAACGTCAGGTTTTATTGTATGAACCTCAAGTCAATTCACCCAAAGACTTTACAGAAGGAACCCTCTTCTCGGTGAACCAGGAGTTCAGTTTAATGTAAGATGACGTTTGAAAAGTAAAATAACAATGTGCTATTTTATAACTAAAGGAATTCACTTTAACTTAACCTTCATTCTTGCAAACTTTCAAGATTCAGCTTTGCTGCTCTGGCTTCGGTTTTGGCAATAGTCATGCTTAAAGTAGGTGATTGGAGACAAATGTTTCTGCGATTCTGATTTCTGTGAAATTGAATTTTTTAAACACCTGGGGATGAGGTGCAAAACTGGAGCCTTTGTTATCTTCGTGTTACTAATGAGCCCAGGAAATTTCATATAGGAAGAACAGTATGTAAGCAGAGCAGTAGTGCTGTATTGATTATTACACATGTACAGAGTTTAAAAAGCAGAGTGATAAGTTAAAAAAAAGAGTGAAAGTGCTTAATAATATGGTATGCTGTCAAAAGTGGGGCTTTCACCAGAGAGGAGTGTCTTTATTTCAGTGAGAATTCCATTGCTTTTTACTGGTGCTTTGAAATCCTTCAGAGCATAAAACAGGCTAAAAAGAGGCTATCTAAAGGTTATATTTTACATTCAGCATGGTTTACTTTGCATTTTGCCCCCCTACTTTATCAATGACTGTGATTAGAACTGTCTCCTTCCTAGTAATCTTGTGTTCTGGGCCTCATTCTCAGCAGCAGCTCAACATCTGAATCTGTGGAAAGAGAAAAGGGTGACAGATCTGCTTTACTGAGGTTTAGTTTCTTGCCCAGGGCCATGATGTTTGCTCCTGTTGTCAGGATCACGGGCTCTGTGAAGTGATGAGAGGGTGTGACAGAAGAGATAGGCTGTACAGAAAGTTTATTGGTGACAACTGACAAATTCCATCAGCTTTCTTTGTTAGAATAGTTGGGTTTTGTCCTTTTTTTTTTTTTTTTTCCAGCTAGACAGACAGTTCTTCTGATGGTATATTAACTTGTCCAGTTTTCTGCACTTCATTGTAAAAACATCCTCCAAAGAACCCTAGGTTTTTTTATCATTAAACAGAAATATATTTCTCTGAAATTTTATTCTTCAAAATAGTGCTGGTAACTTTTTATCTTGAACAGTGACAATTTCAGCTGATGGAGTGGTTTTGCAATTCAGGTGTCACCCTGCAGAGACATTGGTGCTGGGTTTTGATTTGTAAGCCAGCTATCTCACTGCTGCAATGCTGACAGCCTGTAAATATCCCATAGGTGATGGTACTCCTTGCTGCTGTCATTTAACAGGAATTCCTTAATTGAAAATGTATTTTTGTGCTTATTTTCACACAATGCAACTTTTTCAGAAAAAACGCTAAAGTTCAGAAAAGGGGCAAGATAAATTTGATCGGTCGATTGCAGCTTACTACAGAGAGAATGCGGGAGGAGGAAAATGAAGGAATAGTCCAGCTAAGAATACTACGAACCCAGGCAAGTAACCTAACAGAGGAATATAAAACTGCCCTGTTTCTTTCCTTGTGTTATCGCCGCTGCATGCTGTCTGCACCGGGATGTTGCCGTATGAAATGGATGCTTTTCAATCCCATTGGAGTTTGCTTTCGCTGTTTGGCTTAGGTCCTTTATGAATACTGGATTGTGTGTGTCTATGTTTGTGCAGTTGTGGTTACCAGCCTCCTGTTCCCATATACCGGGCCATTGTTTTTTAAAAGGGACAAAGCAGATACTAAGCAAGTGGTGAGTGAAGGCATAAACTGTGTCGTGGTGAGTGGCAGCAGCACGTAGTAAAGTTGACTGACTTAAACCACCGACATGAACAAACAGTTAAATCTTGAGATCTCTGACTGCTCTGTATGAAGTGAGTAATCTTAGATATGAGACCGCAGTTTAACAGTAGCAAGTATGATTTTTTGAGAGGCCTTCTCTTTAGAGGGGAAGGTAAGACATACATCTTAGATGTACAAACTGCAGCTTCCTGCTTTGTGGTTGCTTGTCCTTCAGCCAGGTACTCACGTCAGATCTTCTGAGCTGACAGTCCTAAAAAAACATGCATTTTTTCAGGCGTCAGAGACCATTACGTAGACTGGAGTCTCAGAAGTCCCGTTTTACCTTCAAATTGCAGGTCTGTTCTGTCAGTCAGATTATATTCCAGGCTGCACGCACTGTAAATTCTACCACAAGCCTTAAAATCCTGGCCATGCTTCCAGCAGATGCACTAATGAATGTCCTGGTTATATTTGTGAAATGAGAACTCCTTGCAAGTTCCAGTTTGACATTAAGCTCGCATTTCTTGAAGTATTCACAAGGTACATCACAGTTCACCCTCAAAATGGCAGCTTCTGCTCAGAGAGGGATTGAACATTACATTTAGCGAGTAATTCACACTCTAGGTATAAGATTTAGCTGCAAATTCTCCTTTGTCTTATATCTCTTACATCTTGCCAGGGCTTCATT
Source organism: Todiramphus chloris collaris (assembly GCA_025345505.1). Taxonomy (NCBI): domain Eukaryota; kingdom Metazoa; phylum Chordata; class Aves; order Coraciiformes; family Alcedinidae; genus Todiramphus; species Todiramphus chloris. The sequence continues at coordinate 55,162,133 of JANVCC010000021.1, read as the reverse complement.
ATTTTCCTTTGTCAGCTTCTTTGCAAAAGCAATTCAGTATCTCCTGAAGCTAAGAAATGCAGTTTATATCTGATTTTTAAGGAACAGATCTCCTTTTTATCTTGCCTTACCAGGAGCCCACTGTTAGTGCTGTGTTCACTTTCTCACTTCACCCGGGAATTTAAAAAAAAAAAAAAAAAAAAAAAAGAAGGTAATTTTTTTTCTTCTTCTTCTTGTCCCCCCCCAGGAGGCTATCATCCAAATAATGAAAATGCGCAAGAAAATTACCAATGCCCAGCTTCAGACTGAACTGGTAGAAATATTGAAAAACATGTTTTTGCCACAAAAGAAAATGATAAAAGAGCAAATTGAATGGCTTATAGAGCACAAATATATCAGAAGAGATGAGTCGGATATCAACACCTTCATATATATGGCATAATTTGGACTCTGCAGGATGCTGCAAACGTAAATGGAAGGGTGCTTGGACAGACAGCTGCAACAGTTTGTGCTGCAGAAGGACTTGTTTTGACTTTCATTACGTATTAAAAATCCCTGCCTTACCTTACAGAGGACTATATTTTGCCAATCTCATTCAGCTAGCATGATGGCATTCCCTTCATGTTGCACACTTTTAACAGCATGCTGTTTTGTGGGAAACTTGCATTCATGAAGAGCCCGTTGTGAACTTTTTAAAGTAGATTTGATTTATACCCACCAGGAAGAATACAGGTTTGGGTTTTTAGATGACCAGTACTTGCACAAGGAAAAAATACTCAAATATTCATGCACTGAGGAACTGCTATTAGTTTTGTTTTGGGTTTGGGTTTGTTGGTTTGTTTGTTGGTTTTTTTTTTCCTTTTTCTTTTTTTTTCTGTTTGGGTTTGTTGTTTTGTTTTTTTAATGCAATTAGGACTAGAAGTAGCACTTTCACTTTTTTGTTTTGGATCAACAGAGTAACGTACTGTCCACCTTTGATCCTTTTTATGTAATAACATATGAGACACAAACACACGCGTCACAACTGATATGTATTTGTTACAGTTAAAACCTGTTGGCTAGAGCAGTGCTTCAATCTAGTAACTGGATTTTAATAATTGACACATAAGTGACATAAAAGTAATTCCAAGTCATGGGTGATCTTTTTCCTTAAGCAAGAGAATGTTGTTTTTAAATAGTTTGCTGTAAACAAGTGGATATACATTATTTGTTACTTTATTTGGACAGCCGATTTGCTACAATCCTTTTTGAGAAGGCAAAGCTTTCTTGAATGATACTTCACTCTAAAAGCAGTTTTCATGGGTGGGACTGTTATACTGAACAGAAATATTAAGTGTATTTCCTTGTACATTTAATATTTGTATTCCAAATATTTAAGTATGACTACCTATATCTGAATGCATTAAAGAGTAATTAATGCACAACTCTCCCAGAAAGAAAATAACACTCAAAGATCCCTGTACTAATTCCTCATTGGTAACTTTTATATATAGATACAAGGTTAATCCAAATGGACTGTTTTGTTGCATAGAAGTCAACATCTTTATACGGAAAACAAACCTTCTGCTTTTTATTTTGAAACTGGCAGGGTAGAAAAAACGATTCTAACAAAAATGGTGAAAAGTTAAGAAAAAATACCCTGCTTAGTGTATGCAGAGAGAGTGCCAAATACACATCAGGAATTTCAGCTTTTTAATGTTACCTCTTCTATTTTCAATCATCTTAAGTAGTCGTTTGGCATTACCTGCCTCTCTGCTACTCTGAAATGTCCTGGCATGTACTGGACTGGTAACAGGAATCATTGGAGCAGAGTGCCTGTCTTGGGACAAAAGGTAAGTTGCGCTTTACTCAGTTCTGTATGAATATTCTTCTATAAATTTCAAGTATGTGTTTTTGGTTTTTTTTTTTAATTAACCAGTTGAAGTACAACATCTAAAGGTCTCGTCTTTGATGATTGAAAGGGGGAAGAGGATACAATTAACTTTAGTCCAAAAGAAAATCTTTCCAGTAAGTGAGAGAAGGAGTTCTGCTTTCACGTGGTTGCAGTAAAGTATATACAGTGAGAGTGGTTTAAAAGCAAACTCTATAGGAGCAGCTGTTGGCACCCTTAAACAGGCTGCATTCTCTATTACTTATGTAAATGCCAGTGTGACTGCCTGAGAACAGTGGATATGTGTTTGAATAAGAAATTTTTGGTGGTGAGGGTTTCATGAATAAGAGATGGAGAGAAATCCAGATCTGGCCAATTACAGCTGATTGAAATGGCCCAGCTTACGTTACGTGCTTTTATTGATATTCAAAAGTAGATGCCGTTTAAAAATGTTGCATCTTTTCTGTTGGCCCTGTGGTGTTGCAATTCAGAATCAGAAGCAGGCGGTGCTCTGTGCTGTTAACCAGTAGAACTATTTGAACATGACAAAATTCTAATAAAAAAAAAACTTTTTGCAGCAAGACTTTCAGACTTTGTAATTTAAAGGTAATAACTGCTCGCTTGGGACAGCTGGGGGCAACACGACAGTCTGAGCACATTCTTTTCAACATAAAAAAATTCCAGCCCTTAACTGGAGAAGGACAGGTGTGAAATTGTCACACAGAAAAGAGCTGCCAAGAAGATAATGCTGATTTTGGAGCCATCAAATAGATTTGAGAGAGAAGTTTAAGAGACTACATCTCAGATAGAACTGTTCAGGAAGCTGGAGTGTATGCAGAAGGCAACAGGTTGTTAGAAGCTAAGGAGCTACACATTCCCTCAACTAACAAATATAAAATAATACAACCTAAATGTCATCTATATTAATTTCTCAACACCTGGGATGCAGAAATAGAATCGGTAACATGCCTATGACATGGTCTTTTTTCTTTAAATATATTCCAGACATGGATGTCAGCTTTTTTATTAAATCCGAGACTCACACCAGCAAATTTGGTAAAAGTTGCAGAATCGTGTTGAGCATCCTTCATCAGGTCACTTTCACCAATATGCACTTAAAGCTAGTATCACCTGGGGCACAGGGAGATACCTGGGGTAAACTGTTCTTTTGGGGAGGGTCGAGTTCAGATCTAAATGGAAATGAACTAAACGAACTGTTCTTCACTTGCAATATGGCAACAACGCACTTTTAAGGCTGCAATTTTTAGCTATGAATATATATATATATGTCCAAAGACCTAGCTTAAAGAGGTGCTGCATCTGAAAAAACGTGTTGCCACACACACTGCCACGGTGAATAGCTACGGAATGAAACCTGCTGTAGGAGAGGGAGGGAAAAGAATCACTCTGAATGGGTTTAATTAAGAAATACTGTTAAATCTTTCTCTGTCCCAACAACTTGATGACGATCTCCGTTTCAATTCCGAAGTCTTCCATTTTCCTCTTTCCACAGCTGGTGTCCCTAGTCCCTATTTTTACTCACCTGTCTTTCATTTGTTATGACAGTAATGCGATTACGTTTCCAAAAGACAATGTGACTTTCCCGTTTCCACCTTTATAAACGCAATATAAATGTTCGGAATGTTCACACGCTACCTTTATTTGCCTCGGGATGCCGTTGTCCTGTAAAGTGCAAAGTTTAAAAATACAATTGGCAAAAAGATTTGATAGTTTTACAGAAAGATTTGCTATCTTAAACTCAAACTGTTTTCTATTTTCATCTAAATGACCGGGATGCTATCTTTGTAATTCTTTGAGCTCATATTTGTGAACTAAACAATACACGAAAGCTTTCCTGTCATACACACTATATGTAGTCTGGAGTGTTGAGCAAACTTGAGTTCCCGAGTTGTAATATCTTATCTACGTACGGTATTTCCGATTTTGAATGTGTGCCACTACCCAGCTAATGATGCTGTACAATTTTGAATGGTGGTAGTTTCTGTATGGCAGTCCAGCTCAACTATTTTGATGTACTGCTTAATTTTTGAATTTTATTTTTTAAGTTGTATAATTTATTTTCTTGCAAAATAAAAATGTAATATAAAAGACTACTTGTTTTGCAAGGTATTCTGGTGTCTTCCCCTGTGAAATTTTTATGTTGAATTCAGGTCCTGCTCCTGAAAAATGCCACTGTGTGAAAGCTGCCTGATTCTGAGTCCAGAAGTCTGTTACGATCAGGATACTTTAAAAAACCCCAACAAAACAAACCAGGTAAAGGCTTCCAGTTCTTTCCTTGTTAGGATTTTTCAATTACTTAAGGCTCTAGGTAGAGCTATTTCATCTTCCCAATTCCAGTGAACAATGAGCTGTAGCCTTTCAGTTTCAGTGTATCAAAGGCTGCCATGCCAAAAGGGCCTGCTTTTGTTTATGGCGTTTTAAAGGAGCGTTATGTCTCTGTGTAACTTTCTGGGGTATACTTGGATTGCTGAATTGCTTCATCAGTTTGTCTCTGAAATTACTTACAATGAGTGCCACTGGAAATTACTGGTGTTGTCACCAGGCTGCTGGGAACTTCAAGTACCTGGTCCTGCAGTAAACAGCGATGTGGGAACAGTGGATAGCCCGAAGGAGTGCTTTTACTGTAATGGCTTTTCTTCTCAGATGGTCCTTGCCTTTTAACCTGAATCCCTTGTTACATTTCGACTCTTTAAGTACACCAGCTAACATCAGTGTTCTGTGCTTTCTGGGCTACGCAAAAGTTAGAAGTATTTGTATGGAATAAATAACTATTTTTGAGTGACTATTCAACGCATGGCAATTTGCAACCAGGCACATTTGTTCTTGCAGGCAAAACTCAGATAGCAGGTTGCCCTTATTTCCAAACTCTTTCCCCTGCCCCCCCTCTTGGGGCAAAGTGTAGTCTTTCATAACAGTGGGTTTCCAGGTGGAGTCATTCTCTAGGAGCAAGCCAGTTTTCACAGGAGTTTCCTAGCTGAACCAACTCCTGCTGGTTTAAATGGATCACAGTTTAGGTAGAATCATTGACCTAAACATGAAAGGCTCTAAAACAGCTTCATTCCTCTGAAAAACAGAATTTGGCTTTATTTCTTTCTTCCTTTGTTTTACGTGTCAACACATTATGCTAGAATCGTTTAGGTTGGAAAAGATCTTTGAGTCCAACCATTAACCTAATACGGCCCAGTCTACCACTAAACCATGTCCTGCAGCACCTCATCTACACCTCTTTGAAGTACATCCAGGGCTGGTGACTCCACCACTTCCCTGGGCAGCCTGTTCCAATGCTTGACAGCCCTTTTGGTGGAATTTTTTCCTAATATTCAACCTAATCTCCCCCTAGCACAACTTGAAGTCATTTCCTCTTGTCCTAACACTATTGCTTAGGAAAAGAGACCAACCCCCACCTCACTACAGCCTTCTCTCAGGGAGTGGTAGAGAATGATAAGGTCTCCCCAGAGCCTCCTTTTCTCCAGGTTAAACAACCCCAGTTCCCATAGCTGCTCCTCATAGGACTATTGCCCTAGACCCTCTCTCTTGACAGTTAGTTCTCTTTGCTGTGTAACTTCAACTGGATCCTGTGGTCCAAGTCCTGCTTGTATCTGAAACACCTGTAAGAGAACAGCTGGGGGCTGCTGCTTTGATCTGCTGATCTGGGACACCACCAGAGCAAATCTTTCCCAAGACATGGAAGAGCAGTGCAGCATGGCTGTGTTTAGAACACCAGACACTGAACATTACCGACTTTGAAATGAGTACATTATAGCTGTTCTTGGTGAGAAGAGATGCTGCAAGAATTCAAGAAGGGAATGCAGCATGGTTTTCTTTCTGGTTTTAAGATCATGGTCTAATATTACGTACATACAGCTCCGGACTTGCCATATATTGCAGTCATTGATTTCTCCTAATGAAGATGTTGAGGAAATTGCCCCACTCCCTGCATTTTTTGTAGCAGGTGGTTGGAACTTCTCTCAAGTGGAGGTACGTAATGTGGGATTTATTGCAGCAAAGAGGTGTGATAGATGTCAGTAAGCCCCCCTGGCCCAGATGAAATTCAGCCCTCACTTCTGAAAGAATGAAGTGTGAGAGGGAGCTGCTGCCTGAAGGTCACCTGGCTCTACAGACAGCTTTGGTGCCGGGGGACGGGGGGTTGCCAGCAGCTTTTGACTGGGTTCCACACTAAATGGTATAAAGGAAAAAACTTGCCATGGACCTGGGGAAGCTGGGGCTTTATCTGGGAGAGGAGAATGCAAACATGGAAGTGACTGAGCTTTACAAGAGAAAGGCAGAACTGTTCTCACAGAATCCTGTAACAGCAGCACTGAGGCTCCTTGGTCAAACCAGCAGAAGATGGGTTTAAAACACTACAAGAGCACTTGTTTCCTGCGGATGCTGGATCACAGATACCAGCAGGTTCAAGAAAGCAGTAGACAAATTCATGGGTAACAGGTAGTAAAGCAAGCATCTACCTCTAGCATCACTAAACAGTGAAGGCAGATGCTGCAGAAGTCCAGAGAAACTGCGCTTTTCCTGGTGTAACTCCCTGCATGTTGGATAGACAGAATGGAGAGAAGTAGTGTCAATCAAGCAGACAGCTGCAGAGATTTAATACTGGCCTCCATCTAGAAATCCATATTCAGAGGCAGAGACCATGAGGGGGTAAAGCAAAGTGCAGGGAAGACCGTTGAACCGGTTGGAGCATCCTGCGATCCATCTGGGCTCAAGTGAAGGCAGCTGCCGAGACGGTTCTCGGCCGGGTTGGAGCTGTGAGGTGGCGCTGTCAGCTGGCTCTGCCAGGGCTGCACAGGGAGGAACGTGAGGGGAACGGCATTGCCGACTGCTCTGGAAAAGGCGTGTAGCTACAGCACAGGGGCACGCCAGGCGCTAAGGGCTCCAGGCTCAGAAATACTCCATTCACACAGACTTGGTAACTGCGCAGGTATGTTTCTGACACGGGTTCTACCCGAGGATGAATTTCTGCGGCTCATTTCAGCTGAACTCTGTTGGGTTTAGGCGAGGGGCTGGGCCGAGGACCGGCAGAGTTCTTCCCCTGCCCTGAAGAGAGGAGGCAACCCTGGGAGTTGGTTCTCTCCCCGCCGGGGTTTTCCACGCCGTCCTTACACCGCTCGTTGCCAGTTAGTTTTCTTGTCGACACGAAGACCGAGGTCGTTCGTCCCGCGGCCGGGGCTGTCCCCGCACCCGCTGCACCCTTCCCGTTCCTCAGGGCGGGCTTCGCTCCACCCGGTCCCCAAGCGGCAGCACAGGCGACGAAAGGAACGCGCCTGTCGCTGCAAAAAGCGTTCCGAGAGAGGGCGGGGGCTCCGCGGAGGCGGCGGCAAGTGCCGGGCACGGGCCGCGCTGCCAGCGAGCCGCCCGCCCTGTGACCGCCTCAGGCACCGGGCACCGCCCTCTCCCGGCTCAGCCCCGCTGACACTGCCCCCCGCCTCCCAGCACAACCAATGGCAGGGACGGGTTTGGCACCGCCCCCGGCCTGAGGGCCAATAGGAGCTGGGAGAGGGGCGGGGCGTCGCCGTCTATAGGCCGAGGTGGGGGCGGCGGTGAAGGTGTCCGGGGGCGGCCGGCGGGAACATGGCGGCGGCGGCGATGCTGCGCTGGCGGCGCCCGGCCGCGGAACTGCTGCGGGTGAGGCGGGCGGCGCGTAGGGCGGGCCACAGCCCTTCCCTTCCCCTCTCCCTTCCCGTGCAGCCCCGGCCGCGCCGCGGGGCCTGGAAGGGACTGGGCCAAGGTCACACGAGCGTCCGGGGCGGGGAAGGCTGCGCCCCCTCACCTCACCCCACCCCACCCCTGTGGCGCGGCGGAAGGGAAGGCGCCTCCGGCCCGAGCGGGGTTAAGGGGCGGGAGCCGGTCCCGGGCCGGATTCCTCCGCCGGGGAGCCGCGGGGGGGGGATGGTGTCTGCCGGGGCCTGCGGGGCGGGCGAGCCGCGCCTCCCCGGAGCCGCCTGGTCGGTGAAGGGTGAGCGCGTCCCGCGCTAAGCCCGGCGGGATCTTAGCCGCCGTTCTGAGAGCGGCTCTTTTCCAGTGCCTCGTAACCGCCTGACAGCGCTGGGACCGCGGGGACCTGTCCAGGGCCCTGGCCTGGCTCTTCAAGCTCGTTCCTGCGTGGTTCGCTGCCCTGCCGAGCCATCTGTTGCCCACTGTGGCGACAGGGACGCGTGGCAGGTTACCCCAAGGAAGGGAGTAGCAGGTTACCCCAAGGGCTTCGCTGGCCAGGGCTGGGGGGGAAGCAGGTAGCCGATGGGTATGAGCTCAGTGACAGACTGAGATGAGCTCAGTGACAGACTGAGCGCTCCTGCCCCGTGAGCCCCCATATGTGATTGCTTTGGGGCACTGCTGCTTTTCCCGGTGGCAGTGCCTGGTTTGCCTGGAGCGCCGGGGATCCCATCACGGGTGTAGGGAGCGGGTACTGTAAAGAAAAGGGCAGGTGAAGCTTCCACAGTGGGCTGGATTGCGTGTGGATTGGCCTTAATTGTCATATGCGAAGGTGAGGGCTGTGTCCTACCAGCTGTAGAAAGTGGCTGGTTTGTTTGCCTTTTTAAAACAAGTTTGTAATTGGCACAGAGGTTGAGCACTACTAGCAGATGCCAGTTACACTTAGATGGGCTATTGTCTGGTTTGTCCAGTTTACTGCATAGGTAACCTTCAGGTGAGTAGCACAATAAGGACATGTTACTTTGCTAGGGTTTTGGTGTTTGGTTGATTTTTGTCTGTTTTGTGTTGGTTGTTGTTGTTGTTTGTTTTGTTTTTTAACACTAATCCTTGAAAACCTTCTTATTAAAGCCCTGCAGGGACCTAATTCATTTACAGAGAGAAGTTTAGCTTAAACTTTCTGCTGGCTATTACAACCTGAGCTAAAAAAAAATTCCTAACTAATTAAAAAGCAGTAGGAAAAAAAAATCTGTCATTTTGTTAGTTGAAGGTTGTCAAATGAGGAGAGAAACAGACTACATTTTCATATTGTGGACACAGAACCAGAAGGCATTAATTGGTTTATAAAATTGATTGGGGTTTTGCAGTTTCCTTAAGTAGTTATTATTTTCAATTGGTATTTACTTAGTCACGACCAGAAATCTCCAGTGTCCTGCAATGTCGTCTAAGGAAATGGCTTTAACTCTTTGTACGTTAAACCAGATTGAAAGATAATACTGCTAATATAAGAAATAATACCTACAGATGTATCTTGGAATTTTTACGCTAATGAATTAGATGAAGCTAGTAGCTGGTGAATTAGCCTGCCTGCGTAATACCTTTTTCTTTTGCTTGCTTTTGTTTTGTTGTGGTTTTTAAAGTAGTTTACTGTAGCATTCTGAATTCATTATCCTCATTTTTGCTCATGAAATGCCAAGGAAATGAAGCTGTGGACACAAACTGCCACTGTTTAAAAAGCAGTGAAGTTAATGATGGCAGTGAATGAACCGAAGTCCAGAGAAGCAGACAGAGGGACTAGTAAACTTTGTCAAGATATCACCACTCACTCCCTGGTTTAGACATCTGTTATACGTGTACGTAACAAACTTAGCCAAAAAGAAGTGGGTTTTGGTTTTAAAGGAGCATCTGTTTATTTTCCAGAAAATACTTTATCACAGATGTTATGGTGAGAATGTGTACTAGACCGTGCCTTGTTTTAAAAGGCATTTCATGAAGTTTAATTCGATATTTTTCCAGCACTTCTTAGATATTCTTTAAAGTTATGACTTCTATGAAAATGGTACATTACTGAAGTGTCATGATGTTGGTGTTCTTGATGTGAGTTTCTGAGGATTTTATTATTTTCAGGCTTTGAAGTATCCAAGCCGTGGCTATGCATCACAGCGTACTTTAAATGTAAGTATGGAGCACTGCCTGACTGCAAGAAATGACTGGTTTATATGTGTTTGTTAACTGATGAAGTTTTTAAGAAGTGATCCCAAAACATCTGCATTGTAGATAATGTGATTTGTGTTACTTAATGTGATTTGTGCCCGAGTAACACTTGACTGCAAAATCACGGAATGGCTTAGGCTGGCAGGGACCTTAGGGATCATCTAATCCAACCTCCCCGCCATGGCAGGGATGTCTCTCAACTAGAGTAGGTTGCTCAAGGCCTCATCCAACCTGGCTTTGGACACCCACAGGGAGGGGGCACCCACAACCCCTCTGGGCAATCTATTCCAGAGTCTCACCACCCTCATACTGAAGAACTTTTTCCTTAGATCAAATCTAAACCTATTTTCCCTCAGTTAAAACCATTTGCCCTTGTCCTTGCTGGACGCTCTTGAGAAGAGTCTCTCTCCAGCCTTCCTGTAGGATCCTTCCAGGTATTGGAAGGCAGTTATAAGGTCCCCCTGGAGTCTTCTCTTCTCCAGGCTGAACAGTCTCAGCTCCCTCAGCCTGTCCTCATAGCAGAGGTGCTCCAGCCCCGGGATCATCTTTGTGGCCCTCCTTTGGACTTGTTCCAACAGATCTATGTCCTTTTTATGGTGGGGACACCAGAATTGGATGCAGTATTTGACATGGGGTCTCACAAGAGCAGAGTAAAAGGGAAGAATCACCTCTCTTGATCTGCTGGCCAGGCTCCTCTTGATGCATCCTTGGCAAATCTGGATTAAAAGTGAGATCTGCCTATTTTTTCTTTTGCTTTGCTAAATGCCAGGTAGTGTGGGACAAAGTTGGTTAGAAGTGTGTCAGTTAACTGAATACAATTATCTACCCATTATTGGAAGATAGAGCTGATGCCAGCTAATTCCATTGTGGTTATTTGTATGTTATCCTGCAACTTGCCGTTAGAACGTAGAAGATGAGGACAAGTATGTGACTGGCACTGAAGTCAATCAAGATGAAGAAGGGGTTACAGTAACAGACAGACCTTTTTAGTTAAACAAGTATAAATTGTCCTCTTTTTGTTGTTGTGTTTGGGTTTTTTTTTTCCTGTTCTTTTCTTCCTTTGCTTGTCTCTCTAAATAAAGAATTAACGGTGAGACCCTGTAAAGGTTTGTGTCTGACTTACCGCTGAAATCGGCACAGTTGGGAGTTAGTCATTGCTGCTTCTCAGTAGCTGTCCAGGAGCAGCCTGGAGGTCTGAAGTGGGCGTCTTTGTCTGCTCTCCCAGGGTTAGGAAATAGATATGCTGATGTCACACTAAAGCTGAGAGCCAAAATAAGAGTAAACCTGTTCTGAGGTGCTACGAGACTGAAAGCAGAATGTTCTACCATGTTTTAAACTGCTGCTTACACATTATGCTGGGACTTGGGCTTTTGAGTATCTCCAAGGAGGGGGAACTCTGCAGCCTCTCTGGGCAGCCTGTCTCAGTGCTCAGTTGACCTCCCAGTGAAAAAGCATTTCCCGGTGTTCAGAAGGAACATCAGTCTGTCAGTTTGTGCCCATTGCCTCTGGTCCAGTCACTGGGCACCACTGAAAAGAGCCTGGCTCTATACTCTTTGCACTCACACATCAGGTACTTATACACATTGATAAGGTCCCCCGAGAGCCTTCTCTTCTCCAGGCTGAACAGTCCCAGCTCTCAGCCTCCCCTTGTATGTTAGGTGCTCCAGTCCCTCCATCATCTTTGTGGCCCGCTGCTGGATTCTCTTCAGTATGGCCATGTCTCTCTTGTATTGGGAAGTCCAGCACTGGGTACAGCACTCCAGGTGTGTCCTCACCAGTGCTGAGTAGAAGGGAAAGAATCACCTCCCTTGACCTACTGGGAATAATTTGCCTAATGCAGCTCAGGGTACCTTTTCAGTAAGGGCAAGTTTATGGCTCATGTTTAGCCTGGTGTCCACCATGATTCTCAGGTCCTTTTCTTCCAAGCTACTTTCCAGCTGGGTGGCCACCTGCGTATTTTGGTGCCAAGAGTTGTTCAATCCCAGATGCAGGACTTTGTACCTCTTACTGAACTTCATGAAGTTCCTGTTGGCCCATCTGCCCAGCCTGTTGAGGACACTCTGGTTGGCAGAACAACCCCCTGGTCTATCAGCTGCTCCTCCCAGTTTGCTGTCACCACCAAACCTGCATAGGGTACGCTGCCCCAGCATCCAGATTGTGAATGAAGATGTTAAGCAGGATCAGATGCAGTACTGACCCCTGGGGTATACTGATAGTTAGTTACTGGGGGTATACTACTAGTTAGTTACTGGCCTCCAGAAAGACTGTGCCACTGATCATCACCCCATGGGCCTGGCAGACAACATTCACTGTTCTCTCCTCATATACAAGGTTGGTCATTTCATTGTATGTAGAAGGTAATTGGATTGTTTGAGAATGACTTGCCCATGGTGAATCCGTGATGATGACTCCTGATGATTTTCTTGATGTTCTGGAAGGGATTTCCAGGATTAGTTGTTTCATCACTTTCCCATGGATCAAGGTGAGCCTGACCAGCTACTCGTTCCTTGGGTCCTCTTTCTTGAAGACAGGAGTAACATTTGCTTTCCTCCAGTCCTTAGGCACCTCTCACAGTTGCTGTGACTATTCCAAGATTATTGAGGCTGGCCTTACAAAGACATCTGCCAGCTCCCTCAGCACTCGTGGGTGCATCACAGCACATGATTTCATAGAATGGCTTGAGTTGGAAGGGACCTTAAAGATCATCTAGTTCCAACCCCCCTGCCATGGGCAGGGACACCTCCCACTAGATCAAGTTGCTCAAAGCCTCATCCAGCCTGGTTTTAAACAGGGACACCTCCCACTAGATCAAGTTGCTCAAAGCCTCATCCAGCCTGGTTTTAAACACTTCAAGGGATGAGGTGGCCACAGCTTCTCTGGGCAACCCATTGCAGTGTCTCACCACCCTCATAGTAAAGAACTTCTTCCTAATGTGTAATCTAAATCTACCCACCTCTAGTTTAAAACCACTGCCCTGTGTCCTGTCACCACATGCCCTTATATTTTTCTATGTCCAGTATACTTACGTATGTCCAGTTTGCTTAAGTATTCCCTGACCTGATCTTTCACCAAGGGTACAACTTCCTCACTGCAGCCTTTCCCCTTGCCTCCGAGGCCTGGCATTGCTGAAGGCTGGTCTTGCCAGTGAAGAGTAAGATGAAGGTAGCATTGAGTACCTCAGCTTTTTCCATGTCCTGTGTCACCAGGTGCCCTGCCCCATTCAGCAGCAGGCCTGCATTTTTCCTAGAGTTCTTTTTGCCTCCTAGGTGTTTATAGAAGCCCTTCTTGTTGCCTTTGACATCCCTTTCTAGATTTAACTCTGTTTGGGCTATGGCTTCTTTATCTTCATCACAGCATACTCAGATGGTGTCTCCCATGTTCCCTGTCCCTGCTTCCACCTTCTGTGTGCTTTCTTTTTGTGTACGAGTTCTTGGTCATTCATACAGACATCATGGCATTTTTATGTGACTGCCTGCTTGCTTGAATGGACTGCTCACGAGTTTGGAGGTGATAGTCCTCAAATATTAACCAGCTTTCTTCTTTGAGCCCTCCAGGGCCTTGGGACACTTTCAAGCATCATCTGTCCCAAGCCTGAGCTCAATGCACTCTCACGTGAAGAGCAACCCCACCCTATGTCTCCTTGGCCTGTCCTCCCTAAAGAGCCTGTATCCCTCCATGGCAGCCCTCCAGCCATGGGAGCCATCCCACCATGATCCCAGCAAGACTGTAGTCCTGCAGCTGCACACGGGTCTCTGAATTCCTTGTGCTTATTGCCCGTGCTGCATGCTTTAATAGAGGTTATTTTAGTGAGTGCTCTGAAACAGTTGCAGGATAAAAGGGAAGCTGTGAAGTGACTGAAAGAGTAGAAGTAGATAAATTTAAGAAGCACAGGCGTGCATGGGCATGTGTGAGAGAGACTGTGACTTTCTCTCCATGCTTCTCCTCTTAGGAGGTGGTGATAGCAAGCGCCGTAAGGACACCGATTGGATCTTTCCAAGGATCTCTTTCGTCACTGCCAGCCACTAAACTTGGCTCCGTTGCAATTAAGGGAGCAATTGACAGAGCAGGTACATGTAAATATTTTTTTCTGTGAGGAGGAAAACTCCAGGTGTCTGAGAACAGTATCAGTCTGTGTAGAAGTTGTTTGGTAAACAAAAGATCCTGTGCTTTTTTTTTTTTTTTGTTAAAGTCTTTATCCACAAATGGTATTTAAATAAAGTTGCCTGTGGGGCTTTGTTTCAATCTGAATTAACTGCTGCTTCTAGGAGCAGAATATTACTTAGGGGCATACCTGTGCTAATCCAAATCTGATTGTACATGCTAATTGTTCCTCTGGGGTGGGGTTTTTGTGGCACACCTAAGCTGATGCAAAAATTACTTGTTGCTGAAGCCAGTGGCCCTTCCTTTCCTTGCCTGTTTTTTCACATGGGGCACCTTTGCGAGTCTGTTGATGGATTCAAATTAGCAAAGACGTCTTTTGAGGAGAGAGGAGGGTTAATTTACTACAAAGTTTGCTTCTTGAAACAGCATATTAGAGGAACATCAACACCAGGGCTGTTGCAGGAGATGCAGCAGGAGAGCAGGCCTCTTCTGTCTGGTGGGAGCCGTGGCCTTGGCTCGCCCCTGGTCAACAAACAAAACTGTTTCTTTAGACATAACTGTGGCAGGTAGAAAGTTTTATGCATTTAACTGTCCATGGAAATTGGAAAATGAGCTTTTCAGGTGAATTAGTGAGGCTTGGAAATGTTTGCTTTAGGTAGTTAACTGCAGCTTGTTCTGCAGGGCAACAAGGGAATTCTTTTATGTGGGGGTCACCAGTTCACCATGTTCCATGGATATGAGGGTAGAGATCTGGAATGCACCCAACAGGGGCCTGTGTGCTTTGAGGACACAGATCGCTCATGGCACATTTCATCGCTCTTTGCCACCAAACTTCAGTGCGGAGGTTGATGAAAGGGAGTTTCATCTTCTGAACAAAGAATTCTGAATCAAAACAATTTTGTTTTATAGGTATCCCCCCAGAAGAAGTGAAAGAAGCATATATGGGTAATGTCTTGCAGGCTGGACAAGGACAAGCTCCAGCAAGACAAGCGGTCTTGGGTGCAGGTATTCATTCTCTTGATACTGGTGTTAAAGGTTTTCTGGTTTTATGTAGACTGTAGGTTATTTAGCTGTGAGTTAAAGCGAAGCAGTGCCCAGCCTTTTGTCAGGACAGTCTGTGTATGCTTTCTTCCCCGTGGTGGGCGAAGGGGGTGTGTTGTACTCACGTAAGTGGGCCTGGTTCTTCAGGAATCAATTTTCATATGCAGATGGATGTTAACGCCCATTGTATTTGCAGAACCTGGAGAAGATGATACTGGAAACAAGGCTGCTACTTCCAGAGCACTTTCCACTAATGATGGATGCTGCTTTTTGAATCTTCCGTGAAACAGACATTTTTTCTTCAGCATATGTTTATTCTTAAGCCTTGCTAGATAAGAGGTCTTGGTTTCCTTGAACTGCAGATAACAGTATCTCCTTACACTCATCTTCCCATGGAGTCTGGAGCTGTCGCTGGAAGGACTCGCTCTATAATGTTAAACTGCAGCACAACTGTTATTGGAGTGCAGGAATTATTTTCTTCTCCCTTTTGCTGCGGGGATGAGATTCCATACCTTAGCATGACTCTAGGGAAGCCTATGGACTAGAGAGAACTGGGTACTTTCTTGGCTCTGTCCCTGTACTTTTTTGAAAGAGAAAGAACTGCTTCCACATGAGGCAGAGGGATGCACATGGCTCTTTTCTTTTCCCCTGGCTAGTCTCCCCATCTCACTGCTCGTATGATTGTGACGTGCTGGTACCAGAGCCATAATACTAGAGAGCAAGTCTAGGGTAGAGGCAGTGATGCAATGGTCTTGAGCCAAGCTGCTCGCAGCAGAGCCCAGCGCTATTGTAACGAATGCTCCATAACGGTGATAACTCAGAACTGTGTGAAGGATGCTGACACCTACTAGCACTTTTGGTCTTGTTCAGTACTGCATGTGTTTAGAATCCCTGTAAGTCTGGGGTCTGTCTTGTTGCCAGTTAGAGGTAGGGACTCTTGTTCATCTGATCTGTTCCTGCTTCTGTATCTCAGCTGCCTTTTCAGTTTATCTGCCATTCCAGTTTGTCTCCAACCTTCTTCCTTTTCTTTATTACTTCATGTCACTGTTCCTGGATCTAGTTTATAATCTGTTCTTAACATGACACACCCCGATCCCTGCCTCTAAGACATTCAAGACCAAAAAGGCATAAACAACCTGTAGAATTTGGCAACAGGCACCTCCTGTCTCACAGCAAGCCAGGCTGTTATCCCACAGGGTGTCAGGAGGAGGACTAGTTCTGGAGTCCCTTCCTTGATCTTCTATCTATCTGATTCTTCACTTGCTTTCTCTCTTATCACAAGTCTGTTGTTGGAAGGGGAGAAGCAGCAAGAGTCTCCAAGAAGGCTAGTAACTAGGGGTGAGGGTAGATAAATTGCCCTGGCAGGTTAAATAGCCCAATCCTGTATGAAATGTTGCTGAAACATCAATAAAGTATTCATCTGCCCTTTAAATAATACAGTTGTTTGTACAACCTCTTTGACTCAGGTCTACCAATCCGCACTCCTACTACAACTGTCAATAAAGTCTGTGCTTCAGGAATGAAATCCATCATGATGGCAGCACAAAGCCTGATGTGTGGGAGTCAGGTATGTGAACTGCAGTGCTGTTTTATGGCAAAGACACACAACTGATGCTGTAGATTCTGGCCTACTAATGACTGTGCTCGTTGATTTGGGGCTGTGTTTTGGCCTGGGATAATAACCTAATTAGAGAGGTTTCATTTTGCTTATGCAGCCTTAATTTTATAGGCATTTGTGCTGTGGTTTAAAACAGGAAAAAAAAAATTATAGTTTGGAAACTGGCAGATGTATTTTTAGAGCTGAGCAAATAAAGTGGATTTTTTTTTTTAATTAAGGGAATTTTCAAGCTTTCTGGTTTGAAACATTTTGAAAAGAAATTTCAATAGACTTAGTTTTTGCTGAAACACATTTAATCTTGACTTTCAGACACTTTTAACACTGAAATGAATTGAATATACGTATGAAAGTAAGGCTGTTTCCAAGTATATTAAGGATGCTTCAGGCTATTTTTATTGTTTTAGAAGAAGCAGAATCTGTTGTCGCTGAATAAATGTTTTCATTGAAGTGATAGAGAGGAATTACTCATCTCTGTCAACTGTGTTCTAAAATTCTCTATACGATGGGGAAAAATAGTATCACTTAATGGGAGGATGGGAGAATACACCATCCTCAGCAAGCAGTCACATGCTAAGCAGCAAAGAATGTGGACAAGTGTGAATGTGAAGACATACATTGAATTTCTTTTGTTTAATTCCATACTCAGAAACATTCTGGCAACATCTCCCCTTCTCTGAAGTGAAAATTGTGTCAGTTCAATATATATTTTGGGCTTACAATGTAAGTGGATCATAACTGAGAAACATACTTATTATTCTTTTATTTGTTTGGTTTTTCCCAGAACAAAAGTAAACTACTTATTTTTCGTTCTCCCTTCTGTGAAAATAACAGTGTAGCTGAGCTAAGCAACTGCTTCCTGCTTTGGCCTTACTCTGCAGAGAACGGCACTTTGTCCAGTGCCTGCTGAAGTTGGTGGAAGTCTTGTCACTGGACTTTGCGCCAGACCCAGCACGTCTGTGTAAACAGCTGCACTTGGATTTCGTAGTTTACACCCAGTGACTTTCTGAGAGCGGTTGTGCATTTGGTCTGTCTGACAGGCGCGGGCCATGAGCTCCAAAGAGAACTGGAGTCTTCAGCTGAGCTCATGATAACGTGCTGTGCTGCCAGCCTCAGCGAAAGCAGAGACTCGCCCAGTTACTAGTCTCTTAGAGCTATAAATAATAGGGGGTGGGGGGTGGTGATACTTGTTTGCTTTTTCCCGCCTCCGGACTGTGAGGTGTCTGTGGTATGAAAGTCAGTGATGGTTCCCAGTGGCTTGAGTCAGTGAACACCATCATATAAACAATTGTGTTAACTCTGTCTCCAAGTCTTTCACTTTATGGAATTGAAATGCCAGGGGCTCTTGTTCCTCTGATCTCTTGCTGCTTCCTTCTCTCGGCTGCCTTTCCAATTTATTTCCCTTTCCAGTTTGTCTCCAGCCTTCTTTCTTTTCTTTGTTACTTCATGTCACCATTCCTGGATCTAGTTCATAATGTGTTCTGAACCAAACCATTATTTCTCTGAGTCCTAATTTGAAGAAACCAAGAGAGCTTTAATTTTTTTTTACTGCTGTTTTGATCATAGAATCACAGAATTGTCAGGGTTGGAAGGGGCCTTAAAGATCATCTAGTTCCAACACCCCTGCCACATGCAGGGACACCTCCCACTAGATCAGGTTGCTCAGAGCCCCATCCAGCCTGGTCTTAAACACTTCCAAGGATGGGGCTTCCAGCACCTCTCTGGGCAACCTGTTCCAGTGTCTCACCACCCTCATGGGGAAGAAATTCTTCTTCCTAATGTCTAATCTGAATCTACCCACCTCTAGTTCTACCACTACCCCACATCCTAAAAAGACTCTCCCCAGCTTTCCTGTAGGCTCCCTTAAGATACTGGAAGGCCACAATAAGGTCTTCTCAGAGCCTTCTCATTTCCAGACTGAACAATCCCACCTCTCTCAGTCTGTCCTCATAGGAGAGGTGCTCCAGCCCTCTGATCATCCTCGTGGCCCTTCTCTGGACACGTTCCAGCACATCCATATCCTTCCTGTAACAGGGGCTCCAGAACTGGACGCAGTACTCCCGGTGGGGTCTTATGAGAGTGGAGTAGAGGGGGAGAATCAGCTCCCTCAACCTGCTGGCCACTCTTCTCTTGATGCAGCCCAGGATACAATTGTCCCTCTGGGCTGCAAGAGCACACTGATGGCTCATGATGAGCTTCTCATTCACCAGTACTCCCAGGTCCTTTTCTTCAGGGCTGCTCTCAAGCCAGTCACAGCCCAGCCTATATTGGTGCTTGGGATTGCTCCGACCCAGATGGAGGACCTTGCATTTGGCCTTGTTGAACTGCATGAGATTGACATGGGCCCACCTCTCCAGCCTGTTGAGGTCCCTCTGGATGGCATCCCTTCCCTCCAGCGTGCCAGCTGTCCCACACAGTTTGGTGTCATCAGCAAACTTGCTGAGGGTGCACTCAATGCCACTGTCCATGGCGCTGACAAAGATGTTAAACAAGGCTGGTCCCAGTACTGATCCTTGAGGGACTCCACTTCTCACTGGTCTCCACTTGGATACCGACCCATTGACAACCACTCTTTGGGAGCGTCTGTCAAGCCAGTTCTTTATCCACTGAATTGTCCATCCGTCAAATCCATATTTCACCAGCTTGGAGACCAGAATGTCATGCGGGACAGCGTCAAAGGCTTTGCTCAGGTCCAGGTAAATGATGTCAGTTGCTCTTCCCTTGTCTATTGATGTTGTGACCTTCTCATAGAAGGTCACCAGGTTTGTCAGGCACGACTTGCCCTTGGTGAAGCCATGATGATTGTACCCAGTCACCTCTTTGTTATTCTTCTGCCTCAGTGGTGCCTCTGGGATCTGATCCATGATCTTACCAGCACAGAGGTGAGACTGATTGGCCTGTAGTTCCCTAATTCATCCCTCTTCCCCTTTTTGAATATGGGGGTTATATTTCCCCTTTTCCAGTCAGTGAGGACTTCACCAGACTGCCATGACTTTTGGAATATAATAGATAGTGGTTTAGCAACTTCATCCTCCAGTTCTCTCATCACCCGTGGGTGTATCCCATCAGGTCCCATGGACTTGTGCACTTTCAGGTTCATCAGATGGTCACGAACCTGATCTTCACTTGCAATGGGCAGTTCTTTCATCCAATGCCTGCCATCATCTTCTGTGACTCTGGGGTGTGGCTGGAGCCCTTGCCAATGAAGACTGAGGAGAAGTAGTCATTGAGAGCCTCAGCCTTCTCAGCATCACTTGGCACCAGTTCTCCTGTTTCCTTTCTGATGGGGCCCCCACCTTCCCTAGGCTTCTTTTTACCATTCATATACCTATAGAATTTTTGCTGTTCTCCTTGATGTCCCTGGATAGATTTAATTCTAACTGAGCTTTAGCTTTTCTAACCAGGTCTCCGGCTGCTTGGACGGCTTCCTTATATGCCCCCCATTCTATCTGTCCTTTCTTCCACACCTGGTAAAGTTTCTTTTTGTGTGACAATGTGTCCAGGAGCTCCTTGCTCATCCAGGCAGGTCTCCTAGCATTCTTTCCTGCCTTCCTCTTTGCTGGTATAGTTTGCTCCTGGGCACTGAGAAGGGGATCCTTGAATACTGACCAGCTGTCCGGGGCCATGTTCCATGGCACTTTGGCCAGTAGATCCCTGAAGCAATCAGTCTGCATGCCTAAAGTCCAGGGTCGTAAGCTTGGAATACATGCAAAATCTTTCTGGATTTATATTAGCAGCACTACGTAACTCTCAGACTTGTGCTGCTGTGTGTGTATTTTTCTTATGTTTATCCATACTTCAAATATGCTGTTAAACAGAACTGTGTCTGTTCTTCATATCCTGAGATCTTAGGGAATTTGGGGCTATAGAATCACAGAATGGTAGGGGTTGGAAGGGATCCCTGGAGATCATGGACTCCAACCCCCCTGCCAGAGCAGGATCACCCAGGGCAGGCCACATGGGATCATGTCCAGGCAGGTTTTGAAAGTGTCTAGAGAAGGAGACTCCACAACCTCTCTGGGCAGCCTGTTCCAGGGCTCTGTCTCACAGTGAGGAAGTTTGTCCTCGTGTTTAGATGGAACTTCCTGTGTTTCAGCTTGTGACTATTGACCCTCATCCTATCATGGCCCAACTGAAAAGAGACTGGCCCCTTCTACTTGACACTCACCCTTCAGATATCTGTAAACATTGATCAGGCCTCTCTGAGTCTTCTCCAGGCTGAACAGACCCAGGTCCCTCAGCCTTTCCTCGTAAGAGAGATGTTCCAGTCCCATCATCTTCATAGCCCTCTGCTGGACTCTCTCTAGTATTTCCCTGTCCCTCTTGAAATGGGGAGTCCGAAAGTGGACACAGTGCTCCAGATGTGGTCTCACGAGGGCAGAGTAGAGGAGGAGGAGGAGAACCTTTCTCAACCTGCTGGACACACTCTTCTTAATAGCCTGATGAACAATAGGTATACTTACGGTCCTTGTAGCTTTGTAGATTTTCTGTTTTTCTACTTTGTCTCAGATTGAAAAGTATACTAATTTTGAAATGCCCACAATGATTCAGCTTAATTCAAGTTCAGTAATCATTAACACCTCTTTTTAGCTGGCCTTCTCAAATGATAAAACTATATTATAAATTATCTCTCTTTACATAGTAAGTGGAAACAATACGTAAAACTGCAGGTACTTGTAAATCTCTGTCTCCTCTGTCTCTTAGATTCTGGCTGTTGCTTGTTCTATAGGGATATGGAGCTGTGAATGAAGAATAAAAAACAAGCAATTTACAGGAAAAGAAACTGTTTTAACATAAAATTTGTAATTTGATCTTGGAAGCTTTTGAAGTAAAAGCGCGAGGGACTGCTGAGGCTCTTGTAGCTGTCTAAAGCTGCATACAAGACAAAAGTCCTCTTCTGCCAGGCTGGATCAACTGCCTTCAGCTGTTCTTGCTGTTTGCTTTTGAAATGCATAAAGACTTTTTTTCCTCATTCTCTAAGACTCCTCAGAAACACCAAGTGTTTTTGCTTCAGCTTTTGCTGGTATCTATTCCTACAAGAAGTCATAGAGAACACACGGCGTTATTAATTTTACCTTGTTTCCTTTGAGCAGGATGTCATGGTTGCTGGTGGAATGGAGAGCATGTCTAATGTTCCCTATACAATGAGCAGAGGATCAACACCTTATGGAGGAGTAAAGCTGGAAGACCTGATAGTAAAAGATGGGCTGACAGATGCTTATAACCATATCCATATGGTAAATGTTCCTGCACCGAAGTACTAACGTATCAACCGTAGACCTGCTGTAGCTTTGAGGAGCTTGCTTGTGATTCTTGTGAAACTGCTTCATCTAGCAAACCTAGAAATGAGGGGTATCGTTAGCAGAGGAAGGCAGTGACAGAGGAGGAAAGGTTTTTCATTTCCAGATGTCCTGTAGTAACAGTAATGGAGGGGCTAGACAGAAGACCAAACCAGAAGAGCAAATTGTGTGTTATTTATCTGTTTCTGAAGTCTGAATAGCCTAGAGCAGGGATTTAAACAAAAACAAAGCTGATCCTGGTAGATTGCTGTTACTCTTATCTGTGGGAGAGAGCAATCCAAGTCCCTTGGTGTCTTTGAGGGTGCCTGCTCTGTACAGTCCTGCAGGCTTTCATGTTTATTTTTCCCCTCCCCAAGGTACATACCTCATATCTTCTGTTGGAAGGTTTGAGTCAGCTGATAAACTTACTTAGCAGCACGGTAACTTAAACTGGAGAAACAAACTTAGGATGGGTTTGGAAAACTGATAGGAAGATAGTGAAGAACAAGCAGTTTGGAAAGAGAATGACTGCTGTCAGTTTACAAATATTTCTGACCTCTGTCTGTGGTAATTCACAACTATACGGAGTTATTCATCAGTTAGTGTTCTTCCTGCTGAACAGGAAAACTTCATGAAGAATCACAGAATCATTGAGGTTGGAAAAAACCCTTGGGATCATCATGTCCAACCATTAGCCCTACTCTACAAGTTCACCCCTAGACCATGTCCCCCAACACCACATCCAAGCGATGTTTAAACACATCCAGGGATGGTGACTCACCCACCTCCCTGGGCAGCCCATTCCAATCGCTCACAACTCTTTCCGTGAAGAATTTTTTCCTAGTGTCCAGTCTAAACCTACCTTGTTTCAGCTTTAGGCCATTCCCTCTGGTTCTGTCCCTAATTACCTGAGAGAAGAGATCAGCACCAGCCTCTCTACAATGTCCTTTCAGGTAGCTGTAGAGAGTGATGAGGTGTCCCCTCAGCCTCCTCTTCCTCAAACTAAACAGGCCCAGCTCCTTCAAACGATCCTCATACGATCTATTCTCCAATCCCTTGACCAGCTTCGTTGGCCTCTACTGTGATCCATATATTTGATACAGACCTCACAAGCTTCTGTATACGATCTACTTTTTGCAGTATAGTGCCCTCTGCTTAACCTGTTGCTTGAAATCTGCTCCTGTGTTTCAGCTAAAATGCATTTTGAGGATTTTTATAGGAATGTAAAGAGGGGCTTTTCTAGTTCCTGTATGTGGAGAAAACCCCTAGGATTGATTTGATTGTTTCTTTTACTTATTTCATTCCAGTTATTAGACAAAAGGTATACATACTTCTATTTTAGAGTACCACATCCTAAAGGCTAAGTGAGCAGTCTGTTCTTGTAACCTTTGGAATAAGCAAGCTAATGTCATGAAAACACAAGTAAGATGAACATACTGTTCTGTGGCTGAACAACAGTCTTTAGTCTCTGAAGATGTTAACCCTAAGCACTTTCAACCTTACTTTTGTATGCAATTTTTACCTTTAAAAAAGAAAGAAAAAAAAAAGGCTTGTAAGGAAGGTCCCTTCATGTTTTTAATAATCTGGTTCCAGAAAACACTTGCTAAATCTGAAGATCACATTTCAAACCCAGAAGTTCCTATTTGATCATGACAGAGTAAAGTAGAAATGGACACTGAATATTAGTCACATTCAGTTCTGGAAACCTGCTGGTTGAGTGTTCTCAGTTACATTTCTACTTCACATCCCCAGAAATACCAAACCTAACGTGCCTGGTTTTCTCCAAGGGCAACTGTGCTGAGAATACTGCGAAGAAGTTCACTATTTCACGAGAGGAACAGGACACTTACGCCATAGGCTCTTACACCAAGAGCAAAACAGCCTGGGACTCGGGAATACTGAAAAATGAAATCGTTCCTGTCACTATTTCAAAAAAAGGTATTGTGGAGAAGTGTGAGAAAATGAATTGCATTTCTCACTCGAAGCTGTAACATTGTGCAGGTTGTGGTGTGCAAAAGTACAGACTGTGGGAACACTAATTTTAGATTAGCTAAGAATTTTCTGTTGTGCACCTTCTGATGAACAGCAGGCAGTGCCCTGTGATCTGGGTTTGGTTTTACATTTTTCTTCCATGTTACATACCCTATCTTCTTCCTTCTTTATTCAAGTGGAAGACTAGTCATTGAATTTAGCTAGTATTTAGTAGTATGGCTTGAGGACACCCATGTTTTCATTTCTATATTAATTACCTTAAAGATACATTTTTTTTTGTCCCTTTCATTCAGCCATTGAGAAGTATAAATGGATTTGCTGTGAAGAAACTGGATTATGGATTTTTTTTGTCGTTGTTTTGTTTTGGGGTTTTTTTGTACAGTTTTTGTAAGCATGTTTCTTGACTTGCATTTGACTTGTTGACTCTTTCTGGTTTTTTAACTGAAATAAGTTGCTTAAGGCAGCATGTAATCAAAGTACGGTGTTAGAATGCCTTAAGAATGGACTGTTCTATAAAATACTAAACCAAATCTGAATTTCAGGAAAGCCAGATATAGAAGTGAATGAAGATGAAGAATACAAACGTGTTGACTTTAGTAAAGTTCCAAAGCTGAAAGCTGTTTTCCAGAAAGAAAATGGTAACTATTGCTAAACTAACTGCTTAATTTCTACCAAGTGCAGGGATTCTTTGGTACAGTGAAGAGTACTGTCCACAAGAGCTTGAATGCCCAGCAGCATTCCCTTAACTTTTAAATGTCTGTGAAGATAAAGAACTGTGTGTCACAACAGTGTGAATTGGTCTGGATTAAAAGATGGTCCAAGAACCTTAAACCAGTGAAAAACACTGGTCATTCACTTAAAAAAGACTGAAACAGCTTGGATTCAATTTAGCTATTGCCTTGGTCTCCAGCAAGTACAAGCTCTTGTTTCAGTGGGAGCTGGGGAGCGCCTTTACTTAGCCACCAGTAACTTCCCTGTATCTGTCACTGATAAATCTTTCCGGCTAAATCAAGGTTGCCACTCATTCCCAGGCCTTTTTTGCGCTGGAATTGTGTGTCAGTGCCAGCAGTGCAGCTGATACGGGAGGCACGATCTGACCCACCGCTTGGGTAAATGTACAAATACTGCGATTGTACTCATGTAATCAAACTGATGTAAAAAACCAACTCCTTTTTAGTTAACTCGGTGCAACAGCTATCACCATATTGCTGAGACCTTATGTTCAGGGGCCCGAGCTAAAAGGGACAGTAACAATAGCAGGATATACGTGAGCTGTATCCCCCAGCGTGTTTAAAACATGCTTTACCTTTTCTAGGAACAGTTACAGCTGCTAACGCCAGCACTCTGAATGATGGAGCAGCTGCTTTGGTGCTGATGACTACAGAGGCAGCCAAGAGACTGAAAGTCAAACCGTTGGCACGGATAGTAGGTAAGATTTTTCTTTTCTTATCTTTTGAGTACAGTCCTGGAAAATACTCCCATTGTGTGCTCTCAGACCGGGACTCCTGTTTGGCTGGTTATCTGATGTTCATGGGACAGAAAAGCTGAGCTCTTGGGCACTATGGCTGCATCTCCTCAGTACAGTGCTTGCAATTTCAAGTATCATACCAGCAGGCTTTTGATCATAAACAATTTTCTATATGGAATAATATTAACAATATGAAAATGTCACGTGACTCACCTGAGGCTCTAAACTTTATCTAGATCTGTTTCACACACCATCATGTTTAGAAATTTTTTTATCTTGGCCAGGTTTGCTGCTTGCACAAATAAAAATCAGGTATGGTAAAAACAAAAGGGCTGCTGAACAGCTTTTCCCTTTATTATTATTTTTTCTTTTTTTACAGCTTTTGCAGATGCTGCCGTTGATCCCATTGACTTCCCAATTGCACCTGCACACGCTATTCCCAAGGTAGGAATAAAACCAAGTGGTTTTCATAAAACAACACACTTCCTTACTGCCGAATTGTTGGTTCATCCCTCCAGGATGTAATCAGGATCAAGGTTACAATTACCTCTTAAATAGAAAGAACATGTTTTTCAGAGGATCAAGAGTAGAATGCAGACTTTCAGAGTAACAAATTTTTCACACAGTTTTGAAAGAGCACATTGCTTTATACTGCTTTCAGCAACTTCAGACTCGTTTATGCTTTTGAAGCTTTGCAGCTAGGCTGGCTAAAAGGGAAAATGAACATGCTTACACAAATATAGACTAGTTTGAAAAGGAACTGGAGACAAGCGTATGGTGTGAGGCAATCCTGCATCAGTTTAAATGTAGGAGTACAAGTTAGGAGTACTTACTGTAGCAGTAGTCTTAATATTTATTATCAGTGTATTCTTGGCACAGGGTACTCTCCAGTTCTTTTCTGAAAACTGAAGTTTGTGTTTCAGCACTTCAGTTTTGTTTTGTTTTGCCACATGTGAGTTTGAATAAGACTATGGGCAGAATGAGTCACCGACTTCAAAACAGACCTATTTATTTCTAGAATTAGCTTCCTGATTTTTTTTTATAGTAGTAATTATTTTTTTTTATTATTTCTAGATTCTAAGTGAGACGGGCCTGAAGAAAGAAGATATTGCAATGTGGGAAATCAATGAAGCGTTCAGTGTTGTGGTGCTGGCCAATATCAAAATGCTGGGTATTGATCCCCAAAAAGTAAATATTAACGGAGGTGCCGTCTCTCTTGGGCATCCAATAGGGTAAGGGAAAGAAGCACTGGTTTGTGCTCTGCACACAGGCATTGTTTTCTAGACACACTGCTAACATGTTTACCTTTATCTCAAATTTAATGCAAATAGGAAAGATAACAGAAATCTGTTGTCAAGTACATAGTGACTTAATGCGCGTGTTAAATTTCAGGGTACCCTGAAAAGAGCACAATCCCATTTTTCTTTTCAGTTAGTTACACCTACTTTTATAAAGAGCTTGCTTGCTACCATAGCTGTATGGATCTGTGAAGTATTAAAAGCAAATCACTATTAACACGACAAAATAAACAATAATACAGATGTGAAGTAACCAGGTTGTACATCAGGAACAAGCTAGGAGTACTTCATGGTTCATGAAAAGCTCTCTTCAAGTCATAACCCTACAGAACATACTGACATCTCCTTTGCAGTATCAGCTGCTTCTGATAAGATGATTCTTTTTGTCTTAAAAGTTCATTTTGACAGGCTAATGCCAGAATTTAAATGTCTGATTTTGTGCATTAGGTGGAGCAAAGTAGCATACTGCAGCCTATCAAGCTGTAAGCAAACAGTGTTTGAAATGAATCGTTACTATTGATTCGGGTTGTGTAGTAGATTTGTTACCTTCTTTGACAGAGCTTTGCTACAGGTAAAGACTTTGTAATATACAGACTGACTTAGAGGCAATTTCCTTTTCCAGAAGAAACTTCAGATAAACAGGGAGATTTTGTTTGTGTATGTACAAGACTCTTTCTGTTTAAGTACTGTAGCTAGAGAAAAAGAACTTGTATTTCATCTAAATGTAGTTGATGGGGTTTGTTTGGTCTTTTTGTTGGTGGCTTTTTCCTCTGCAGTGAATGAGTGCTATATTCTGAGCCAGCTCTCCCCTGTGGGTATTCCTTCAAACTAAGCTCTTTTTCCTTTTATTTAGAATGTCTGGAGCAAGAATTGTTGTTCACATGGCCCACGCGTTGAAACAAGGACAATATGGTCTCGCGGGAATTTGCAACGGAGGAGGTGGTGCTTCTGCAATACTGATAGAGAAGCTGTAGGCCCCAAGAGCATTGGAAACAGAGCCTGGAACACCCTCTGATCAAGCTGATGAGTGATACCTGTTATATCTTATTTATCAATAAGTGGATAAAATCCTTAACTGCTATTCTAAAATTTCTTAAAACATCATTGATTATTGATACAGACAACTGGGCTTTTATTACTTTGAGGCAGTGGAAGTTTTTATACAGTACAAGTAAAAAATATCAAATCATGATAGTGGCTTGAGACCTGACAATAAAGAATGTTTGTTAACTGCGGCTCCTCTGTCACTGATGCATGGTTTTTCATGTGCCACTGAAAATCAGTTGTCATGGTAACCTTCATAAGTGCTGCCCCTGGAAACACCTCGTTTCTTACAGGTTTTTTTGCTTTATTTTCCTCACTACTCAGTGATCTTCCTGGAAAGAATCACTTCATTCAAAAGTTAGGCTTCTACTGTTACGTACCTCGAAGCCAGGTCAAATGCAAACAAGTGGCCCTGCTGCATCATGCACTCACCCTGACTCTGGGTGAGTATCCAAGCAAACTAGGAGGGACAGTGGTGTAACTTACGTGTGCACGTACTGTGGCCTCAGTGCTACTGCCCCTTTTCCTGCTAGTTTAAACCTCTGATGTGCAGCTCTGTCAAAAGGCAGATTCAGGGCTGAAGGATCATCCTTGGTGCTTCTTCAGTAGGAGCTGCCCTACACCAGTCTCTGTGCTTGAAGTCAGGGTGAAGCATTCCTACTGCACGAAGGGGGAGAAAGGAAAATGCTTTCCTGCAACAAATCTTGTTCCAAGACTTCAGTG
Source organism: Todiramphus chloris collaris (assembly GCA_025345505.1). Classification (NCBI taxonomy): domain Eukaryota; kingdom Metazoa; phylum Chordata; class Aves; order Coraciiformes; family Alcedinidae; genus Todiramphus; species Todiramphus chloris. Next base: position 55,133,824 of record JANVCC010000021.1, on the reverse strand, counting down.
AGAAGTTGAGGTAGTTTCTTCAGTAGCCTTTTTTCCAGAGGGCAAAAAGTGGGTATTTCACTAGTAAAAAGCCTATAGCCACCTCACCCTTCTCACAGAGGATAAACGCCAAACACTTCCAAGTTTCTTAGCTGGGACTGAAGACAACTGCTTTCTTATTCTGATCTGAATTTCAACAGGAAGTCTTCTTTACCCAGTGGTTGACCTTACAATTTCCTCCATAGACTAGGGTGAATAATTACTTTGACTGGGATGTAGTGGGATCTGTTCTTTCTGAGAAGGAACGTAACTTGAAGAGGTAGCAAATGAACAGTATGATTTAAACGCTGCATACTAAGAGAATTAACCTTCATTTCTGCTCTGACCCCTGCTCTTCAGAAAAAATTATTTGCCCTACAACAGCAGCTTGGAATGGAAGATGCTTATTCCTTTGAAAGGGTAAGTGAAGTGAAAATTCCCATCTTTAAAAATCACCACATCCCCTGAACTGAAAGCCTACAGAGGATATTGGCTGTCCCTTAAAAGAGCTATATCTCTCAAATAAATCCATTTAAAATATATCCCATATCCCCTGTGAGAATACTAATAAGCATAAAATGCCACCATGTGGCAAAGAGATGATTGCTTCTGCCACTCTGACAACTGCTGCTATTACAGCTTTGTGTTTCATACTGAACTCTTTATCTTAAATGAGGACTGATCAATGTGACTTTTCTATACAGTATCTGCAAAGCTGCTCAGTGCACTTACAAAATATTAAGCAAGACACACAACTTTTTATTACAACAAAAATATTTATTCAAGCTGTAAATACTATGCAGTATTTAGTTATTGGATGGGTTTAATATAAACATCTACTGCATAATATTGGTTCCTTAGGAATCCTTGTATACTATCTGAAACATTGCCCTGTTGCTGTACAGATCTCTTACAAGAAAACTTGCATTGTTTTAAGACCTCAACAATTTGAGAACAAAGGAGGAAATACCAGTAGAGAACATTCCGCAGTATTGGAGCAAGGCTTAGTGTGGCACTTTTCACCCATGCTAATCATTACTAAAACGTAGGCTGACCTTCTCTGGTGCCCATGTTGAAGAGATTTTGTGTAATAGCTATGCCAAATTCTACATTAAACAGAAAGATTAGATGTAAATTTTTCCCTGTCCAGCTAAAAGCGTAAGTGATACTTAGGAAACGCTTTCTCAACAGTACAGATGACAGTTAGAAGAACTGACTTTTTGCAACAGAACATTCTGAAATTCTTGCCTGGCTGTTGCTACAGTTCAAGTATTCGCATCGCAGGATGAACACCAGGGTTAGCCCACAACAAAGGACACCGTTTGAAAACGGCTTCTGCATTCCAGCAACACCCTGTGCAGCAAATGTTGTAAACAGATGAGGCCTATCCAAATTAAAGTTCTGACCCGCACGGCTGGCTGGGAAGAGCTTCATTAGATGAGACAGACTTTTGGAGGGTTTAGTTCCTTGCGTTTAGTTACTGGTATTTTTGTTAACTCGTTCAACATGGGTTTGACAGTTAGGAGAGAAGAGAGTGTTAATACAAGCTGAGGATTATGTCCCTTTTGAATTCAACAAGACAGTGGAAAAATGGAGTTAGCTGCCCGTGTCTCAGAACAGTGAACTACAAACACCGCCTTCAAATTTACCACCTTTCCACAAACTGGATAAAGCAGTTTGGATGAGTGAGTAGAGAATGCAGCAGAACACAGACAACACGGTGTAACAGGAAACATACAACTTTTCTTACATTACATTTATACAAATGTACAGTTTTGCAAATTAAATGGCTCTATAATTACGCAAGTGCTTTTTCAAAAATAAACTTATGCCAACTCAAGGATATTTACACTTAGCATTCTGTTTCAGAAACAGCATGAATTTGCTATAAAGTGAAACTTCAGTGCACTGAAAGTGCAACTCACCCTTTAGAATTCTCTTCCCCTCCAAAACCTCAGCATAACACCACCCAGCCTCACAGTCACAGCTCAACTTCCTTTTTTGTCATTCATCATAATGCAAAGACAACAAGAACTTGTCCACATCCATTCCTGCTGGAAAAGAATTTGGTAGCTTCTTTTTCTGTAGGAGAGGAAAAGAACAGTTGTGTTAAATACAGGGAACCTGGGGGTACTGAATAACCTGTAAGCACTTCTTTCCTCCCCACCCTTCCATCGGCCTTGTAGAGGTAACTGCACAAAGCTCACCCAGAAATCAGCAGCTGAGATGCACGCATGCTTAGCTGTACCTCCAGGGTGCAAAGCGGCACGGCTGTGGGACAGGAGGAGCAGAACTCTCCGCTTCAGTGGCAGCCCTCAGACGGGCACAGCTTCTCAGCTCCTGCCACGTGAGCCAGAGGGCTGTTGCTGTAGACTACAGAGACTGGGAATATACCCAGTGTGGATTTCCAGTCCTGGTGGTAAATTAGGATGCAAGAATAGTGCGAGTTCCGTAAGGCCGAGTTTGAGTTTGGCCCATTTCCTACGTTCCACCTAGAACTGGTGAGGTTAGAATTTTGAAACTCATTCAAATTTTAAGAGAAATAATTGGATTGTCAAAGGTGTGTGGAGAGAGTCAGTAGGAGTTACTCATGTGGTTACTCATGTGCATCTGAGGACAGTACTAGGCTCAAGTTCAGAGCAGAGCAGGCCCAAGCTCAGAGCAGGCCCAAGCGACAAAGTTACTAAAACTGACAAATATAAAACAGGATGTAAGGGATTTGGACAAGCACCTCTAAACCATTCTGTTATAAATAACGCATACATAGATGTCATATATATTTAGAATTTTCAAGTACAAAGTAAACGCCTCTACTTACCTTTATTTTCTTCTTTTTTGATGGTGTTGGAGAGCTTTGAAGGTCTTTTCTGTTTGCAGAACGAGAATTTCTCTCGCCCTCATTCAAGTCCTCCAGTTTCCTTTTCTTCACGGTGCTCCTCAAAGATCTGAACTGTTGAGTATTGTCCTTCAGGGGGGTTGCGGCGCTAGTCCTGGCAATAGCCGCCCGCGACAGTATCATCAGCGTGTGAGCGGCCATACTGACGCTATTTTCACTGCCCGTTTCGCTGGCCGGGCTGCAGGCAGGCAAGTCAGGTGTGGCAGGGGGTACCATTATTCTGGGGGTCGTGCTGTCCTCGTTGAAGCGCCGACAGGTAGGGGTCCGTACACTATCCGTGGTATCATCCGTGTTCCTGTCCCCAACTCCAGAGGGCGTACGGGGTACCGGCAGCTCTCCGTTCTCCATCGTTTTACTAGCTGGGCTATGCCACTGAATGTCTTGCAACATTTCCACGCACTGCTTAGCGAACGGGCTTGACAGGCAAAGGCCTTGGTTGGAGACTTTAGCTGGTTCTCGCTGCTTTGGGTCCTTCGAAGACAAAGAAACGGACGCGGAAGATTTGCCGCTCCCATTCAACAGCGAGCCTTGCTTTTTGTTCAGCTCTTGCACCGAAGCAACTGTTTTCTCATTCCATAGGTTTACGCTCTGCTGGCCATTTGAGAGTTTGGCCGTGTCCTGGTTCTTCTGCTTCTCATCACTATCTCTCCGTAATTCGTTTTCTTTGTTTGCCGTGGTCTTGTGGAAGGGATCTAATGGAAGCCCTGCAGCTGCCACCTTCCTCTCGGGCTGTGGCTCCTTTGCAGATGTGTTTCTGTTGCTATCAACTTCCGGCTTGCACAAAATTCTAGGCAATGTTTTATCTTTCTCTCTCTTCGTCACCTGAGCCTTAGCAGAGGACGATGCAGAGTCAACAGCAAATAAAGTATTTTCGCTTCTTTCTTTTTGGGATAAACTCTTAGTAGTCTGAATTTGGGTGTTTCCTCCTGGAGCAGGGAGGACGTTATCAAAGCAAAGCACTCTCCTGTGACTTTCACTCTGCCTTGCATTTGAGCTTGTGCTCTCTCCTGGTGCAACAGGTAAGTTCTCTTCCGCTTTCCTTCCTAGTTCTGCAGGGATAAGCTTGTCCGAATTTCCAGTCCTGAAAATGAGATGAAAACGTTTCAGCAGCATGCTTGTTCTTACCGAGCGAGTTCATTTCAGCTGGCTGCAAGTCCCTACCTGCCCCTCAAAACACCCGTTTAACGCTCTCTCCACTCTCTAAATGTTATTTTATCAACACGCAAAGGCCAAGAGTAAGGGATGACAGCTGCAGAAAGCTCAGAGAAGGCCAAAAAGGATGTCAAAAAGATAGGACTAACAGTCTGTGCAAAGAACAATTAGGCAATTGCCCTGGGATATTTGTGGATGCTGGTAGCTTAGAGTTCAAAAAGAAACTGAGCACATTCATGACAGGATAGTGCATCCCAGAATACCAGCTGTGGCTCTGCAAGTCCTTGAAGCCGAAACTGCTAAGAGGCTGCCAGAATAATACAGGTATGCTCTGTACTCTCCCGTTTGCATCTGCTGTAGGCAACAGGATACAGAGCAGGACAAAAAGCTTTCAGTGGGTGTCTGGACAGGAACATACAAACTCCCTAGTGCTTGGTCTCCACCTGACAACCAGCCACGTTACTGTGAAAAAGCCACGACGGTGCTGCAGCAATGTCCAAAGAAAACCTGCTTCTGCTCCATCATCTCATACCACTGCGAAATTTCTGCTCCCTTCCTGGCCTGTGCTGCATTTTCAAGAGAAGCTTCTGCATGTTCACCTGTGCTGGTAAGACTCTCCCCACACAGACAAGCCTTCACGGTTTGTAAGAGGGAAAGTCAGATTATCTTTGGGATGGTAACTGTGGTACCTTTTGGATGGTCAGGAAGTTATGGGTGGCGGCAGATTGTTTTATTTCTGTGAAATCTGAGATGAGACAGAGGGTAAGAGCAGAAATGAGAAATTATGTCTCTTCACAGGGAACATTTTGCTCTCTTGGCCATGCAAAATATATCTGGAGAGCAATTAAAATTAACAGAAATTTGAATTATCAAAGTGCTATTAACCAAAGTCTTGCTTCTGGGGATTTTTAAAAATCACTAGATTTTGCATGCATGTATACTATATACCTTGGTATATGTATGTTTGGGTTTTTTTTTTTTTAACCAGTTGACTTTATTGTTCTTGTTTTCCTCCACTTTTCCAATATTTTAACTGAGTTCTGGGTAACTTTTTATTTAAGTATGTTTTATTTTTACAATAAAAGTATGTTTCACTCCTAATTCTTAAACTGAACTTATCTCCTCCTATACTCTTTTGCTTATTCCAACATCCATCTGTTTAAGTCCATTAATGATAAGGAGAGTTGCCACTGAAGCCTTGCTTTCTTCTCTCTCACCTGCCCCACAGAACACTTGTACCTATCCCAATTAGCACTGAAGTTATATTCATCAATATAAAGGCAGCACGTTGGTCTCCTTGCCATCTTTCCTTTGACTTTTCACTTTATAAATGACCAAGCAGTGTTATGATCTGCACAGCTGAAACGTGGAATCAGAACTGAAAATAACAAGCTCTACTGGATTTGGGCAGAGAGTGCTAAAGGCAATAAGACTGTATTACAAAACCATGGGTAACACTCATCTGAAAAGAAGAAAAATAAAATAAAATAAAATAGAGGTTTTAGTCATTAAAATCTCCCAGTAAATGTAGCAGGCAATTTCTCCTATCTTAGACTCCACTCAAACAGTTACTTGACTGTAAAGAAAACAAATACAAAGCCATACAAAATTAACATAGGAAGAGCGACAGCAAAATTCTAGCACAGGCTACACCAGCACTCATAAACACCTCTATCAATACTCCCAGCAGACAGACAGGAGAAAATAAAAGGAGTACTGCTTATGGCACTGTTAAAAACAGCTGCTCTCCTCTTCACCAGTACTGGATGAAGAACTTCATGGCAGAAGAAAGGAAGAGAGTTTGAATACTTCACACTACTGACCTTTGTGTTCGAGAATTTGTATGGTTCAAAGCCTCAGCTACACTTGGTACCATTTTTCCTGGAACAACAGATTTAATGAACAGTATTAATGAACTACAATATTCCAAGTACATCATCTCACAGTTACTACAGTGAATTTCACCTGACAGAGCACCAACACAGAAAATTCCAGCAATAGAACTCTGCCATTTTCTTCCATCATTTTAAAGTTTACAGATTAATAGATCAGCAAAGGTTGCCAACTAAGTATAAACAAGAAGCTTGGGGTCTGCACTTAAGATAACACATAGGCCTGGCAAGACATAACCAGCTATGCTGGGCTTAAAAGCACACTGCAGGAATTTCCAGGTAGAAGGGAAATAAACATGGGGAACTCTCAGCTATCCATCAGCAGAGCAGAACTCAGACTAACTATAAAATCCTAGCTTTTTTCTTCATCTGCAGCTTCATTCTGTTTTCATTTTGATGTGTAAGCCAACTCTTTTTAAAAAAGGTAAGATAAAGTAAAGGACAAGTTGTCCTTATAACTCAATTTATTTTCTATTATCAATTATTTTTCTTTACTCCCTCCCAACAAAGAGAAATGAATGTAACTCCAGTCTGATTTAATTTACTATTTAAAGATTCAAGGTCTCAATTAAATGAATATACAGAAGCATATACCTGAAATGGCAAAGAGAAAACAGAGAGCAAAGTGTCGCTTTTTTTTTTTTCTTCCTATAAATCTGCAACACTTCTATTAAATATTTGCCCTAATGAATGATTAGAATTGCTGGCTCTCCTATAACTTCTTTGTTACCATTTGGCTTAGATTCAACGGCAGCACTAAACTGTACATTCAACCTAGATGGAAAATAATCAGAAATATCACGAAAAGTAAACTTTAAAAAATTGCTTTAGAGCCTTGAAACACTAGATTTTGGAAAAAAGCCTGATCCCATGGTGAGTACCTACCTGTATTAGTCTTGTTTCTTGCCCCAGGAATCTTTTGTGATTTGGGAGGGAGGGGAAGTTTGGGGACACTTCTGTTGCACACTGGATTAGCCACAGGCATATGCAGAACCTTGAAAGAATCAAAATATCCCGTCACAATTTACCAAAAGACTCCTTATCACTTCAGCTTTGATTTTAGAAAAGTTTTATCTGTGATGTGCTTGTTACCTGGCGGGGAGGTGCTGAGAATGTATTTCCATTTTGTCCTACCACTGAGAGAGGTATCATTCCCACCATTCCTTGCAAAACTGGTTGCACTGGAGATGTAATTATAATTGCAGAACCTAAGAAATAGCAAGGTGTTAAAACTGTACAGAAAGTAAAAACAGTTCAGTGAAAAGAGACGCTGAGACAGGATTTCCTAAAGTTAAGCACGGTCAAACATATGGCACGAAAACCTATTTAGAAAAGCTGCACTGTCCTTACTGTACATCACTACCAGAAAACAGGGTGAGTACCAGTGTTATTTTTAGTTTATATTGAATTCTTTAGTTAAAGTCTGGCTTCCTTTTTAAGAAATGGTTCAAAATCAGGCCTGAAGTCTGACAAATCTGTGATAAGGCTTGAACTTTGAATTAATGCGGTTGATATAAAACAGCAAAAGTAACATCAAATAACTGCTTAGTAAAACCAAACTATTATTTGTATCTCATTCTCTACAATTAACATGCTCAGAAGTCATTAGCAGAATTATTTTCTTTTTCTTCCAGTCCACCCATAACCCCTTTCCTTTAGAAGCATGCAACAAGCTGGGGAAAGCTCGCTTTGTCTGTCTGTAGATAGCTAATGTATATTCCTGACTGGTAGGAGGTGTTAAAATGTAGATTCTACTTAATTGGTGGGTTTGAGATTAGTTAATTTTAAATAGTAAAGCAAAGCACAGTAAGACTAATTTGGAATATTTAAGCCATTACTTAACTATTTAAATCCTTGTTAAAACAGTTACTCTGCCAGGTTGCAAGAGATACAGGTAACTATAAAACAGGGAAACTACCATAGCACGTTAATTGAGAAGAAAATTTCAGAAGTGAAAGGAAAATTTATTCCACAGTTCTTCAGTTAGGGGAGCACTACTAGGAAAATTCTCAACTGCAGAAGAATAGGCAAACTTCTCTTTCTTTCTCCAAGAAAGAAAAAAAAGGAGGTAATAGTTGCATAAAGAAATCCTACTGCTAGAAAAGGCCAGCACTCCAAGATCTTGCACATGCTGTTGCACTGGCCTCTGACCACAACAAAATGATTACACTCAGAAATTCAAGGATAACTGCAACAAGTTTTTGTTCTGGAAAGAAATCTGAACTGCGTTGATTACAGCTGGTTTATAGTTAGGTTTAATGTTTTAAAAAGCACTTTGATTTTTTTATTGCTGTAGTAAGAAAAATGCTTGTACCAGGAGAGATTTTATATTGTGGAAATAAAAAATGTTACACTTTTATATTTGTCTAAATGCATTTCTGGTGTAGAATAGGTTTCTGGAAAACAAAACAAGGAAGTAATTTTGGAAAGACTACATCTACCCAGTTAACTAAATATGGATACTCATAGCACACAGCATTCTATTTATAATGGGAAACTTATTAAAACAAACAAAAAACCTGCTTTATTTAGCCAAAAGAATTGATTTTTTTTTCCTAGCATAAGCCAAAAGACACTTCCTAAATTTATCACTGTTAAAACTACTTAATTTAAGCTTCTAGCATACAAGGCTATTTTTTTCAAAGCAGCCTGGTCCATGACTCTTTGTAGTTTTTATTTCATTTTTTGTAACAGTTAATATACTGAAAAAAATATGAAACTCATGGCTAGTTTCAAGGGGGAGATATAGAAGTGTTTAAAAATTGGTTACTTTTAATGCACTTACCGAAAGAAGAAAGGAGGGGAGAGAGGAAAAAAAAAAAAGAAAAGAGAGAAAAAGAGAAAGGGAAAAAAAAAGAGAGAGAAAAAGGAAAAAAAGAGAATGCTACATAAACACCCCATTTTCAGTCATTTCCTGGTGATGAGATTACCTTGTGGGAAGTTTGAGGAGACAGTCTGGTTTGCTGCAAATGTATTGCTGGACCTGGGGGGAGTCCGTAACTGTTGTACAGCTGGAGCTTGGGCAGCAAGTGGCATGGAGTTGCCAGGCAACACAACCACGTTTGATGGTGTTGCAGCTGTGCCCAGGGTAGCTGGATCGGTCACACAGGTAGCTATATAAAGGTTGTTTGAATTCCCAAAAGCTGTGCTTGTTGCTGGCATCAACTGTATAAATCCCCCTTCCTTGGAAAGGTTAGTTGTGCCTGCAACTGAGAAAACAGTGCAGTCTTCATTCTGAGTGCTAACTGACGTGACCACAGGATCCTTAGGTCTAAGCACAAGGAGATTCTGCTCTGCCAAAGCCGATTCCACGTTTTTTTCTGTGTCTTCTGAAGTCAGACATTTGGATAGGCTTGCAGTTTTGGTTGGGGATTTGGCTGGAGAAGACAGTATTATAGTTGGCAAATTTTCTCCCGTGATGCTGGAAACAGCATTATTTAACTCCGTGTCTGATGAAATAAATGGATCATCACTGATGATGATCTTGAGGGACATTATATTAGAAGGATCAACATCCACTGGTTGACTACTAGAAGATACACTGCTTATACTTTTAGCCTCGGTACCTGACTCATCCATTGAGGATCCAGTTTCTGGGAGAGGAGACTGATGTACTTCAGATGTAGTAAGATTACTTTCAGTGGGTACTACGGAAATTTCTGTACATGTGTCATCACCAGCAGAGAAATACATATTATCAGCATCTACTTTTGTAGAAGATAAAGGTTCCTGCATTTCACCTTGCGTTCCCTCCAAGCTTGACAGTCCTGAAGGGAGGTTAAAATCTTTCTTGCAGGGCTTATCAAGTGTATGCTGATCATTTGAGTAAGTTTTGTTAGAAGTATCAACAACTTCAAGCTGCATCTCCGTTTTGTCAAGATCTGAAATCTTCACCACAGATCTTGCAGCACAGTCTGACTGCACACTCCGCTCCTGATGGACAGAGTTCTCCTGTAAAATACCAGGTAAGGCAGCAGTATCGTTTGTTACAGCCTGTTCCTTTCCTGCATTTGCTGATGGGCTAGAAACTGATGAATTGTTTTTTCTCAACAGTCCGCTGTGGCCAGGGCTCCCATCAGAAGGGGTTTCAGGAAGTGTTTTTTCAGATGGTGAGGTATCTGGTGGTAACTGACATTTACTTTCAGAATGTGCTTTGTTTTCACTGGCTGCGGTACCCCCTGCCAATGAAATCAAAGAAATCTGCGGACTGCCAGAACAAACATATTCTAAATTAGAGCTACTTTGAGCACTATGATTTAGTGGGCCTTTTTCAATTTCCATAGCTTTTCCACTTTCAGATACTAATGCAGACGACTCTTTCTTATCATAAGAAACTCCACAGTGTTCATTACATTCCCTACCAGAACTCTGTCTGTTAGGTTCAGTCAAACCAGGCACAGAGTCAAAAGAGATTTCAAGCTCTCCGATATGTTCAGGGGTAATGGTTTTAAGTCCTTCAGCCTGCTTCCTCAGTCTACAATTTCCATGCAACTGCTCATTGATTGTATTTTTCTTAGCCACATCAGCATCATTTATGCTGGTCTTCAAGGCACATGATGTTTCTCCTAACTGAAAACCTTTACAGGACAGCGATTCTGTAGAATTATCACCTGTAAAACAGAGAATACATTAGTTCTGCAATTACGAGAACAGATGATCCTTTTACAGTGCTTAAGAAGCAACTACTCTGTTCAATGGAAAACTGTTTCACATGAAACTAGGTGGGAGTAATGCTACTTATCCTTACTTTTAAGCTGAGTGGGAAGTATATCAGGACCTGGGGATGCTGATGGACATTCATCTGAATATGAGCCAGCAGTGTGCCCAGGTGGCCAACAGCATCCTGGCTTCTACTAGCAGGACTAGGGAAGTGAGTGTCTCCCTGTACTTGACACTGGTGAGGCTGCACCTCAAATACTGCGTTCAGTTTTGGGACCCTTGGTGCAAAAAAGACATTGAGGTGCTGGAGCTTGTCCAGAGAAGGGCAACAAAGCTGGTGAAAGGTCTAAAGAACAAGTCTTGTCAGGAGTGTCTGAGGAAACTGAGGCTGCTTAGTCTGGAGGAGACTGAGGGGAGACCTTATCACTCTCTACAACTACCTGAAAGGATGTTGTAGTCAGGCAAGGGTCAGTCCCTTCTCCCAACTAACAAGCAATAGGACAAGAGGAAATGGCTTCAAGTTGCACCAGGGGAGGTTTAGCTTGGACATTAGGGTTGTCAAGCATTTGAACAGCTGCCCAGGAAAGAGGCTGAATCACTATTCCTGGCTGTGTTTAAAAGTCATGTAGACATGGTGCTTAGGGACATGTTTTAGCAGTGGCCACGTAAAGGGGGATTATTGGTTGAACTCAATAATCTTGAAGGTCTTTTCCAACCTAGATGGTTCTGTATAGAATATATGGCTATATACATTAGGCAATCTGGCAAATCAGTCTGTGCATAAATAATCAGTGTATACAGAGTAAGCTAGCAGCTCAAGTCACTAAATCAGATTTACAGAAGCATAAAAAACAGCTCAGGATAAAGACGTCTTGGCTCTATTTCTGATGTACTTTCACAAAATATCTGCTGCTGACTATGTTAAGTACAAGAGAGACTAAACATACCTTTTGTCCAGAGTAAGACTCTTTTTGTGTATTAATTAACTAATACATTATAGAATAGATTAATACAGTTAGATATGTTCCACAAGAAATACTGCAATGCATCTCTGTTTTGAATGAGAAAACAGACTTGCAGATATTCTGGTTTCATTTCAGAGCTTATCAAGTACAGCCTGTAAGTATGATGATGGACTACTGTTAAATGAACTAGACTGAAACTTTCAAACAGGCTAGGTGTATCCGTATGTTCAGGCAATGTAAACATCAGATTGGATATTATCAGTGAAAACAGAAAGCTTTTGAAATGTACAGATTATCTGAAAATTATTTTTCATTATGAAAAGTGAACAGAGTAGAAGAGATCTTAAAGAAAAAAAAATGACAAACCTACATCTACTATTTTCTTCTGTTCCTAAAGAACTTTCAAGTGTTTCCAGGTTATCCTCATCCACCAGGATTGCATTTTCTACTCCACTCTGACCAGAAATACCAGTAGGTAAGTTCTTGTTTACCTTGCTCTTTCCTATTTTCAAAATAAAGCATGAAGAATGATTAAATACATCTTTTTGCACTCAAATATGATTACTACATTTTAAAATAAGCACGGAGACTTCAAATTCAAGAAATGCCATCATAAACTCAGAGATCTATTTGTATACATTCATTACAAATCCAGAAATAGCAATAAAAAGTCCTTGTATTTTACGTGAGTTCTCCGATCAGACAAACAGAAAAATTCTACCACAGCATAGAAAAATAAGTATGAACTACCATCCTTTAGATAGCAAAATGTAAAATAACAGCAATAAACCAATCACGGAGCCAGCACAAAAGCAGAATTTCAGCCACTAGAAAATGCTGTGGTTTATAATCATGTATAAATGTACATAAAAATCTAATTCTGACTTGAGGGACACAGATGCCTAAAGTCTGCTTCTCTTGCAAGAGGTCTGATGAGTTATCTTTGCTTCTTCACACAGCACTCTGTGTGAAGAAAACTCATAATTTATGATGCTTTATATCAATGGTATAAGTATAATATACACTACCATAGTCAAACAAGTCGAAGAGTGCCTGAAAAGCTGGATCTGATTCTGTCTGTTCTAGAATGTCCTGTATAGCCTCTTCTGACATATGAATTTCACCCTGAGACAAGACAAGATATGCATGACTGTTAGACAGTTCTTTCATAACTTAAAAGAAAACCAGTCAAGAATTGTTTTATTTTCAGAATGTTTTTAGTTCTGTTACTTCTGCTCAGCACACAAACATAAAGACTAATGCTGGAAACATTTCTGCCACAAATTTGGCTGTTGAAAAATAGTAGTGATGGAAATTTAAGAAATAAAGTCTCCAAAAACCCAAACACCTCTGTCAGATATGACATCCTGCACATGCATATTGGAATATTAAGACAATCACCAGCATTGCTCGAGGAGGGCTAAATGTTGGGTGACACTGGAAGCTTATGCAGATGATATAAATGCCATAATCCTGCAGTAGCCAGCCACTGCTAAAAATATCCCCAAATTAACCCTATTTTTTTGGTTTTGCATCTATCTGGAAGACAATGTTAACATTGGGGAATAAGGGGGAGTTTTATTTCATTTACCCGTTACATGTTCTATAATGTAACTTCTAACTACCTTTCTGTGGAAGGCAGTTGGAAGGCACAGCTACATCGGAACTGCTCTACAGTTCCTGTTTCAAGCTGCCTTATTTGGTAGCAGTCCAAGAAGAAAACGATTGAGGCAGTTCTGGATGTATTCAAGTGTTCAAATACAAAGTTTCTCCTGGCTTCCTGGAGATCCTCTAAGCACTCTACAACTTTAGGTATGATGGTTATAATGGGTGGATATCCCATGTGATGTGCTTGATTATTTTGCCTCAGCTACTCAAACTAAACTAAGAAGCTGCTTTGATTTTGTTCTGCTCAGAAAAATGGAATACAGCTTTTCAGCTCTGTATTTTGACAAAAATTGACCTAAGAGTGAACAAGTGACCTAAGAATAGCTTTTGAAAACCTGACACCTCTATGTCATAAACAGGCAACTGTCTCTACTCTCTTGCCCTTGAGAGCCATGAAGATTCCAATTCCCTCGTTAAGAGGGAACTCTGATTGTCAGCTCAAGGGTTGTAGAATGAAGGGACGACACTAGAAGTTTAGTTTGTAGAAGCAGAATGCACATTTCCTCCAGAAGCAAGAAAATACTACATCTGAAGAAAAAGCATCCTTATTTAAGCTCCAAAGACAATTTCTCTTGCTATACTAGGCAATCCATGTTTTATCTGAGAGCAAATCAGAAAATCAGATCAGACTGAACACGTCTGGAGACCACAAAGTTACCTTAAGTTCCTTTTTTCTTTTACAGGGCTATTGATCAGATCCCCAGTCAGAAGCTAGCACACAATTACTGGTACCAAAGACCCAGTGACGAGCAGGCAGCTGCTGACTGTGGGACAGTGTACTTAGATCTCAGTCTGGGGGTAATGTGACTCACAGACTGAGATTTGCCCACTGGCATGTGGTCCTACTCCCTTGGTTATTGATCCTGCTGCATGCTCATGCTGCCTGGTACAGGCACTGGAAATGAATTCAGAGTGCTAAATTGTCTCCAAATTAACCCCAGCAGAATATTAGCATTCTGTCAGTACAGCTCCTTGAACCTGCCCACCACCATACAACAAGGTAAGAGTTAGTGTCTATGCAAGGGACGTTGTGGAACTGTCCCTTGGCAGAAGCTTGCCATTAGATAGGCTTAGCTGTATTGTAACACAAACAAATAAAAATAAAGAAGATAAAGGGGAGAGCAGTTTCATATACCAGAGAGTAGGCAGAGGTTCAGCACAGTTCCCATAACTGATCATTCTCATGTGCCTGGTCTTCAAAAAAAAAAAAAATGTAAACAAGGCAATGAACACCTACCTGTAGTCCAAGGATTTCATCGATCGAAGTCTCCTGCTCTGTGGGACCACTGTCTGTCTGTTTAGGGGCCTGAGCGACATTGCCATCACTGAAACACATGTCATTAGTTCAGAACTCAAAAATAAATCAAGTAAAAACAGATATAAAGTTTAGAGCATCTTTTAATTACCTGCCCAGGATTTTGTTAATGTTCTCGGCAAGCTTCTCCTGAAGAGATTTGTTGCTCAAGATTTTTTCTCTGGCATTTTCAATAACCAGTTGCTGGAAAACACAGTTTTAAAGTTGTCAAGCAAGGCTTATTATGATTTCTGGTTTCCATGCTCTAAAAATAATTACTGTATTCTGACAGCTTATAGGTATCTTGGCAAAGCCAGGAAGTCAAGGAAAAATCACAGCCTCTACATAGCCATGTCACCCTTACTAGTTTAGTCCACAGAAAAGCTAGTTCAAATACAAAACAATAGATTTATATTCTAAAGTTAATTTCTGTAACACTCAAGACAAATGCCATGTAAAAGACTAGATGTCCTTAGTCTGAATTTTTTCCTTAAATGTAAATACCTTTCACAAGTATATACTCACTGGGAAGTTACCATCTATGAATTCTTCAAGTGGCTCACTTTCTTTTTCTGTTACTACTTCATCAGGGTCTTGAGAACTTCTGGCTGCTGAAAGAGGTCCAGATGTTGCAACACTTTTCCTCTTCTGAGATTCACTGAAACATTCCAAGAAATTTACGACATATTTTGTGAGAACATAGCAAACAACAGACCTATTGGTCAGTAAATACAGTGTTTCTCCTTAGCAAACCAAGTATTTTAATAAACTGAAAATTAACTACATACTGGGAATACAATAAAAGTGGACACATATTTTGTTATGTCATATGCATGCCTTATGTCCGGCTTGACTGAAGTTACAAACAAATATAGAGACTGTGGGTAAACCCCCCTCCAATACATGGTACAGGTTCTAATTAACTGCCACTCAAGAAAAATATTTGGGCATCACCACTGAAAAGAAGATCTCGAGAAGCAGCTGCTGTCAAAAGCAGCAAACAAATGTTAGGTTGCATAAGAATTTAGATAACGAATGGGAAATATAATACTTTTATATGAAAACATGATGTAGGCTCTTCTGAAACCATCAGTCAGTATCAGTAAAATCACTTGCACACACACACACAAAAATCATGCAGGAAGAGAGAGGACTTGGTAAAGGTATAAATGAAGAAGGATCTGGAAAAATGATAAGCAAAACCACCCATTGAGAGTTAGTCAGGGATAAAGACAACAAATGGAAAAGAGACCAGTTAAGTCACTAAAAACAAAAAGACAGTGGAATCAAAGAATAAAAACAAATGCAAAACTAGTATAAGAATATTTTTTCACAGCAGTTTTAGTGAGAATATGAACATTTCTACTGACAAAATTTACTGAAGCCAATAGTTTTTCTAGGTGAAAAATGCATTTATGTTAATAATGAGCGTAATTTGGAAGGAATACTAAACCTTGGGCTACAAGATTATTTGCCTGTGTCTAATACTGTAAAATGTAAAGACCAGCTATATGCAATAAAGTAGTACAAGTAGCCTCCTATTAGTCTAAGGTTAAGTTTTTTGACTTTCCTTTCCTTTGTGAAACATCACACACTGTCCACTTTTGGTGGATCTTCAATGTAAGAAAATTTACACTACAGTTTAGAACATCACATGAGCTCTAAACAGTCTTTAAAAACTGAAAACCAAAATGAAAAACCTCCGTGTGTTTACCTTTTTCGTCTTCCTGGAGAAAGCAAATTTGAATGAAGCTTTCGTTCTTGTGATGCTGGAACTTGAATGTGTATGAAATCTCCTGCTTTATAAAGGAAAAAAAAAAAATTAAAAAAAAAAATCATTATTCCAGTACTTTTTCAGTGACATTGTTAAAGCGCTACAGAAATCTACACTTTACTTATTATGTTCAAATCAATTAATTGAAAACATTATGAAAGTTATTATTATGAAAATGACTACCAGGCCTTTTAAACATATCCTGAGAAAAATATCCACAATGTGGATCATCCCTATCTTCCAAAACAAGTGGTTTGGGTGAGGGTGAGAACACAGGATAGAATAATGACAAATTAACACACTTCTGATCTCTGAACGCACATTAGCAAGCAAGTGGGCAAGAGCCATTTCTCTTTGTGGCACTCCTTTTTCCTTTAGTCACCTGAACCAGTTTGGAGAGCTAGGGGAACAAAGCACGAATTTTGTGAAAAATTTTGGTGGAAAATAATTAGCCTTGATTTTGGAAAACTTCCATCCATATCCATCGCTATTTTTCACAGGAGGAAAATAATAAAAAAAAAAGTGTTTAAAAAAAGTGTGCAACTTACTGTTGATCTTGTTTTCCTGGGTTTGAGGCTGATGCACCAACAACGTATTCAGTCTTGTCTGTGACATGCTTTGATTTATTGTTGGCCTGGGAATAACTTGAGGAGATACAACAGAAGGTGAATTCTGGGGCGCCGACTGATGGGCTACAGACAACAATCCTGAGTTTGCTGGAGCTGACTGCTGAAGCATTCTCTGTCTTTTCATTTCTACAATCCCACTTCTTGTACGTGCTGGAGGTAATAAAGACAAGATGAAAACATATGATAATGGAATTTTTAAATGTTGATGATTTCACATTCTCTTTTCTCACACAGGTTACTCTGTAGAAGTAACGGAGAGAAAAAATATTTCTAAGCAAAATAACTCTTCTTTTTTGAAAGTTCATTTGGCACGTTTTGTAATGAAAGAAATTTCTGGATAGAGTAAGTATCTTTTCATATTTTGTTTAGATACATGTTTGTATGCATAAAAAATAATTGTTTTAAGATTGTAACACATTTCTATATTCTCCTTCTAACAGAAATGAAACTGCATCATAATTAGACCGGTTATGTTTTCAGTTCCTCTGAACTACAAATTAAGTCAACAGCTTCAGAAATGAAGCAGCAGTTTTTAAATTTTTTAACCATGTAAACTTCTAAGAACTTTTTTAGCAGAAAACTCTATACAGAGAAATTAATCTGCTTGCAAAAAGATCAGCTTTTTTTTCTTTTCCTTTCTTGATCACCACAGTAATCCAGAGGCTGCAATGAAGACACCAGACATGCTGAAAACAACACCGCAGAAGAGATTTACCAACATTTTAAGAGTAAGGATGCGTTACCGATTGCTGGAGCATTCCTCCATTTTTTGTCAAAGCAGGTTAAATCGAACATAAAGCCTACTGATCTCATGAAACTGGCTCAGTTACTTACTCCTTTGATTAGCAGAAAATCCTGTGGAATTCTGCATGCTCCTAGAAAATAAAGCAGGTGACATAAATAAAAGGAGCACCTCAAAAGGGAAACACTTAAGATACACAGTGTGACAGTACCTACTGTATGGTTACTGTCAGTCTAGTTCCAACCACACATGACTTCAGAAAGCTTCGACCTACTGATTATTATCTTTATTCTTTCAAACAATGGTCATAAATCCTTCAAAAGAAGCTTACTGTCATATTTCTGATCAAGTAGCCACAGTGGTATCAGATTCTAAATGAGTCATAGCATATTGCTTTAATATAGTCTGATATTATCTGATAGTCCTACCTTAAAACCATTAAATGTCTATACCTGGTTATCAACTCTAACAAACTTATCTTTTTCACCATCTCTCAGAGGCAACAGAGAGCAAACCATTCTCATACAATGGTAGGGGGAGTTAATCAAACACAGGGACTCTTACTGGGAAATTTTACTTTCTTGATTTCAAAACTGTATTACCTGATCTGAGAGAGCGTATAGTCTAATTTTTTCCATAGAGATGACATCATTGCTGGAACTTCATTTGTTGTTTCTAAAATAAACCATTACAGAAAAGAAAGTAAGATACTTAAAAAGGATACATGTTGAGAAAAAGTAAAATCACAAGCAAAACAATTATCACAGCGTGTTTCAGGCACCATCTAACTTTAGGTCTCTAGCTGCCTTCTTACAATTCTGTTCATTCAACTCCTAACTTACGAACTTTGATTGATATGAAAAAACACATTGCAGTTCTCAGTTTCAGAAGCCTAAATGAAACTGAGGCAAAGACATTAGAGATGATAACTCTCAATGAAATATGCAAATGGTGTTGACTTCTGGGCAAACACTTGCTAACCCAATCTAACTCACTTCTGGAAATGGTATTCATATTCCTGAGTCACTTGTGCACTTTTAAAAAATGCAACCTGGTAGACAGGCCTTTAAAAGTAATGGCTTATTTTAAGATATCAACCAAACACAGGTAAAAACACTTAGCATTTTTGGAAGCACAGAACACTAAAGTAGAAAGATGTAAGCAGATCAATTTATAAAGTTTTTCAAAGTGCCAAGTACAAAGTATTTTGAAGAAAGTATGTTTGTGTCTTAGTTGTCATTTCTATTAAATCCAGTGTGAAAGGAAAAAAACCCATTCAGACATGTTCCAGATATGATAAACCATATAATTTTATGAGCATTAACCCATACATTGTGCACACTTTATTATATCTTTGTGTTTTATTACATTAGAAGTTCTGCTCAAAATTGAAGTAAAATATATGCCGGCAAATTCAAACTAAGATAATCCATTAATTTTTCTCACAAGATGCTGATCTAATTGGCCTTTGTCTGCACATTATGGAAAACTTCAACTTCTAGCATAGATGGGTGATAACCCTAAGTCTATATACAGGTGGAGATATTATCTCTTCCTTGAGTTCACAACAGGTAAATAGGAAAAATAAAGTCTCACTCTGAAGTCTTACCTTTTGTTTTCATGGCTACGTATTCATTAAGAATAGTCGTCAAGTTTTTTCCACACAGGGACTAGAAAAAAAAAAAATGCTAATCTTAGAATCTTAACTAATAATTTATACTTTATCCACTGCATCACACTGTATTTAAGCAGTTTTAGAAGACTACACCATGATAACCCCAAACACAAGCAACTGTACTTTATGCTGCTGGTGCCGAGTTGTCTCAAACTGGGGTAGAGAGCAATACATGGAACAAAATGCCACTATGAACACAAAATCTGAAGTGCTTGATGCTACTGCACAAATGCTAGTATAGCAGATAGACCTGCATGACCTTCATTCACCTTTCTTATTATGGAATAAAAACGTAAGATGACAAACAGCTGTAACAGAGTAATGAACACGTGCCATCCTGGAACACAACATGCGTTAAGATGCAACCAAAAGCAGAACTTCTGTTTAAAGTAAAATCTTAACTGTCACAGAATTAACTTTCATACCCTATCTACTTGTTCTGATATTTTAGGTGAAACCAAGAAAATTAAAATTTCGAGGTTACCTACTATCATTTGTTGTACCTTCTTGATTTGTTTGCTCATGGGAACTTTAGAAGGTATGACAAATGCATCCCTTTAGTTTTAAGTATTTTGAGCTGCAGTGAGGATTTCTTTTTAGACACTACTATATCATCACTTTACTAGGAAAACTATTTCTACTGAGAAAGGGCAGATAATTAAAAGCTTTAAGAACCTGGGTAATTTATTTACATTTGGTTTTTCTAATTTTGCAGGCCATATCTTGGTTCTCAGTTCCCTACTGCCAAAGTACAGATGACTAAGCACTTAAAAATCAAGCTCAAACGGAACAAGGCCTGTTTTGAATAGGTACATCAGGACCTTGGATCTCAGAAAAGACTTCCAGAAATTTAGAATTTTGCGGCCAAAATCCTAGGCCATATAATGAACTGATATATTAGAAGAATGGAATTGAAAAGAGGACAAAGATGTACATGTAAATATGAAACGCTGACACATAGCAATATCTAAACCCTGCAATTTGCATTAAAAATCTATTTTTGTATGCTAAAAATGCCTAGTATCTGACTACTCTGTAGCTATATGCACATGCCTACATATGCAACTACACACTGTAGTTATGTACACACTCAAAGTTCCACATTTCACCTGGGACAAAGCAGACAGTACCGAACAACGAGGAAGCTGAACTGAAACACTGTTTTTGTCAACAAAATTTGCTAGCCTTAGATAAAGCTGAAGTACCTCACCTAAATATTTAACAGGTACTTGAAATGGAACATTACTAGCTGCAGTGTCTAGGATAGGAAAGCGATCTCCAATAAATTACAAGAGAAGCCTTGAAATCAATGAAACCCTTGTGACCCCATTGCATAAATCAGCTTCAAAGTATAAAGCAGACTAAACCCAATACCAATGTGCATATTTTACATTTAAATGTTTCTCAGTGAGATTAAATACTAGAACCCAATAAACTGCTAATACCACAGGATGCAAACAAAAACCCCAAACCACAGGGGACAATTTAACCGAACATTTTCAGCAGCATTTGAGAAGCAACTGTTACAGTGAGAAATCTCAATTTTCTTTTCCACAGATGCAAGACGATTCAACTTTCCGCTTTGCCAACACAAACTCACCAGCAAACAGGCTGGAATAAATCCATCCTCTGTACAGTGCTCTGCATATTCTTTCAAATCTGAGCTTTCCAAAATAAATTCACGGCAGGTAGCTAGAAGTTTTTCCTGTTGTAAATACCCTGCAACAAATCAGATAGAAAATTTTGCTACTTCATTCATTACTTCTATCAAAGCATTAACATAACCAGATGCACGCAGCACTGAAATAATCAGGGGAAGATCTGTATGTTAAACAAAGAAATTAAAGTTATTTCGAAAGAACATGTATTTTGTGAACTATTTCATAGTTAAAACAAGAAAAAGCACAAAATATTACTAGGATTACACTGTATTTGCAAACTATTCGAGAATGGAAGTTAGGCAATATGAGCAATTTCCGACTGATCTTTAGCGCACACAGTACAACACAGACAAGAAAATAAAAGCTCTTGGCTCAGGAGGCTGACAAACTAACTCTCACATGGACCAAATAACCCAGTTTGATAATGAAATGGAATGCTACAATATTTTGCTAATAAAATGCACTGCTAGGTAACAATAAGTGTCCATGTATCTTCCTATTTCAAAACAGGTAAAACCCGCGCAGCTGTTACAAGACTGCATACAATTTATTTTTTTAAACAACATTTTACAAAAATTGGTTGCAAAAAAAGTCCTTTTTTGCCTCACTTGCTGCAAGGCAAAAAAATTGAAATTTCATTTCAAATAGATGGACGAGCTGCAACTTGTGCCTGGTACACACTCCAAGATTCAGTAGTTATCTGAACAGAAAATATAATGAAAAAGTTTACTTTTTCAAAATTCCCTTCCTCAGCAAATATGTTCTGCTTTAATGAAACATTTTAAGCCCTGCTTTAATCTTCAAATACTCTTTAACATGAAAAGATAAAAACAGACCAGTCTGAACAAAGAATTCTAGAACAAAGAACCACAGAAGAAAATGTCTCTTCTTTCTTGCTTGTAGCAGAACTGAACATGCAGTGCTTTAGAGAAAGGATAAAATATGTGCCCAATTATACAATGCAGGATATATATACACATCAGAATATCTATTACAGTGGGCCCTCAAAATGGTCCACCCGTGTTTAGGCATGCCTATGGAAAAAAATGTGGCCTTTAAGTCTGCATGACAACAACTACCTTTAACTATCTTTTATCTGAGTATAGCTGGCAAAAACCAGGTCATATTTCAGATGCATAAACCCTTGTTCAGGTCTTCAACAAATAAGCAAACCTGAAAGTTAAATACAATTTGGGAATAACCACTGTGAGTTTAATCACAACGTATGAGCTGGTCTACCCAACAGAAGGCATTAGCAGTACCTATGGAAAAGAAAGGACTGTCCTATTTAATTTTTCAAACACATTTTGCTAGAAAACCGTCAAGCCACAAACTGCTGGAAGTTGAAAACATATTTTTTGGGAAACAATTTCCTACCCACTACACCATCTGCTGGTGGCCAGGATGGAAAAAGGAGTAGTAGGCTTTGTGCTGGTATGGCTGTTCTTCACAATCAAACTCATGTAACCATTTATGTAAAAAGTTGCCATTTTTCTTTGGTGAACTCCTACCACAATATTGCGAGGGGCATCCAAATGCCCGCGCACAAGCGCAATCGCCAATCTCATGGAAAAGAAGGCATTCCAAATTTTTAAAAAGCCTGAATTAAGATCTTTTGTACAACTGAACTGAGCTGCTTGTGCACACGCTGTACGCATTCTTTAATGTTACCAAAACTGAATTACAGGCACAAAAAGTACAGTATCTTCTGAACTAGGAATGATTCACTATTTTGTTTTATCTTAAGAAACGTAAAGACATGTGTCTAACTCATAGTACGCTTTCACACACGCTAATTAGGAAAAAACAAGTCTTCTTAAGTATTTTTTTATGGGTGAGCTCATCTTATCGTTTTAGTTTTGTTTTTTAAACCAATGTTAATCAACCAAAAAAACCAAAATAAAAAGATAAAACTCAACCAAACAAAAGATGGAAGATGACCTGCACCGGGAAGCCTGTTTATCCACCCAAATTCAGAGACACCTCATGGAAAAGTAACACCCATTAAAAGACAAAAATAGCTACAAGGAATAGCCTGTTCTACAACCTTCAGTTGCTCAGAAGTTTTTTCTAGACACGATGCACTCACCATGCTACAAAAGACACAAGATAGGTTGGATCACCCTTACTACACATGACATTGCTGAGATTGTACACTACATCTTCAAATCTGTTAGATAAGCTTTCTACCCAGAAACTTGTAACCAATTTTTTATAGAGAAGTACAGTGAGAGATCTTCCTTGTATGATTTTAAATCTTATTTTACAATTCATGGAGTTTCTCAAAATCCTCTATTATTTCACAATAATAAAAGCTTTGCATCTTTTAATAGCCTTGTTTCTCAAGACAGTAGCAAAAACCTCTTCATATAGTATTAAAAAATAAATTGTGCTAGAGGAACAGATTTAGCTTTAAATGACTCTGGCTTGAAAAAAACACTCGTGGACAACTGAAAACCAAACCTCACGAGCTGCCAGGAAATCTTGACAACAGTTGTTTACATGTGAGACTTAAATACGTGGGTCATATTTTTGATTAGCATCAATTTGTTCTTATTTTTGTCAGTATCCAAATAAACCAAAAGTCCTGAACACACTCCGTGCTTTGCACAGCCCCTGAGCACACCTGACCTCTCAGTGTAGCCTCCCAGGTGACAGAAACAGGGAAGAAAAAGCAAACAGCTGAAACTTAACTTAGGCTCCTCTGGTATCCTGGATCACTCTTGCACTCTTCCTGTAATCAGGTACTTTACTAAGCGCCATTCACCAGGCGTCTCTCGATAGGTGGACATCGGAGACCATCCCATCTCCTTAAGCTCGTGGTGAACCCGAGCCCAAGGCACGGCTGGGGAGCAGCACAGCCCGGCCCGCACGGCTCCCCTGCGCCCGCCGCGGCTCCAGGGGCCCTGCAGTCCCTCAAGACCGAGCTGCGTTTGTTTCCCACTCGGGAGCAGGCCGGAGAGAGGCGAGGGCCGGGCCGGAGACCACCGGGCCCGGGGCTCGCGCCTCAACGGGTGAGGCAGTGACAACTCCAGCCTGGGGGGAACGAAGGCAGCGCGGTCGAGGGTCAAGGGCGCAGCCGCTTCATTCTCCTGCCGGGTCGAGGCCGCTGCGTGCGGCTGACAAAGCCCAAGAGAAACCCCTCTGGCGCAGCCGCCACCTCCCCCGCCGGCCCCCACCCCTCGAGTCCCCGCCGCGCCTCAGGGGCGAAGGGCGACCCCACCCCACCGCCTCACTCACCCAGCACCAGCCGGGCCACGTCGGACGGCAGCAGCATGGCCCGCGGCGACGAGGAGAACAGGACGGGGATCGGGGGGGGGAGAGGGAAGGAGACAGCGGGACACAACTCCCCGAGGCGCAGCGCGGCCGCGCCGCCACCGAGGCGAAGGCGCAGAAACTCCGCCAGCCAGCGCCGCGCCCGGCCCCTTCCGCCGGAACCTGCCGCTGCTGCGCATCCGCTTCCAGGTGCGCCCAGCACCCGCCGCCCTGCCTGCCTTGCCTTGCCTTGCCTTTCCCTGCCGCTTCTCGCCGTGCCTTGCCGCGGGCAGGGAGAAGGAGGCGGCGCGCCGCGCCACGCCGCTCCGAAGTGGGCAGGTGGGCTTGCTTGCTCTCTCTTTCCTTGCCCTTCCCACCCGCACCGGGCCGTGGTGGCCACGCAGCCTCCCCGTGGCCCCGAGGGTTGCTCGTCCTTCCTTTTCGGCAGGGTGCTGAGCCCGGCTCTCGGGCCCCCCGGCCCGCGGGAGGCTGAGGTGAGGAGCCCGGGCTCGGTGGGGCGGGCGGCGGCACAGGCCGCAGGCCCTTGCGGTGCCCCATGTGTTGGGGGGGGGGGGGTGGCGGCCTCGGGGGTTGTGGGAGACAAAGCTGGTCGCGTAGGGCCGGCTGGAGGGCGCCCGTTAGGTGTAATTACCCTCTCCACCCGTGCTCAAGCACCTCCGCAGCTGCTTAGTGAGCGCCTCCCCGTGATTTCATTTGTTCTGGTGTGTTCCTTCCTCGCCCTATGTCATTCTTTTTGCAGGGAATGAGCATAGCCATAACGTGGTAGCTGGGGAGCTGTGTGACTAGTGAGAAAAAGGCTAAATGGATTTAGTCGTAGGGGTTTTTCACTGTTCTTATTATGGCTGTTGAGATAGCATTAAGGACAAATGAGACATCTGATACCCAGTCTGTACGACATATAACCCATGTTGCCACAGGTCTTGGTCAACCATTTTTTTAGCCCATCAGCATTTTAGAAGCCATTATTATTTCAAAAAATTACTTTTCCCTTTCTGTTTCTTTTTTTCAGTAAAAACAGCAAGTTTGTGAAAGAACGCTTCATCCTTTAAGTGAGTTCCATTGTACAACCTTCATGCTTACATTTTCCTTTTCATATACACCTGTCAGTCACTGTATCTTTGATGATACTTAGTCACAGCCTAATCTTGATTGAAGCCAGAAGAAATAAATGTATTTGAAGACAGTAGATATTTAAGGTGTTACTTATCTCAGTGGGGATTTTTATATTCTCACTTGAATGCTTAAGATGCAGTGCCATGCATCATGAACACCCATTCTCAATTGCTTATTGCCACCTCATCACCATAAGCTTGGAGTTGCTTCCAACCATCTTCTCTGCCTTTTTCAGGCAGCTCTTGGGTCTCTGCTTTAAAGGTGAAAAATGGGAAGCATGAAAGTTGTATACAACGTCCTTGTCTTGATCTGCATCAGCGTAACTTTACGTAAACCAGAAATGCAAAGTTTAGCTAATTCCAGCTTCTGTTAAAGGAGACGAAGCAGAATTGTAAGTGGTCACAGAAGGAAAAAGTTTTTTCCTCTTACTCTCTGTTGCCTTGATAGTTGAGCATCCTTTGACGTGTTGAGCCCAGAGAGATTTGTCAATACAGTAGCGCATACCTATGAAAATGTAGGGTGTCGCAGAGGAAGAGAGTTTTCGAAGTGCTACTCTCTGGCAGCATCAGGTTAAGACAGCTCCTGGTAACACCTGCCTACTGGAATTTGGTGCTGTTTGCCTGAATATATTCAGCTCTGTGCCATTTTAATCTTACTATCATTTCTCTCCGTGCTGTCTGACCAGCTCTTACCAGTAATAAAAAGGGAGGAAATCAGAGTTGTATGAAGGGGGTCTCTGCTGTTGGGTTGGGTTTTTTTATGACTGTTGCCTGTGGGAATAGACATGAGCCTTAGCTTCAGTCTTGTGACTCATGAGACTAATCCACTCATGAATGAGCTTCTCAGTGTAGTAACACTGTTTGTGGTTGATACTGGTTTTTCAATATATTGCTTTCCCAATTTTTTGTCTGGTTGACTTGGCTCTGTGTTAAATAAAATAATTAGTGTCTTGTCCGTTTGCAGATACAAATGATTCTTCCATTAAACTGAACCATGAGTCTTGCGTTACACGATCTGCTCATTTGCTGTCGTCGCCTGGAAAATGAGAAAGCTGTGGAGCGAAGGGTAATGAGTTTTCTTTTGGTCTATGTACCTCAATTAGAAATGAAGAGAATCATTAATAATTCTTTTCCTTGAAATACATTTTCAGAAGGAAATTGAGAACTTCAAGCGACTGCTTCGTGATTCTGAAACAGTTCTTCAGCTGGACCGGAATTCTGATTCTAAACAAGGAAAGCAGCTTAACTGGGATGCTGTATTTAGGTAGTTTCTGTTTGTTTTGGTTTTTTTTTTCTTTGAGAATGGTTGCAGTTTTCTTACTTGGAACATCATTCTGTTGTTTATCATGCCTATTTTAATGCTTGTCTTTCTGCAGGTGGATTTAGCCTTCTTATAAGTTTGTAAACAAGAATGATTTATGTTTAGTCTCTGAAGGAAGTAGTATCTCTGAAGGATAGCAACAGCTATCCCATACAGAAATCTTAACTGCTAGGTAACTGATCATTGATTGGGTGGTAATTTTTCCTTGCAAAAATAGTAGTTGTTTTCTGTTACTGAAAAATATTCTCTGCAGCTGATTTTCAGTGTATAGTTAATACGTAGATTATAGATGGCTCATTGGAGTATTTTGTGTTACTGAGTTCTTCAAGACACGATAGAAAGACTGTTACTTGTGAATTAAAGAATCTGTGCTGAGGTTTGTAGAGGCCTATCTTTGATATAATCTGCTTTAGCTGCACTCCAAGATGGGCTGAACATGAGTGTGGATGTTCTTAGAGCAGCCGGGACCAGTATTAAATTTCATATTACAAGTGCATCTGAAGTGTTAGTTTTCATAGGCTGGTGTCTGGTCAGCTTTCCATCATGTTTTTTAATTGAGGGGGGTTGGAATAGTTCTTGTTTCATACCAGTACCAAAAAAATAGGAAGTATTTGATTATGTTTATATGTTGCTTTTCAGATGGCCAATAACGTATTAGAAATAAGAAGAATAAAAATAGTAGGCTCAAAAACTTATGGTACTTGCCACTGACAAAGTCAGTGAAAATTTCAATCTATTCTAGATCTAAAAATCCAATCTATATGTTAATTTTAGATGGTAGAGAAATAGAACTTGAAGGTTTTCCCCCATAAAAAAAAAGAGTACTTATTATTTTGTTGTGTAATGTTACAGCATAAATAAAAAGACTTCACATTGCTTTTTTTTCTTTAATAATAAATTGTATGTTTAGCATTATGCAAAATTTAAAGGAAAGTTTGGTTCCTATTCAAGATGTTTCTGGATTATCTTTAAAACTGACAGCTCATTTTGTAGATTATTTCCATCACATAATGTAATATATATTTCAGTTGTGTTTACTCTTTGATAATTAGAATCATGAGAATAACAAGCACTGGCATTCTAGGCTAAAACAAACATTTGCCTATTTTAGTTTAGCCATAAATGTGCAGATCCTTGATTAATATCTCTTTTATTTCTGAAGTATCTTGCAGAAGTATTTCCAGAAAGAAATTAAAAACCTGCAGCTGACTAAACCAAATGCATCTGCTTCGACCCAAACTACCAGACAAAAAAAGATGCAAGAATTTGGAAGTTTGGTTAAATACTTCATCAGATGTGCTAATAAAAGTCAGTAAGATATATTCTTACAGAATTACTGTTTTATTTTGGTGCTTTGCTTTCAACTTCGAATATTTACCCAGAAGTAAGTTACCAGGGTAGGGTTCATCTTGCTCACTTCCAGGTATTTACAATTTAAATATCTTCCTGTGAATCCGTCCTTTGTTCTCCTTGGCTGTATTGCTGTTCACAGTGCCTTTTTCTAATTATTCAATGTGTATATAACTGATGTATCCTCCCAGAAGTAATTTCTTTCTCAGAAACAGGCTGTTTAAGAAGATGATTCCTAACAGAACTGTAGAGTGTATTTTTTTTTATTTTTAAGCGAACATTTATGAGCAATTAATTACAGATTTATTTGGCACACTCTGGGTTAATTACAGTCTCACGTTGTTTCTTCATATAGGAGGACCCAGGTTGAAATGTCAGGAACTTCTGATTTATGTCATGGAAATTATAAGAGATCCAACAAGTTGTGCTGTTTATGGATCTGACTGTAGCAATATACTCCTAAAAGATATCCTCTCAGTAAGGAGATACTGGTGTGAGATATCCCAGCAGCAGTGGTCAGGTAACTCTTTTAAACCTACTTACAAACGTCTTTTCCTATTACAGAAACATGTCTAGGTGCATTTTAATTTGTTTTATGCCCCGTTGTGTGAGGTGCTACACAAATCATAGAGTAAAATAGTATCACCCTTCAAGGCTTACAGTTGAAATAAACAAAGCAACAAAGACTGGGATTTATTTTTTTTTCTTTCTGCTTGCTGTTTGACTGTTGCTGGCTGAAACACAAGTACTTGTATACAATCAGATTATATATATGCGGACCCAACAGGGCTTAGCATGTGTAGCAGATCAATGGAATGTGCATGCAGGAAGTATCCTCTGTGAAACTGGATATGCAGTTGTTTGCAAATTATTGGGAATTGGCTGGTATAGTTTTGATACAGTTAGCTTATTAAATTACATAAATATTAAATTTTATTATCTGAAATTTTGTTGGCTTATGAAGGTCCTTAAAAAAATATTGAGTCGCTGTTGTTATATGCACGCATTGCAAGTAAAGAGAAAACTAGAAAGCTTAAGATTTAAATAGACAAAAACAGGTTAGAAAGTTGGGTAATGATACAGTATGCAACCTGAACTGAGTGGAAATGCAAACACAATTTTTCTTTTTTCAGAGGACTGGATTTGACTCCTAGACAGTTAACTTAGTGTGGAAAAGGATGTTTATGTATTTTAAATCATCTAACATGTACTAAGCTCTCAACTCATCTGTTTTCATTTGTTGATAGTAATTTGTAGGGGGGAAAAAAAAGGGGTATTAGAAATTTTAACAGTCTAGTTTGTTGAGTGTTGTATGTGCAGTTCTGGAGAAAGTGTAGAAATACTATCTTTATTTGCATAGTTCTAGTTCTTTGAAGTCAGTTTGGATTTCTGAAAAGCGTTTTATGAGAAAGTACTCTGTAGCTTGAAGAGAGTTAACTACAGAATGGAAGTGAACATGCAAAGAACTCAGAAGAGGGGTCTGGTGATAATGGGATGGAAAGGGGAGACAAAAGTACCTGCTGAAGGCTGGCAAACCAGAGTGACTAAAATGGAACCATTCAGGAGAGGAGATGTGATTGAGTACTTTGAGAGCCTGAGAGATCTCAGAAGGTAAAGAACTTGGTACCATTTGGCGATGGGGATAGAACTGGAGGTTGAAGATTGAAGAAGCTGGAACCGTATGAGAAAGCTGCCTAAGACTAGGAGCCAGTGAGAGGGGTAAATGACAGAGGGCTGTCAGCCTGCAGGTTGGAGCAGAATGCAAAGGCAGGGACTGATTAGATAGGGAGCCTGGAAGCTGGAGTTCAGAGCAATAAACAGGAAAGGCATCTGGAGAAGAACTAGGTATGCAGGTAGGACTGAGGGTAGGTGGGTAAGGAATGGGACAAGACAAGAAGCTTGACTTCAGTTGGTGCTGGTTGCAGTTCAGTGCATTGTGGACAGTGCTGGACCAACAGGTTTACCCAGGCTTGTACATGGTCTTATCAAAGGACTGGAAAGTTGAGGGGTGGTTGCTCAAACCCATTCACTGTTTGGCAGTCCATTCAGAAAACCTGTAGATGAGTGCAAAGCATGCATGTGTTGGTCTGCAGGCTGGAGTAAACTAACCAAACTGCATGGAATGGAAATAGGGGGAATCTCAGTACTAACTCTTCTGCTCTGCTTGCCTGTTTCTGCCACCACACCAAATTCTTTGTTAATGTATGTGTGGCTGTAAAATGTTTCTGAGTACTTGCGTTGTGTATTCTGCAACAAATGGAGCCCATTGTGCTGAGCAATCAACATAGAGTAGGAGCTGGGTGTTGGAAGTAGTTGTGAAAGCTAATCGTGTGGCTATAGCTACTTTAGTTAGTGTAACATAAAGCAGGTTTCGTCCCAGCTCACAGTGAATGTAAGGTTACTTTCAGTGTAGACAAGACCACTTTTCCCCCCTCCCCCCCCCCCCAGTTAATTTTTGTGATTAATTTTTTTTTTTTTTTTAATGCATTTGCAGAATTGCTGATCCTGTATGGCCAATTATACCTCAGACCTTCTGGAAAGGTTAACAGAGTCTTGGTGGCTAGGATAATTCACACACTTATGAAGGGGTGCTGCTTCCAAACTGATGGGTTGAGTTCTGATATGTTTATCTTCTTTTCAAAAGCAATGCAGTGTGCAAGGTATGTTGGCAGTGCTCCTTTTGTAGACCAACACCTACTTTCAGAGAATAAATAATTTTAAACATTTGAGATTAGACTTGTCTGATAACAGGTAATATTTAGAAATATTTTGTTCCATCTTTGAAGACCAATTCAATAAATTCTTTAAAATATTAATACTGTCTGCATTTGTGAGGCAGATAATATTCTGAATATAGTTACTTGATTGTATATTCATTTAAACCACTCCTGTGAAAACAAAGAAGATTCTTTCTTCTGGAAGTTTGAGTGTTTGGTTTGTGTTGCAGGCAGGAGAAGAATACTGCAGGCCTGGATCATATTGTTGGAGCAATGACTGTCTTCTGCAATAAGTTTGCCGTCAACTGTCGTGTAAGGATTTGTAAATTAGGGGAAGAAATTTTGCCTACAGTGCTTTATATATGGACTCAGTATAGACCAAAGGATTCCCTGAAGGAATCAATAATTGAGTTATTTCATCTCCAAGTTCATATTCATCATCCAAAGGGTGCAAAATCTCAGGAAAAAGGTACAATCAAAAGCTCCCTGTTTGTTTCTTTTTTCTTCTTCTCTCACTGTATGTGCTTGTTTGAATTCTTGTGTCACCTTTCTGAGTTTTGATACCGAGTCTTGGAAACAGTAATGGGAGTGATTATTACTTGTCAGTAGTTTTATGCTGTAGGTTAATATTGAATGACAGTGAAAATGAATTTTCAAATTGCATGTACTAAGGGAATATTAATTGTATTAAGTGCTGTAAAGGTTGATATTTTAATGTTTTTTTTAAATCAAAAGATTTGATTACTAAATCAAAACACAAAGTCTTTGAGGACAGGAGAGAATAGTTTAGATGGAGTTTAGATTGCCACATGTATTCATATCTTACCAGGTTTATTTAAGCCTGGAAATTACTACTGTGGTCTGACTTACTGTATAAAACTGGTCAGAGACATCAGTCAGCAGTTGTGGTTTTCCTGTCATGGCTGGGTTCAGTTATAGAATTCTTTTTTTTTAAAGGTTGTTGTTTTGGGGTTTGTTCTGGTTTTTTTTCTTACTTTTTCTACAGATGGCAAAGAATTTATAATTAGTCCAGTCTTACCCACTGCATTTCATTGCAGTCTTTCCAGATAGATAAGGAATTGTTAGTTAGAAACTTTGTTCCTACCCTGATTACTTGTATATACTGATTAAAAAAGTGGAAAAAGTTAAGAAATCATTTACTTTATTCTATTCTCCATGATAAGACTTCTTTTGGAGGCCTGCATTTGTTAAGCTTTGTATGCTTTACTCTAATTTTGGCTATATTTTTGCACTGTCTAGGTAGGTTTACATACTGTATAAAGTGGGTGGTACATGTTATCTTTCAGCTGTTTTTGCATGTACAGGTGCGTATGCCTCAGCAAAATGGCAAAGTATCTTGCATAACCTATATGATCTGCTGGTGAATGAAATCAATCTCATCAGTAGTAGAGGAAAGTATTCTTCAGGATCACGTAATATTGCTGTAAAGGAAAATTTGATTGAGTTAATGGCTGATATTTGTCATCAGGTAACATTTTTATTTGACTATAAAGTTGACTATGTATGTACTGTGTTGTATGTTTTGCTCTTCAGAGTAAAAAGCTTTATCATTTCCTCAAAATCAGTTACAGGAGTATTAGTACCTTTTGTCTGTGTTCTGCTGTGTTTAATTGTTAGGTTTTGTGCAGGTTAGAAATGTGGATTCCTAAATTATAGTAAGTTTTACTAGTGTTGCATATTAGACTACAAACATTGGTTCTGTTATAAGTAAAGAATGACAAGTAAATCTGGTTATGTCTTAAGAGGCTTTATACACAGTAAAAAATGGACCAGTTTACTTTGGTATTTCAGTTTTCCTGTAAATGCTACTATTTTTACTTGCATACTTTTACATTTCTCTTTATAAAAGGTTTTCACAGAGGATACCAAAGTTCTGGAAATTACCCAGTCGTATGCTGTCTCACAAAGAGAGTCCAGTGATGAAACAGTGCCAAGCAAGCGCAAGAGGATTGAACTGGGCTGGGAGGTAATTCGAGACAACCTGCAAAGATCCCAGAAGGATTTTGATGTCATACCTTGGTAATAACATCTTTACATGAAGCAAATAGCACTACAGACATCTTTTTACATTTAAGTGTTCTCATGAATATGTTGTGCTTTCAAATTAGGTGTCTGCACATACTGTAATTACAGATCTAAATGCTAAAATTAGATTCTCACAGCATTTGTAAAATAGTGAGTAGTGGTTTTGGCACTCTTGCTTTAAAAACTTTGCATGTTTTGATTCCCTAAGAAATAACAAATGAGGTCTGGTAAGCTGTGTTGTAGTGTATAAGATATTATTGCCTTTGATTTTGTTACCTGTCTTTTGTGATAGATATCATCAGTCTTTACGTAAGTGTTGTGTGTGTGTGTGGTACAGCTTATGAGTGTTAGGAAGTTAACATGAGATTTACTGCTGTCTTAGGCTGGCTGTGTCATAGGACAGCAACTGTTGGGCCATTTTGGACTAGTTCACACAGTTTGCCATAATACCTGCCCTGAAAACTGTTGGAAGTGCAGAGCTTGGCATCTTGGACCTTCAGTGAGGGCTATTTTGTTTGCCATGAGCTGGAGGTGTAGCTGCAGGTATAGATAGCTTCTGCTGATTGCTGCGGGAGAAGGACCCTGTAGCAGACAGCGTAGCAGGGAGCAAGTCATTGTTAAAAGACCACA
Source organism: Todiramphus chloris collaris (assembly GCA_025345505.1). Classification (NCBI taxonomy): domain Eukaryota; kingdom Metazoa; phylum Chordata; class Aves; order Coraciiformes; family Alcedinidae; genus Todiramphus; species Todiramphus chloris. The sequence continues at coordinate 55,100,347 of JANVCC010000021.1, read as the reverse complement.
TCTAGACTTTTCCAGAACTTGCCAGTTGTAGTCCTAATCCCAAGAATGTTGATTTTTTTTTTTTTTTTTTTTTTTTAGCTAAAATGGATTACACTGGATTTTTTTTGCTGTTACTATTCCTCTCTGTCCTGACTTTTCTTGGAAACTGCCTTACAAGATAGCAGTGCAGTGTAGCTGCTTGTGAATTGGGTGCTGAGCTGGGGTGGCAGGTTTCTGTGTACACGTGTTTGTGCTTATTGTTCATGGTATTGAGGCAAAGTAGCTCTTTAGGATCCAGTTGAAAAGTTAACGTGGCAATCTCCAAGAAATACTGAGAGTAATACCATGAGTACTTTAATTTGCTAGTTTGAGTAGAGTTGCTATGAGCAAACCCCTTCCAATTTACCATTCCCAGATTAACATTTTCTTCATTTGATAAATTTTATTTTTCTTATTTGCAGAGATGTTTTTGCAGTGTTTCCTGTTTATGTAATTTCACTCTTGGTGTCACTCTCTGGGTCAGAGTGTATGGCAGACAAGTCCAAAAGGAGGAGAAAAATATTTTTTTTCCTTGAAATTTTCTCTCCCTGTGGTCAGAAATCGGTGAACTCAGCTTGTAAGAAAATAGAAATCAATGGTCAGCTTGTAAGAAATTATTATTGATAGTGAGGCTAGATGAGCAGACTTAAAAGGGAAAACAGTAGAAATACTGAATCTTTAACTTTTCATAGTATACAAATAAGCTCAGTACTGGAAAGCATAAATGCTAAATGACAATCGGAGAACGCTTTGTTCATTTACTTTTGAAGATGCAGATTTATATACGTTTGTTACCAATTGCTTCACTTTGTGTTTTCAAGGTTACAGATTACAGCTCAATTAATATCAAAGTATCCTATGAGTCTTCCTAGCAGTGAGCTACCTCCCTTACTCAATGTACTTCACCAATTACTGCCTCAGCAGCGCCGAGGAGAAAGGACCCCACACGTGCTGAAATGTCTTACAGAGGTAGCTTTGTGTCAAAACCAGAAAACTGATTTGAAAAGCACCCACAAGTTGGAGCTTCAGAGAATCTGGGCAAAGATTTGGTCTCTTATGGTTCGTAGTGTAAGTTTCCAGCAAATTGAAGTGGAGAGCTTTGGGCTACTTGGAGCTATGATTCAAGGAAATCTTGTCGTAACGGATAAAGAACTCTGGAAGGTCTTTTCAGGACCTGCATGCAAGCCTTCAAGGTAAAATGGGAAGCAAGGATAATATTCTGTGTGGGATTTCCAGCCCTCTTTATTATGCAACCAAAACCACTGTATTATTCAAAATAATATTACTGTTGTTGTGGCTATATTCCTAGTTAAGAACTGATCACATTTGTGTTTTAAGCAATGGAAACAGGCACAAATACAAACCTAAGTCTTGAAAGCAGAGGCAGAAAAGGAGAGGCAAGCTTCTTTGAATCTAAAAATGACCAAAAATGTAAAGTGGACTGAATATGTAAAATCTAATTGAAAGAGATGCTGATTTTTTTGAAGTTAAAAAGTTTATTTTCTACTAAATATAATGTGATTTTGAAATGAGTATTCTGAAACAATCTTTAAAATAAAAAGTAAATGCCTATACCAGACAAAACATGGCTTTCAAAAATACAAATATTCTAATAAAGGATTTTTCCAGTATGCGTGCTTCTTAACTTGTTTATGTACTTGATGCTCCCTGAGCATGCAGAAATGCTGACTAATTTAGAGTGCTGGTCAACAAACACCACGTTGTTTCTTACAAATTCCCTGTGTTCTATTTTTGTTACAGTTCTGCTGTACATTGTTTATCGTTACTGATGTCTGCCTATTCAGTGCCAGAAAATTTGGACATAGGAATGGAACAGAACAATTGTGAAAGAAATCTGGGTTCTGTGTTAAAGGAGGCAATAATGAAATGGGTACTGTCCTGCCATTTGGAGGAAGAAATGGAAGAATGTGCGGAGTTGCCTTCTGTGCTCAGCAGGTAGAGTCTTTGTGGCATGATTTTATATGTATACTCACCCTAAAGGACAGAAAATTGTGCAGAGAAAAGTGGATTTGCAGAATTGTATTATGTTCATGCTTTGGTAGAGTTTATAGAGTTTTTAAGCTTACTGTAGAATGTCATTCTAGGGACATAATTAACTTATCTGTCCATAACATAGCAGGTACATGAGCTAAGTGTTAGAAATCTTAAGTGAAAACTTAAGCTTCTTTGAAGATACACTGTTAATCTGGTTAATGTTTGAGTGCACTTCAGGAATCCCAAGAGCCTGTCCACTTGCTGGAAAATACAAAAATCTTTTCTTTTTTTTACAGTGATTTTCCTCATCTTATATTACAAAGAATTCTTGTGAGCCTTACAATGAAGAACTGTAGAGCTGCCATGACTTTTTTCCAAAATGATGCTAAATGGTATGTTTTTAAAGCAATCATTATAGATACTTAACTATTTGCATATTTGTCACTTTAGCCAGCAGAGATAATGAAGTGTGTAATTCCTCAATTTCTTTTGCATCTTTCTGTATGCCATCTTTCAGACCCCAGAAAAATAATACCACTTTTGCAATTTGCTAAGATGCTTTAAGCACACCCTAGAGTAGTCTCTTGCTGACAGTCAAAGCTTTGTGTACTGAACAAAATACCTTATAAGTAATATGTGTATCATCTCTTTTCAGCAATACAGCTTAATATTTGGCTCTTTATCCATAAGTACATTAGGTATTTTTAACTCACTGCAGTTATGTTTTTTTAATAATTTGTAATTTTATACAAATATGTATTCATGCTTTTTAACACTGCTTTGCATCCTAAAGGAAACATTTGTTTTAAGAGGTTTCTTGAAGACAAATGCTAAGTAGAAAGTTGGCTAGATGCTTACTGTCCATACGTCCTCATGCCACTCCACCTGTATTTGTGGCCTCAGCCACACGTTACTCGAGTCTTGTCAAAATGTTGTGGAATCTTTCACTGGTTCGTTGTATTTGAGCTCTTGGTCTGGATCCAGTTTTCTCTAAATGAAACTAAAATGTGTATAACTTCTGATGGAAGACAAGACTTTCCTACCAGCAGTTAAAAATACTGGTTTCAGGGGGTTTGTGAATTCCTGCTCCATTTGTGACAAGTAGGTTGAAGTCAAGCATCTTAGCACAAAACAGATGCTGCTACATAAACTACAGTAGAATGTCTGATCTGTGTGCAGGCTTCGTTTTTCCTTGACGTTTCTCCAGACAGAGCTGAAATGGTAGTATCCCTTCCACAATGGAAGTCCCTTCAGAAATTTAAGATCACCTGGAATTTGGAAGCACAAAACCATAAAATACTTTATTTTGCTTTTGTTTATTTCTTGACTTTAAATAACAGTTTTAAAGACTTTGTAAGTTGTATACTGGCTGCTAAAGTAAAATTGATGTCTCTTCTTCAAGCGTGCAACACATGCAAGGGAAAGAAGATAATTTTTCTGATGTTGAAGAGCTGTATCTGGAGACAACATTTGATGCAATGGATATTTTCACTAATTTTGCAGTAAATGCTGCAGATAAAAATGTGACTGGTTCAAGACTTGCCATCAACCAAAATCTTAGGGAAACTCTGGAGTACTGTCTTTTAGCAATGTCGGAAAAGCTTTTAAACAGTTACACTCCTAAGGTAAGTTAGAAATTAGTTACATCCTTTTATTTGTGCTCTCAAACAATATATTTTCAAGGCAAAGTACATAAAAATAAAGGACAAGCATTTTAAAAACTATACCAAATAATACAAAATAGAGAAGTCTGTATTAGTCCACATCATTGGCAAAAAATATCCACAGTTTCCGTACGTGGAAATACATAGAAGATGCATAGAAGTGGAAGTGTGTGCAAAGCTGCCACATAAACTGCTGTTTCTCTGCTTTTTGTGATGCTGGTTTCAGCTTCTGTGCCTCTGTAACGCTTTAAGCTCTTGCCAGTTTTCAGCCAAGATAGCCGGGGAAGTAAAGGTCTCAAATAGTTAGGTTTTGTAAAAAGAGGCAGCTGTGTAAAGGAGTAATGGTAAAGCAAGCTGCAAATATGGGTTATATTATGAAGAGCACAGACAGAGCTCAAGGGAACTGATTGTCCCCCCTCTACTTTTTCTGGTGCCTTTAGGCAGCATCTGAAATACTAAGTGCAGGTTTGGGCCTCCCAGTACAACGCAGACATTTAGTACATTCAGGGGAGGCCACGGAGGTGATGGGAGACACAGAGGAGACTGGGCTTGTTCAGCCTGGAGTAGAGATGGCTTTGGGGGGGACCTAACTGGGTTTGAGAGCAGCCTGCCAGTACCTGTAAGATTGTCTATAAGACAGAGCCATGCTCTTCACAGTGGTGTATTGCAGGAAGATGAGAGACAGCAGGCAGAGTCAAGAGAAGTTCACATTGGATACAAGAATAATTTTATCTACCTGAGGACAATCGGGCAGTGGCACAGGTTGCCCTGCTTGAGAGGTTGTGTAGTCTTCATCCTTGGAGGTTTGAGTAACCTGGTCTGACCTTAGAGGTGACCCTACTGTGATCTAGAGTTTGGTCGAGAGACTTGCTGAGGCCCCTTCCAGCCTGAACTATCCTGTCATCATCATTTTTATCTTCCATTTGTTGAAACACCGCAGAATCTCTCCTCTGGAGAAAAATCTTGACTTGTAGAGGAAGAGCTGTCACATAATGGTAAAAAGTTGGTGAAATCAAAAGCAGCAGGAGTTTTTTTTAAACTTCCAGTTCCTTTGACAGGCTAGCTTTGGTTTTAATATAGTGATGTGCCTTCCTTACAATTCCCTGCTGAGGTCCTGTGATATTTGGTGAGCCAAAAGAAGCCATACTAAAGTTTGAAACAAGGTATTGGCAATTAGGAGCTTACCCCTGGTTTTGCATCTGTAACAATGGCATGTATGTTTAAGTTTTCCTCTTTTTTTATAGATACCTGCTTGGCAAGAATGTGATAGCAATCCTTTTTGGTCTCCCTTCCTTAGAAAGTAAGACAAAGTCTGGTCTTTCTCCTCCTTTTATACAAATAATTGAGGCAGGTAAAAAGGGATCTCTGCAATGTTCCTGCAGTGAGCTTGCGTGATTTACAACCATCTTTGCCATTTGTTCATAGACACAGTAGCTTCTAAGAAGCAACTCATACTGTCTCTTGTACTGGCAGGAGGTAAAATAGGTGAACAGAGCATGTGGGAAAAGCTGGAAGTATTGCTATGAGGGAATCTAAAAGAGAGGGAGAATTTGAAGTATTATGAAGGAAGGAAGCTTAAGGGCCACGGGTCATACAGAGGATATCAAAACATGGAGAGCCAAAAGAACTCGTTGGGGAGCTGAGGCAACTGCAGTGCAAAGGCTTCATTAATTTTGGTGAAATCTGCATATATTAAGCCTTTAAAGAATTCAGTATTTTGGTGAAAAGTACTGGTGTTTTTACTGTGTATTTGATTTAGTTTAAGGTTGTTGCTGCGGAACACCTTGTGCGATGCGTCAGTCTCTTGATTGGTGTTCTTGGTTGCTATTGCTACGCTGGTATACTTAAAGAAGAGGATGCCTGTAAATCACAGTTGTTCCAGAATGCTAGGGTAAGCGGCAATGTGTTTGGGAATTACTAAAAATCAAACAAACCATTAAATATAAAATAATTTTTAAAAAATCTATTAATATAGGCACGTTTTCAGAGCATGAATATTTCCACTGGTTTCCACTTAAAAAAAGGCAGTTGAGAGAGGTTTAAATATGGTACTGCTGCTGAGAGGAGTCACTGAAAGTCTGTCAGTACACCAGTGCCTCAGTTTTGCAGCGGAGAGTATTCTAAATATTGATACGTTTCTGAGGGACCCCTTTTAAAAAAATATAAAATAATCATGGACTTGTGGACAAAGGAGTAATTAGAGGATAACAAATCCTTTCATTTATAGGTCTTTTATGCAGGAATTTGTCAGGAACATTTGATTGATTAAACCAGTATGAAGACAGCTACTGTTGTTATTACTATAGCTACTACCTGAGGTGTTTTCTAGCTTAAACATGGAAACCTAAAGCTTAACAGGTTATGGAGAGATGCTTTATTTTACTTTGGTTTCAAGTAGGTTTAGACATTCTTTTTGTTGCTTCTGGAGCAGAATAAGTGAAACAGAAATTAAAAAAAATGTCAAGGCTTGTTGATCCACACTGTAAATGTCAAAGCTGTATGAATGAGACTATATGAATAAGTATGAATGAGAATCATGTCCTCTTGTCTGTGTGCATGTGCTGTGTATGTGCCAATATATAAAGGAACTTTACTGACATGTATTAACTGTGTTGTCTTTTCACTAGTCTCTCATTCATTATGCTGGAGAAAGCATTTCTCAATCTAAAAACAAACTAAATGAAGATACCCAGATCAATTCACTGAGGACTTTGATAATGCAGTGTACAAAATGTTTATGCAATTGCACCAAGGTAAATTTTATAAAGGAATTTAAATTTCTTCATTAACAAGATCACAACGTTGAAACTCATACACATGGTACCTGAAAAAATTTAATTATCCGTACATCTTGCTTTCTTACAGAACAGTGCTAATAAGATGCTGTCTAATATATTCCTGCGTTTGTTAACATCAAAATTTATCAATGATCTCGTAGATATTTGCAAAACTTTGGTAAGTATGTTCTGTCTGTTTATAAATCCAGTGATTTTCTATGAGATAATTGTTTTTATAATATAATAATTTGGAAGCAAAGAAATGCGATACTTATTACTGAAAAAATAAATCAAAATATTCTGAGATTTATTTAACTGGAAACATTTCTATCTAGCATTTGAACACAGATGTGTGGGGGAAATGAGAGCAGATGGATAACATTTGATCAAGGTTAGCATGCCAGCTTACATTAAAAAAAACCCAAATTATGTTATTTTGCTTATTGGCAATTATTTTTATTGGAAATAAAGTACATACAGATTTTGTGCCACAGAAGTAATTTCTGTAACGCGTGACATTTAACTTTAATGCACTTGTATAGTTGTAAAGGCTTCTTTTTATCTTGTAGTTTGATGGACTTAAGTGTCTTAAAACACTTTAAAGGTGTTTACTGTATTGATGTTAAATCTTCTAACTGTGACTCACTGAGAAGAGTAATAGGGTGGCATGTCACTGTGTTTAGCACAACTCATAAAACTTCTCTCTTTGGCACATTGTCCTGTAATCAGGTTGAGGTAGGCAAAATCCTTTGTCTTTTCAGGTGAGGAGAAGCTGAGAGTCTTACCTTCTGTAAACTTGTCATCTGGTAGGGATAGTAGTAATCAGAATGCCCTCAAAAAGGTTGTATGCCTGCCTTTCATTTCACTGTAATTATGAAGTATAGTGAGAAGCGTGAGTCTTGAATAGAGAATTGGTTTTTTGATACTAACAATGTCCTTGGCACCATGTAAAACAGAGAGAGTAGTATCTGTCTTAGCAAGCTTGTATCCTAAAGAGAATATTTAAAATCAAGCAATTCACATGTGTAGAAGACAGGTTTAACACAAAGGATTAAATTCAGTGTAGCCCTTACTGTCTTCACCCATTCTACTTCACTGGGAGACTGTGGTGTCTTTCCTTGTATTATGCCTGTCATGTTCCCCTGTCCTTAAAAGCCAACTTTAAAAGCATGCGGTGTTTTTGTCAGATGACATTTACTGGAAAACCAGGTGAACTGGGAGAAGTGGATCTAACAGGCAATGATCCTGAGGAGAGTATAATGGAAGCAGATAACACAGTATCTGATGATCTATTTGACGATCATTCAGTGACTGACATCAGTGATACAAATGAATCTGGTGAAATGCAAAATACAACGGGTAAGTCTTCTCTCTGTCCAAGAGTGTCTGCAAAAGCTTGTTTTCACAGACTGCGCTTTACTTTAAAGACAGTGAGATACAAAATTGTGCTGCTTCATGAAGAGTTGAAGCAGGTTATGGTTGAACCAAGTACCTTCTAAACAATAATAATTCTTTTGTACTTCGTTAATGTTTTAAAGATGGACATGAAGTGTTCTAGCTCATTTGGAAAGAAGTTGAGTTTTTATTTTATCAATAGTAAAGTCCAAACAGAGAAGCTAGCTAACTTGTTCAAACTCAGGCAGAAGCTTTGGCAAATAAGAGACTAGAAAGTGTGTCTATAGGATATCTGTCGCGGTCATTAGACAGTGCTTCATTTTCTTAAAAGTAGTCCTATTTAACCTTTTTCCTTTTCCTGATCAGTAATTCTTTACAAGGTCAGCTTTCTTGTATCTCTAGACCTGCAGAGGGATGGGAGCATGAACCTGTCTGGTTTTTCCTGTTAGGAGCTACAAGTACTAATGTTCTTTTTGTTTCAGTTTCTTTCTTAAAATGGTGCATGTCATATTTTTAAATCAGGACTATGTCTTCTACTTATTATTGAATGAGAAGGAAATCAGGATATTACATTAATGCCACAAACAACAGCTGCAATGCCACAAACAACAGCTGCTCTGTTTTCCCCATCTTCTTAAATAGTTTCTTTAGAAGTAACTTCTCCAACCATCTGATAAATAATTCTAATAAATAAACTTTGCAGTTGCAGAAAGTTACAAGAGTGTAATGTAAATGTGACAGGGAAATGGCATTTGTAACTATTTCATCTAGGTTATAAATGACATTTTCAGGAGGATATTAATGTAGTAGTAATTGTCATCATTTAAGTTTTCAGGAAGCTTTGAATCTATAGTTTAAAATATATCCTAAGTTGTAGTTAATAACACAAAAGAACACAGCTGCAGATGGTTCTGCTGAGTTCATTGTAACCTTGATGGAGAAATGAGCCATATGTATGGGCACATAAAGTTAAAAGCCTCCGTTTCAGGGACACCCTTTGTAGAAGCAGGAAACACGCTCAAGAAGTGGTTACTGATGCAGTAACAAACTTAAAGGTTGCTAGTTCTCTATCTATCCTGAGAACTTGTTAGTTTTATAAAGACCTAAAATGTTACCTCCTTTTTTATTGTCCTTGGAGAAGGATTTCTAACATGAAAATCTTATTTTCAGGTGCTTTGAGCCCCTTAGCTGAAGAACAGTTGACAAAGCAGGATTTACTTCTCCTCGAAATTCTGAGGTTCTTATGTATTTGTGTAACCACAGCCCAAAATCAGACAGTGAGCTTCCGAGCCCCTGATATACAAAGGAAGCTGTTAATGCTGACTGATGGCAGTGTCTTTGATAGTGCTAAACCATTGCATCTGCACATGGTGAGTGACAGCGGGTTTTTTTTTACAGCAAACCCATCTCTGTATTTGTACTGTTTTTCAATTTCTTTATTCTTGTCAATGGTATATGACTGTCTTTCTCTTGGCAACAGTCCCCGAGAAAACATTGAAATGGCTACTTTTACTTTTTTAAAGTATGTTGTGGTTAGGGAAAGAGTAGTTAGAATTTATAAGCCAGAAAATAAAGAGCTGAGAACTGTAAACATCTTGCCTTTATCATTAATTATTTGTTTAAATAGTTGGATAACGTCTCTGTAGTAATAGGATCAGTGTTTTAGTTTACAAAGGAAATATTTTTGACTGTGGAAACTAAAAATGTCATGAGCCGTATTACTGTATGACAGTCTTTGCATTAAAAGATGGTCAGTGTAACACGTAAGAGCTGACAATAGGTATCCTTGCCAAATGGTTTCATGTACAAGTTACGGAAAATGTTTTAAATTTATATATCATTTGTTTTCCTTTTTTTTTCCCCCTACTTATTTTCTTAATTATTTTCCTTTTTGGTTCTTTTTTTTATTCCCCAGTACTTGGTCCTTTTGAAGGAACTCCCTACTGAAGAACACCTCTTGCCTGAAGACGATGTTTGTATGCTTCTTAGGCCCCTTTCGTAAGAGAGAAACTATTCAACATATATTAGAGTTATCTTAGTTCAACAGCTAGGGGATTTAGGGGCTGTTTACTGTTTCAAGATATCTTTTTCTTTATTTCTTTCTTTCAGTGATGTGTGTTCTTTGTACCGTCGAGATCAAGAAGTTTGTAAAGTAATTCTAAATAATTTGCTTCCTGTCGCAGTAGGGTTGGCCCAGTCCAACACACATGCTGAAGAGACAGAGCATGCCCAAGGGCAATTTTTGCAAGTTGTTGGAGCCTTTTGGTAAGTTTTATCTATTTAATGCAGAATTCTGTTGGGCACGTAATTGTAACTTCGCTATGAGTGTAAAGACTGTAGTGCTGTTGTGTGTCCTGCTGTTGGTATCCTGCGATATCTTTATCCAGCATTTAATTTTCCAGTTTTCTTTCTGTGTCATGATTCCAGCAAAGAATCATACCATTCTTAAGGTACTATCAGAACAGTAAATGCTACTCTATTTTATATTAACAAAGATTGATTGTACTCTGAATTGGATGTTATTATAACAAGCGATAACTTCAGCGACCAAAAGTGAATCTTGTTTACAATCATAGATTATGAATAAAACCATCAAATCCTCCCAAACATGTCCATTGAGTGTAAAAGAATGAACTGTAAGGAGCAGATACTAACTTGTTAGAATTGTTTTCAAAATTGTTGCCAACTTTGTCGTTTATTCAAGTCTTCCTTATTTTAGGCATTTAGCTCAAGGAGGGAAATGCACAGCAACAGTAAGAGTGGCCCTTTTAAACTGCATGAAAGCCCTGCTTGAGGTAATCTCAGATTTTATGATATTCATCAGCATGTTAAGTAGACACTTAAGGCATACTTAAAAACAGTATCTAAACGTCTTTTACATACATCAGTACATAAAATATCATTCCATTGTAGGTCTTCTGTATATTTTAAACCACAATATTTATTTTCTTCAGGCTGATCCTCATTGCCAGTGGGCGATACTTAATGTGAGAAATGAAGATCTACCTGTGAGTGATGCTTTCCCACATTTTCTTGCAGATAGTCACCATCAAGTTCGCATGCTTGCTGCAAAGTCGATTGCCAGGTGATAACGTAAATCTTTTTTCTGTTTGTAAGAATAATGCTTAATTTCACTTAACTGCATGTTACTTCTGCTGCTGTGTGGCTTCTCTTTTTAGTACTTCTGGGGCTTTAATCCTGATGGAATATAAAAGCCTACCAAGTTATTTTGGTTAAGATGTTCAATCTTGTCTACATTTCAATTATTTCGCAATATGAGAGGGAGGGATAAACAACATATATAAATGAAACTGTATATGATAGTAAATTTTGCACTAAATTTATTATGCAGAACTTGATTAGGAAATGGTTTATTCTCTAGAAGTATATTAGATACATTGTATAACAAAAGCTTTTTCAAAGGCTTTTGTGCTTTGAATACTGTATGCAGCTCTTTCTCAATACGTCAAAAAAAGATGTAATTGAACTGGAATAAGAACAGAGGAGGGATGTTCACAAGTATGAAACACTTTATGCACAGCTATTTACACACAGAAAACAGAAGCCCATCAGCACAAAAAGAGTTGAATTGCAGGAGTTATAACTCTTCAAAATCTGGAGTGGAACGAAGTGAGGATTGGCAGTCCTTTCCAGTTTAAAGACTAGAGGACATCAAGTGAAGCTAACAGGTTCAAGATTCTAAGAAAATATGATTCACTACTTCATGCAGTATTCAGTTATCCTGAGTGTTATCCTCCTGCTTTCACCTGTGGATGTTACAGGGGTTCAAAAAGCAACAAATTCACGGAAGATTAAGTCATTGAAGGATACTAAATATGGTCACCTCTTCTAACTCCTGATCTGCCTAAGTCACCTGTTATATTCATGGGACTATTTACAAAGCAAAAATACAGTAATCTTTCTTAGGTATTTGCTGTTAGACACTTAGAAAAGGCTAATGGTCCAATCTGCTGTAGTTTTGCCATTTTTGTTGCAAAGAGCAAAGTACATTGGGCCTTTACCTAAAAAAATTAATTGAGAAACTTTTTACGTATGCATCTGTTCAATAAATGTATTTCCAAAGTAATTCATGACATGAAATGTTCCATTATGATGGACAGTTGAAGTTTGGCTTCCTGCGCTGGCAGAGATTGGGAAAATTTTATGTTTTCAGGCTATTCTCTGCCATTTTACCCCAATGGATATTCTTAGTGTTGTTGATAATTTTTGAGGGAGAGGAAGGAAAGACTGCTGTACAAAAAAATTATGAAGAAAATAATGATCTTCAGAAAATCAGAATCTTATTATTTGATAGGCACAATATGTAGTAATTCTGTAGACTCTGTTATATTAATAATTATTGTTCTCTTTTTTTGAAGTTTGTTTCAAGACGTGAAACAGAGAGATTCTTCTGGAATGTCAAAACCTCTTCCCTTGAAGCTCCAGCAAAAGGCTTTTGAGAACGCGTATCTCAGAGTTCAGGAAGGAATGAGAAACCTGGTACCAACATCTAGTCATTAGTTTTGCCTAATTTTCATCTTAGGAATAAGACGACTTTTGAAAAGATCATGTTCAGTTTTCCAAGAACATAAATTCTTTTGGACCTCTGGTAATCCGAGGTGGTGAAACAAGGTGGTAGTCAGGAAATTCCTTACACATCCAGTCAGTTGTTGTTTTGCTCACATTAGGAATTTGTAAACTTTTTCACACTGTATTCCAGACAGCTTCTCTGTGTCATAGTATTTCTTCTTTCAGGTTTCAGTGCTGTAACACTTCAGAATCCAAGAAAAACAGAGCCTCAATATTCTAGACAACATAAAAACAGTGAATAAGAGGCAATGTAAATTTCAATTATGTGTTTACATAGTATAAACCCAAATTTGTCAATTCCAGTAAGGTCATGTTTCCAGTGCTATTAAAACAGTGGTTTTCACTAAAACAAGCTTTGTTTAAAAAATTAAACTATTCAGAAGAAAGTTCAAGTGAAGGAAAAGTTCTACTTCAGTGCAGTGCCTGGAACTACAGTGGTGTATATTGCTGTGTAATTTCTTTAACTGTTAATTTTTCTAACAAGTGTCTTTTACTTTTCCTCCTTCCTTGCTGCCATTCTGAGTCATCTACATCATCAAAATTCTCCATGTTTTTTTCCTTCTCACCATCATCTATCTGCATGTCATTCCTCTGCATCATTTTCTCTCTGTTTGCTTTGTCTGCTCTCTTGTAGCTTTGGCTTGTTGCTGAGGCCTCACCTCTCTGTGTTCTCATTTCATCTCTCTGTACTGTCACCTCCAACTCTTTGTCATCTCGTTTTATTTCTGTTGCCTTGGCTCCCTGTTCTGTCACCCCAGCTTTCTGTAGTCTGTTAGCTTCTGCCCTTTCTTTGCAGTTTCTTGTTACTTTTATTCAATATTCTTCACTTGTCAACATCACACCATAACAGGGGAAGAGCTGCATTTGTGAATTACAAGGCAGTTCTTTCCTATATGCATCAGGGAGGAGCAAAAAGGAGACGTGTCTTGTCAATGTCTCCATCATTTCTTTAAGTGCATTGTCTCTATTTGCACTGCTGATACTTTAACGTGAACTGAAGTGTATGAGGTATTGGTGTGTGTGCTGGCATGCTGGAGGCAGAAATTTCTGATTGAGGAGTGGAGCAGACAGCTGGGGGAAGTAATTTTCAAGCAACAACAGCAAGATTTTCAGCAGTGTTTACGTCAGTGCCATTAATTTTTAATTACTTATGTTCACTTCCTAATTAGGAGATTGTTTTATCACAATATTTGTACAAGTGTTTCATTATTTCTTATTGAAGGTCAGGGGTGATGTAAGTCCCGAAGATCTTTTGGACAAACAGTGTAATGGAAAAGCAGTTTTGCTGATGCTTATAACCATGGTTCTGTGCTGCAGTCCTGTCTGTGAAAAGCAAGCTTTGTTTGCTATTTGCCAGTCTGTGAAAGAGAATGGATTGGAACCTCACCTGGTGAAAAAGGCAAGTGCAAAACTCCGTTTTATGTTTAGGTTATAAATTAAGGTTAGGTTAAAATTGGAATGGTACAAAAGGATTTTGTTAGTATTGTAAGGTGTTAAATTTTGTAAAAAACATGACTAATGTGGGACTGAAATGTCTGAATGAATTTATATTTGATGACCTCCATAGAAATAATGACATCATAAAAGGTAGTTTTAATGGTAAATCTTTTACGTTAAAAACACAAATCTGAAATGTGAATAGTTCTATACATTGAAGATTGCAGATCTCACTTTACTACCACTGGGTAGAAAGATTTTTTTTTTTTTTTTTAAAGTGAGTTTTCAAACATGAAGAACAGGTCACATGAATGTATTGGATGATGGTATGTATCTCATGGACTTTTATTTAGAAGTTCACATGAGCATACTGAAATAACTTTCTATTCATTCCCTCTTGTTTTTATACTATCATACAAGTTAGTTGTAGTGCCTTGATTACACTCGTTTGAGATATGGCAATAAAGTAATTAAAACATTGCTTATGTTAAATGGGAGCTGAGTTATACAAATCGGGGAGGTGGGGAGGGTTGGCATATGGAGGTGTAGCACTGTCAGTTTGCAGTAGTATCATGTACTCTATACATGAGTTCTGTAATCTTATTTCATGCACAGGTTTTGAAAAAAGTATCAGACATTTTTGGCTATAAAAGTATAGAAGACTTCATGACGTCACATTTAGACTATTTGGTGATGGAGTGGCTGAAAATAAATGACAGTGGATATAGCCTGTCTGCTTTTCCTTATGTTCTTCTGAACTATACTAGCCTGGAGGAATTCTATAGGTAAGTTTGCTATATGAAACCAGTTTACTTATATTTATTTACAGTTTGACACAGAGTTTTAAATTTCTAAATTTTGTGATGCATCAGAGCATTTAGACTGTATTTCAAGTATCCTACATTTATGTTGGTAAGATTTTTTTGGGTTTTTTTTTTGGTATCATGGTAGCTAAACAATAATTATAAATTTAATTATACAGTAGAGGAGTGGTATTTCTTATATTATGCTTGAGATTTAAAAAGAAAACAAACCAACAATTCAAGTAATTTCTGGAAATTTATGTATTACATGTAGGTCTTGTTATAAAGTTTTGGTTCCACATTTGGTGATTAGAAGTCAATTTGAAGATGTGAAATCACTTGCCAACAAGATTGAAAAAGACTGGAAGCAGGTTCTAGCAGACTGTTTTCCAAAGATACTTGTGAATATCCTCCCATATTTTGCCTATCAAAGCCATGGAAAGAGTGAAGTATCAGAGCAAAGAGATACGGCTTCTAATGTCTACGACATGCTTAAGGATGAAAACTGCTTAGGAAAACAGGTATCCGTTTTAAATATGTAAATTGAATTCTGTCTCTTAAGAGATCTGTAAGAAACTTTTATATATATGTAAATAGTTCACATTTATAGATACAAAGTGATTACTTTAATAGCTAGCCACATTTTTGTCCTAAGGTTTTCAAGTAGCTATTCAATAGAAACTTTGAAGCAGACAGTTGACTTGAAGTATATATTTTTTCAGAATGTAATATAAAAAAAATTTTGTCATTCATTATACAACCCTGACTTTCCCTGTCATATATCTGTTTAAGTAAGTAATGTTTTCCTCTTAAAATGTTTTGTTAATGCTTTATGAGTCATCTTCTCCAGAGGCAGACTCTGGATTCAGAACTAGTAGTAAAAGTAAACTTTTTCCAGATACTGTAGGAAAGTAAATTGTTCAACCTGTGAGAGGCATAGATAAGACTTATTCAGGCTTAATTTCTGAATAAATTTTGTCATGAAGAATTGAACAAATAAAGAATCCAGACAGGAATACTTTTTTTCAGAATGTTAAATTATTTTATCTTAAATAATTTTTTTCATACTAAACCACTATTTTTCTTCTTCTAGCAAATTGACAATTTATCTCATAATAACTTACCAGAGATTGTGGTTGAACTATTGATGACCTTACATGAACCACTTGATACCACTGCAGAGGGAGCTCCTCTAAGTAAATATATAAGGTATTTGTTTATAGATTGTCTAAACACTGAGTGTTTTTGTATAACATTGTGCATTAAAATGTGCCCTTTAGGAATAAGAAGAGGCGGCCTTCAAGTTGAGAATTAAATTGTTTTATTCTCTATTAGTAATGATCTATCAGAGACATGCTTTCTGACAGTTACTCCCCAGTATCAGTAAGGAGAACCTCTGTAACACTTCAGTTAATGGCTGGGCAAGAGAATGCTGTGGTATGTTGGTGAGCTAGACTACGGCAATGCCAGCTTAATTAATTCAGATTTGGATGGACTGCCCTCTCTGTAAAACTGGCCTAGTTTTAAATATCTAAATTACAGTGCATGTTTGAAGGTTTTTTAAATATTTAGAAATCACAGAGAAATTGAAGTGAATCGTTTCTTAACAGCTCTTATAGTGACATCTCTTGCTTTTGGTAAGGAGATTGCTTTACCAATGCCAAATAAATGAATTCCTGATTAACAGAAATATTATAATGTCATAAATATGTTTATTTTAATGAGCATTTTCAATCTTCATCGTTGTCCTAAAAATACCATTATTTGCATAATTTTATCTAGAACTAATTTGCCAGTTTTTTCTGTTTAGATGTAAAGTATTTGGAAAAAACATGACACTTTCTGAAATTATTGAAGAAGATATTTTTATTGTAGAAGTATGAAGTTGAAAGAAACCAAAGGGTTTCTAGGAGAATATGCCAAAAGTTTAATTGCTCATTTCAGGACTCTATAAAAGAAACTTATTTCCTTGAGTTTATTAAGAGACTGTGGTCTGTGCCTGTGGCCAAAATTTTTCTTTCCAAGAAAGGAAGGGTAAGAATAAGAGTGATGCAACTTAGAAGTTGCTGTTTTGTTTCTATCATGATGTATTTCTTTTTTTTTTTGAGGTCCCAGAAAAGTTGACTACCCTTTTTTTTATAATTGAGATATTCATGCTTACTCTTTTCTCAACCACATTGTTTCCATAATGCAATTTGCAAAATTGCAAAGTGCAGAATGTTTAACCATGATTTGCAATTAGACTCCTACAGAAGCACCTTAGATAAGAAAAATATGGGGTTTTAGCAACATAATCTTTCAAAAATAATAAAAGATCATTAAGGAAGTACAACTTAGAAAGCTGTCATAGAGAGACAGCAGGCAGCTAAAAAAATTATTACTCTACTGGATGCTCTTGTTGCTACTTACTTACTGAAAGCAGAAAGATTTCATAAGAGTTATGTGCTTAATCAATGAGACCTACTTCATGTAATACATGGAGATTGATTTGGGTGGGGAAAAAAAAAAAAAATCTCTTTTATTTTTATTCGTTTAGGGAACTGGATCCTGCTCCTAATCCTCCTCATTTCCCATCTTACATGATTAAGGCAACCTTGGAATATATTAGCAATTGTCATAAAAGCAAATTAAGAAGTCTTGTAGCCGTTCTATCTAAAAGCCCTGTAAGTATGTAATGATGATTTATTTTTTCTGTAGAATATAAAATTTCTTAAATGAGTACATTTTCATTTAATTAGACATTTTCATCATGTATATGCGAATAAAAAAATACAAGCTTACAAACCTTCCTGTTCTTCTGTTTGCCTTCTGAAATAGAAGGAGTCCTAATTTCAGGGACCAGTAACCTCACAAAAATTACATGCTTGAACTATTACATGCATTATATAATACATATAAAATAATGTATAAACAGAGAGCATTATTTTAAAGGTTGGAGAAATCTGTGTGTATGCGACCCAATTTAAATGCAGTTTACTTATTTGGCATATGTCTGAAGAACATTCTAAAATGATTACTTTTGGACAATTTTATCTAAATACTATCCACAATGAAGATATTAATGTTTGCTTCCCTTACTGACAGTGAGAAATTTTATGATCTGTGGTATTTCAGACATTTGATTTTCCACTCTGAAGTGCAAATACAAAGGCATATGAAATTATGCAGCCCTTGCAATAAATCATTAACATTTTACTGTCTTGTAACATCATTGCTTAGAAATACACAATTTCAAAGTTTATGCTATTTTATTCAATATGTTGCCAACAACTTACTTTGCCTGACCATAAATAATCTAAAAACAATAAAAATCCTAACATTTGCTGGACCACATTTGTCTTCACTCCTTTGAGTGTAGAAATTAATATTGCCAGCCAGTGGCATAAAATCTTTAAAATGTAATGCAACCTGCATAGTACTTTAAGATAGTTGCTTTTTTTTGGTTTTTTTTGAAGTTGTACAATTTTAACAGTTAGATCTGTATTCTGTGAAATAATGCATGTTGTGTGTATGAACGTTGTTTGAAAGACTATGTATAGAAGCACTACTTGATGTTTTAATGGTTTTTATCTGATGTTTTTTCTATTGGTGAAAACTGCTGTAACTGTTTGGTTTTCTGAAAAAGGTGTGTAACCTTTCTCATGAGGATGGGAATTGGGAGGTATGGGGCTTGTAGTCCTGCTTGGAGAAATGGTTTCTATGTAGGTCTTTTTGTTTGTTTAAAGCAGTAAAAATAATAAAGCATTTTTGTCTGTGTCCTTTAAAAAAAAAAAAATATATATATATACACATATATATATATATCTATATATATAGCTAATGCTCAACTTTTCTTGATCTCAAGTTCATCTGTATTGGCATTATGAATTATTTTTTCACTCATAGCTTATTCAATTTTTAGGATTCATTCCAGAAAATCCTTCTTGCCCTTTGTAAGCATGCATCAGATACAAACAACATTTACAAGAAACACAGAGTTCTTATCATTTATCACTTGTTTGTTAGTCTGCTACTGAAAGAGATAAAAGATGGTTTAGGAGGAGCATGGGCTTTTGTTCTCCGAGATGTAATTTACACCCTGATTCACCACATCAATAGCAGGTAAATACAATAATTACATCTTACTCTTCCTGTCTGTGCTCCCTTGTTCTGGTAGGCTTATGTTTCTGTATCGCTAGTAGATGTTAATTCATTTGTAGAAATAATTTAAATTTGCTGAAACAAAAAATTGAATTGCCTTTCTTTGATAATTTTGCAATTTAAATTTAGAACTCTTACTAAAATGTGCCATCTTTTGTGCTATCCTGGTGTTTAGGCTATCAAATTGTAGAAATAAGAAGTCTTGGGAGATTTTCATGACAGAAAGGGTGTTTGGGAATTTAAAGAATATGGGAGAAAAATCCAAATTGTGGAGTTAAGTGCAAAGTAGGCACATGTCAAATAAAATATACTTACTGAGTTGGTGGAGTATTGACATTTACATTGTCACCAATAAGTAACAAAATGAGTAAGAATTGGTATATGTTATCTTAGCTTGTCTTTAGATTGAGAAAACTGGTGTTTCATCAGGCTTGAAATTCAAATAGAGGTTCTTATCTTTCATAAGGACTGGAGATATTTTCTTACTTAAGGTTAAGCTTTGGATTTCCAAGACAGTTACTTGCCTAGATGTCACTGAGTTTAAGTGCAAGTTGATTGCTTTGCTTGTTGGAAGGTTTTCATACCCTGAAATACTGAAGAGAGGTGTGGATTTTATGATAAATGGCCTTGTTATGAGACTTAGTATTGCAATCAACACTGAACTGGGACAGGGGCAGTTGATGCACTGGGTGGCAGGGCTGCTATTCAGAGGGCCATCATCTACCTGTAGGAGTGGGACAAGAGGTGCATTGTGAAGTTGAACAAAGACAACCCTTAAGTCTTTCACCTGTGGTGGGATAACCCCATGCATGACTGCAGGTTTGGGAGCTGACTGGCTAGAAAGTACCTTTGTAGAAGAGGACCCAGGAGTCTCGGAGGACAACCTGGATGATTCAGCAGCGTGACTTTCATCACTGAAGGCTGACCATGTACTGAGCTGTGCTGGCAAGAAGGTAGCCAGCTATTGAAGGGAATAATCATTTCCCCCTGTGTCTTATGAAGCCTCAGTAGGACCATTGTGTCCAGTATGGGACCAGTCCAGCTAGTACATGAGAGATAATGACAGACTAGGATGCGTTTAGTGGAAGATCCCGGGGAGAATAAGTGGAGCTGATCTGATTTCTGTTCTCCAGTTTCTGGAGGGAAAGATACCTTGTAGAGAAGGTAAAGCCAGATTTTTCCTAGAAATTCTGGTTGGATGTAAGGGAGGATTTTTGCATTGAGAATAGTCAAATACTGGAGCAGGTTGCTCAGGGGGGCTACCCTCCGTCCAAGGAATATGTCAGAATTCAGCTCAACAAAGAACCTGATCTGACTTTGAAGCTGACCCTGCTTCAGGCAGGAAGCTAGATTAGATAATTCCCAGGAGTCCTTTGTAACCTAAGTTGTTTGTTTGTTTCTTTGTTTTTAAATAATGGTAATGGGAGAGAGAGGAGGGTTCACAGAGCATATTTTCCACATTGTTCTGTTTCTGTCAGTGTTGTTCTAGCAAATAATAATCTAAAATTCATTTTGGGTTGATTTGGGACACTTTTTCCTTTTTGTAATGTGTTTTTCGTTAAGTTTTTTTACTCTCTTTTTTTTAAATGAACAGTAAAATTCTGTGGTTCATTTCTTCTGTGTCTCCCGAGTTAAATGCTTAGACCTGCTTGAGTTGATAATTTTTAAAGTTTAGAATCAGTTCCTCCTACAAGGTTTATTTTTCCCATGTTCTTCCCTGTTGTATAATAGGTTAACACTTAAGACAATGATAATTTGCATTTCTTTAATTTCACTTTTTTGTTTCCCATGACAGACCTGTGATTATCAGAGAAATATCCATGCGCAGCTTTTCACTCTGTTGTGATCTTCTTCATCACGTTTGCCACACAGCGGTTACCTCTTGCAAGGATGCTCTAGAGAGCCACCTTCCTGTTATTGTAGGAACCCTAATACCTCTTGCCGTGGACCAGCCTGAGATTCAGGAACAGGTAGTTTTGAGTTGATGCTTAGTCCTTAATTTGTTAGCTTTTTAGGCCATGTTCTTTGTCATTAAAGCTTTATCTATGCTTATCTTCAATTTCAATTTTTTTTTCTATGTGTTGTAGATTTGTATTTAGAAAAACAACTTATTTGGGATGTAACACTATACCTTTATTTTTTTAATTAATGTTAATGTGTCTTTGCTTTTGGTACTTCTATTTTGACAAATAATTGTGTTCTGTATTTAATTCCTACAGCTTTAAACATGTATTTGTACTGAGATGTAATTGTGGCATAATTGCTGAGATAACTGTGTCACTTCCTTTCTAATTATTTATTTAGTCTATAAAAAAAATCAGGTTTCTTAAAGAGCTTTTGTGAAGTCTTTTATGTCTGCTTTGAATCTGTGTGCCTTTTTCAGCCAAACCCAAAAAAGGTTTAAAACCTTCAGGGTAAGTTTCAGAAAAATTGTTACCTTAGTTGACTAGAGACACCAAAGCAGTCGAACCACTAAGGAAAAGATAGAGACAACATAAGGGTTGATAAGCTACTGGTGATGGCAACCTAATCAGTACAAGCACATCGAATAGCCAAGCAGTTACCCACAAAGCTCTGTGGATGATTTCACAAGAAATATGATGAAGACCTTTGGAAGGGGAAGGTGTCTAGAGGACAAAGATGTAGTTCAGCTATGTATTTAATGAATTACCATTAAAAATAAAAGTAGCACGTAGACCTTAAAAGGGCAATGAAGCAGTTTCCAGTCATCATGGTTGCCTGCTGGCTCGATCTGATCCCATGGTACCATATGCACTGCCATGGTTGCAGTGTAGCCTTACGTTGTCCTCCTCCTTGTACTTCCAGTTCAGCTAGAGGGCTGTGCTGACCCAGCTGAAAGTAACCTGGAAATCTTTTTTCCAGATTAATTATCATGATCATATTTTTGTCTGGGCAAACAATTGTACATGTACAACTGCAAAGGCAACATGTCAGGGCATCCCTGGGCATAAACGAAGCGGGGAAGGCAGAAATTTCTCTGCATTTGAACTGATACCAAACATGAAACCTCCCTGAAGGGAGGTCCCTCACTTGTGATCACTTTTCAGTTTCTTTTCTTTATTTTTCTGCTACAATTGAACAGAGGCTAGTTAGTAATTTTTCAGGTAAAAATAAAAGCCTCAGCATTTAGATTGTGGACTACTCAAAGCTGCCTGGATTGAATAGCCAATTGCATTAATTTGTTAAAGCAAAGCAGAAAAGTATCATTTTTGCAAAGAAAGTATGGCACCCCTTTAGCAAGCATTTACTTAAATTGTAGGTCTGTTCTAAAACAAGTTCTGCCAGTGTTCAGTGAATTGACCAGTAAATTATTATATTTAGGCATTTGTCTGGATTTCAAATGACTGGCACTTTACTTAGTAGCATCAGAAGGACTGCTTGGGTGCAGTGTTTTGCTAAATCATTGCCAATATTGCAATGATTGTATTTGCCAGTATCTGAAATTGCCTTCATCAAAAGACACATAAAACTACACGCTGCGATAACAAAAGCTCTGATGACTGTCTGGGAGGGGAAGCAGCAAAAATCCATCACCATTTCAGAATATATCTGTGATTTCCCCAAGCCTCTAAACATTTGCTTATTTTTAACAGTGTAAATAAATTATCTTACTGCTTTTTAATAGAGTTCTCAGTTTAATGGAACTAGGAGAGACACAGACTTTATAACCTGAATAAGAAATATGGCTCAAAAATGTTTCTCTGTCTTTTCTGGTTTTAATTTACTCTTATTTTTGCTCAGGTTTTAAGCTTGTTGAAGTATCTGGTGATAGATAACAAGGATAATGAAAATCTGTACCAAGCAATCAAATGCTTAGATCCTTTTCCTGAATATCCTGCTTTTAAAGATCTGCGAGCAACTCAGCAGAAAATAAAATACAGTAAAGGACCATATTCTCTTTTGGAGGTAATTACTTTTTTAAATATATCTCATGGCACAGTGGTTTTTGTAATGCAAAATTTCAAAGGAAAAACAATTTTCTAGCTGTAGGTATAGCTGAGAAGGATTTAAATCAGACGTTCTTTTTATTGCCAGTTTCAGACACGGAGATATTTGTAGGTCTCTGTTCCTATTTTGTATTTATAAGTATCCACATTGTGGGCTGCCAAGAGCCACTTCTATACTTGAAGCCTTTATTTGTATGCTATATGTGCTTAATGCAAAATATTTTGCAGGAAATTAATCACTTTCTCTCAGTTGGTGTTTGTGATTCACTGCCCTTAACACGACTCGAAGGACTGTATTATCTACGCAAACAACTGGAACAATATAAAGATCAGATGAAGGATCTCCTGAAAAACTTCCAGGGTACTAACTTAACTATCTGATTATGTATTTTACTTCTTTAATGTCTGGTTTTAGGTGTGTAGTGATGTAACCCCGTTCTAATTTGACACTGAATCTTTTATTTTGTGTCTTGTTTTTTGCATGTTTAACAATATAACCTTTTTGTAATAAGGTTGTAGTAGAATGGCATTTATTATTTGTGAAAAATCAGTAGTGAGAGTATTATAAATATCGTATGAGGTGTTACATGGCAGAAAGGATAAAATGCCCTCCCAGCTTTTGGCATAGGACACTTAGGAATGACCAGGAAAATGTATAATATGAGTATATTTCTTTATGGCTGCTTGATGAGTTTCCTTGTATATGAATCTCCCTACTACTGTATGCTGAAAGATAACATTTAAGAAGTAACTACTGCAGTTCCTCCACGTGTGTATTCATTTCTGTAAAAATGTCAACACGCATAAAGCCCAATTCCAGGTTTCCATTCCAATCAACAAGGCAGCAGATTTTTTTAATTTTTTTTTTTTAAAGAAAATACTGCTTTTTTTTTTTTTACATTGGCAAATCATCATATTTTTTTCATAGACTGTGTTCCTGGAAACAGCAAAATTGTTTTGTTTGGGATGTTTATTTAAAAAAAAATAACGTCACCAGGCAGCAAATATGTAAGCAACTACCTCTCTTGAGAGTCTGTAATTTGGCAAAGTTAATTAGGCAACTGAAAGCTAGTCAGATTTTGTGAAATTCCTGGCAGAAAGCCTTCTTTTTGGATATTTCTTAGATACAGATTTAGAGTGATGATACTAGCTTAAGTGCTGTCAGTGGAGTCACATAGTATGACTTCCCTGTTTCAGATAACATTCTTACCCTAACTTATGCTAATATTTCATGTGTTTAATTATCATTTCTACATCAAAACACTGAAAATAATAGCATTTATGTATTGGGAGATTCTTTGCATAGTCAAATGCATAATAATTTTTTCAAGACATGATCAATAAGGTAAGCGAGTAACCGTTTTAATGTACTGCTTGCTACCAACTTCCTTCCACATTAATAGCACATGTTGACATTTGTAGATAAAGGATACTAAAGCAGTGTTTTCTTCTAATATGTTCCCATTACAAATACACAATGACATTTTCGGGGGGTTATTTTTCTTTCTGAATGATAGAAAAGCCAGAAGAATCTGTAGTGGTGAAATTGGTGGTGAGCTTACTGCAGCTGTCCAAGATGGCAGTTAACCATACGGGTGCAAAAGCAGTGCTGGGTAAGTTAATTAATCCCACAGGCAAGCCCTGAGTTGAAACTCTGGTTATTCTCAACATTGCTTCCCACTACTATTTTGTATTTTCTTCCAGAGGTAGCCATCAGAAATGTTAAAATGGATGACATGTCTTCTTTCAGTCACTGTATTGACTAATTAATTGGCATCGGTTTAGACCATGGTCTCTTCTATGCTCTTAATAAACATCTGCTGTTACATGGGTCACTTTATTAAGTTGAAAAATAGTAAGAAAAACTGAAGAGAACTGAGCTGAAAATTTGAAAGGCATGTCTTAGTGGAAATTAAAATAGTTGTTCTCCATCTTAAAGCCTCTTCTCCATTATTAAAATTATTCACACCATTTACGTTGACCACCTGATCGATGTTTGATCCAAAACACCAGAGCTAAAATCCAAATCCCCTTTTCCCCAAGTATCTCCATTAAGGCGATGTTTACTGAACTTAGAGGTCTAAACTAGATAGAAGCACAAGTAATGAGAACATTTTCCTTTATATATATATATATATATATTTTATTTTTTTTTGTCTAAAAGCCTAGTAACTGATAATTAAAAATGCTTAGCAGTTAAAGCTCACATTAACTTCAGTGTCATACATTCTTCAGCACCTCTGCAGGCTGTTTCAGCCTTTTCTGTGTTGTGTTTTCTTAGATGATTTGTCAAATTTAGTTCAAAACACAACACATATATCTTCAGTCTGTTCGTATTTGCTCTGGTGGTAAAAACAAAGTTACAGAAAACGGAAATATTTTAAGACATGTGCTGAACATGAAGGAAGGAGAAGGGAAATAGATTTTACGTTCTTTCTGACAAACATTAACATCCCTTTTTTAAAACTATTTTCAAAGTCAATTTTGTTTTGTTTTTTCTTGTATGTAGTTGTGTTTCGTAATTATAAAATATTTTGCCTGGAAAGCAAATGATGCATCATTTTATGTAAATTGTAGGTTAATTCTTACTGTGTTTACAGGCTACTGTTTGTATTTATAATACCCTTGCAGAATGAAAATGAGTGTTAGCTAGTGGCTGTGATTCAGATCTTTTGCACTTACCTGTTTCTGACTCAAGCAAAAATAAAATCCATATCTGATTTAAACTGCAAAATCCAGAGCCATAGGCACTCCTAGAAAATTTAGAAAATGTAACTATTATTTATGAGTCTCAAGCTGCAAAATTTGTATACACATAATTTTAATCATAAAGCTCCTCAAGTGATTATAAATATTTGTAACTTTTTACCCCATAAAAATAATCTCAGTTCTAAAAGTAGTTTATATTAATTGCAACTTTTTATGGTGATGTTGCTGAAAATAGTAGCCACGAAAACTCTCCAAACCAAATGATCGTTTAGAAAGCTTACATTGGTTTATTTCAGTGCAGGGTGCATGGAGGATCTCTCCTCTTTACAAGCACACACAAACAGACTATCCGTGCTGTATTTATACACAAAATTAGCAGATTTAGTAATTTGCCAAGCATGACCTCTTTCCAGTGGTTGGTTAGTAACTTACAATTATAGTACTGCTGACTCCATACTTCCTCTAGTACGCATGCTCAGGGGAAGGGTCTTCACCTGGGACAGAGTCTTTTTGACCTATGGGTGTGATTTTTTTTTTTTTTTTTTTTTAGTATTGTAATGAGGGTAGTTCAGCTAAGGATACATGGACCTTGAGTTTTCTTGCCAAGCTAGCAATGCACACAAAGCATCCTGAAACACCCTGATAAGTATCTTCTTCAAGGCCTCATTGATCAAGGGTGTCCTTGGTTAAAGGATACCAGATGTTGGTTCTTCTGATTAGGCATGATTAAGTTCTCTCTACTTGTCAGCTTATCGTATACAACAGTCATCCTAATACAATGTTAGCTAAGTTTTAGAGTCCCCAACAAGGACTGAATTGTTTAAGTCTCTGGTATCAGTGAGACCTTGTTTCAGTGTGCATAAGACTAAAATTGTCTGCATTTGCAGAGGCTGTTGGAAGATGCTTGGGAGAAATTGGTCCCATGGATTTCTCCACCATAGCTCTTCAGCATGCTGAAAATGCACTGGATTCTAAAGCAGTGGACTTACTTGAAGATAGAAGACTTCAATGGGTCTTCATAATGCTAACTCAAATAAATACTGCTTTAACAGATAATTGGTGAGTATACTTATTTATTTAATTCAAAGCTTAAGAGGAGCCATTAAGGTGTTGTTCAAATCACCTCAGAATAAAATAAAAATTTTTATTTGATGTACACATTGTTATACTGTGGGATGTATGTTTGTAAAGATGAATTTGAAAATACAGTATGAGAATTAAATTAGTAAGAATGACATTGTGTCTGTTGCTCTTTCAGCATTGATGTTAGAGCTGCTGCTGTCTCCTGTTTGAAAAACATATTAGCCACCAAGTCTGGCAGTGAATTTTGGGAAGTTTATAAAAACAAAGCTGATCCTATGTTAATCTATCTACAGCCTTTCAGAATGTCTAGGAAAAAGGTACTTCTGATTTACCTTATTTATATGGCATATGGGGTAGAGAAAACATAAAAATACATATTTTTTAAAAAGTAAATTTAAAAATATTTTTGAGATGGGCTTTGATGAATGCAAAATTTGGACTTTTCATCGGACTGATTGCAAATGCAATTGCTTTTGTACATGTGTTTCTTCTTTCTGTTTCAGCATTTTCATCTTCTTCACGTAAGAAATTACCAATTTGATATTAGAAAGCTGTGTTATTTAATTATTAAACCTTTTTGGATTATCTACTCGGTAATCTAATACATTCCTTCTCAGGATTCCAGTATCATTTGATGTAAAAACTTATTAGAAAATAGTTCAGAAAAAAAACATGCATAATTAACCATCACTCAGATATTTCCGAATTCTCAAACTTCTGATTTGTAACCTAAATGTGAAGTCTGATGTGTCTTTGCTGATGTTATCAGTAAAATTTTACTTTTTAATACTTTCAAATTTCTGTAAAACTTTACATTTGCATGAACGAAATTGATATTGTCAATCAATTAAAGCACAGTTGATATTTAATGTGTTTTAATCTCTGCAGATTATACAGATTCTGTTTTTCTTTTAATGCCATAGAATTTGTTTATATTTGTGATATATGTATTTTCCTTCTAGTTTTTTGAAGTACCTGCTAATGATACAGAGGCTCCTTTAGAAACTTTGGATGACACAAACCTATGGATTCCACTGGGAGAAAGTCATGAGACCTGGATCAAGCGCTTAACTAGTTCAATACTGGACAGTGGAGGTGTGCAAAATGAAGTTCTTCAGTTAATGAAGCCTCTATGTGAGGTGAGCTAAATTAGCCATATGTATGTATGTGCACCATGGTGCACAAAAATATATGATTATTCATCTTGATAGCAAATACTAATATCTGCTATTAAGTTACTACTTAAGTAATTAAGTAACTAATAAGGTTACTACTTTTTCTTGACTTATTTCTTAACTAATTCATAGTCAGATATTTCAGATACCTATAAAATACACTCTTGAAATACAAGATTTGAGAGGTAATTGTAAACAGAGATGAACTTTATGTGACTGCTTTAACTAAATACCAGCATAGCCCTATTGAGTAGTTTATATTTTCCATATTGCATGTTCTTTCTCAAGCATTACATGTTTAAGTAGTTCATTTACAACTGGTGGTATTCCTTAACAACTGCTGTGCGTGATTGTTTTCTAGGTGAAGACTGACTTGTGTCAATCTTTGCTTCCCTACCTGATTCATGATATCCTTCTTCATGACTCGGACGAATCTTGGAGAAAGCTTTTGTCAGTTCATATCCACAAGTTTTTTACAGCCTGTTGCAGATTTGCCTCATCTAGCAGATCTACTACACCTCCAAATTCTGATTCAGGTAATGTCATGTTATTTTTGTTTCTGCTGAAAGAGGGATTCTGGTTATGAAAAAAATTATCTTCTGACATCAAACATATGATGCACACTTGTAGGCAGACAGAATTTTAGAAGCTTCTGTCCCATTGTTTCACCTTTTTCAGTGGAAATACCAGTAATTTTTAATCTGCTCATTGTCAGCACCCAAGTATTTTCTTCTGTATAGCTTCTTTCCTTATTCACAACTCGATAATGTTTGTTACTTGATTAATTCAGGTTTGATCCAATACTGTGTGCTGCAAGACTGAGTCTTGGTCTATCTCTTAAAATTACTAATTGGCAGTTAAATTCCTCTGTTAATCAAACCAGAGTGATTAAAGACATTTTTCACCTTGATTTTCCCCTTGTAAAAAAGACTAACCCTTGCTTTAGCTTCTGCCTAATGTTGATAGTGGTTTCCCTATACATTCAGAAGTCCTGTTCCATTCCAGCAGAATAAAAGGAATTTGTAACCAAAAGAACTGCTCCTCAGTATGAGTAATGCAGTAAGTTCCATTAAAAACAAAGCACCTTCTAGTCAAGATGACTGGTGTCCTTTCCAGTTAGATTGTCATTGAAGTTAATAGAAATCTGTGTCAAAAATAAGATATTTGTTATTAGACTATATGAATGGTACATGCACTTAGGAGCTGAAATAATGTGTTTCTTTGTGCATGTCCATTACTTAAAACAAATACAGTAACTTTAGGTGAATGTTTTTTTGATGCAGTAGCTACTCTGCTGCATCTTCCAACTCCTTTCTTCGGTGACAAATCACCAAAGAAACGAGTCTGTACAATATCTTGCAGTCCCTTCACAGGCAAGACATGCAAGCTTCAGGTTGCCAGAGAGGAAGAGGAACCTTTAGTATTGCAGTTTGTACTAAGAGTGGTGTAAATAAACCTAATGATACTAAGTGAATTTAAAGTACTTTTTATAGACACTGACTAGCCTGGCCCAAAAGACTAGGGCAGTATTCTTTCACATTCTTTAAGTCGGTTAACAAGCTGTTCCCACAATCCAGATATTTTCATTATTCTCCCCCCTTGTAAGACCAAAAAGGTTTAACAATTTCCTATTTCCTTCCTGCAAGCAGACAGGGAAACTACTGCACGAATTTATACTCGGATGTACAGAGTAACCCAAAATGTTCTATGAAAAATATGAAAGGGTTTTTCCAAGTTTTATCAACTTATATAGTTTAATCAACTTTATAGTTTAGTGACACCAATGAGCATATTTGCATAGAGACCTCTTCAAACATTGTGATTCTATGCAAGGGATCTTACTGAGGTAATAAGAGCAAAATATGACATGTGGAAGCTTTAAATGGAGTTCTTCAGATGAAGAACTGTCATCATACAAAAAAACCCAAACCAACCAAACACAATGAAACCCTGAAGTAGCACACAGCTAATTGTCTGTGTGCTACAGATTACGGATAAACTGGAGGTGCAGTAACCAACAGAGCAAAGGTACATTAATTCCAAATTTGGAATGATAGAACATCATCAGTATTAAAAACCAAAAAATTAAACCTCTCCTGGCTACCAGTTTCTTCAAGGAGAAACTCTTACCCTATCAAAACAAAGAGAAAGGTCTTCCTAGAAAACCTAGATAAATTTCATTCCAATCCATCAAGTTCCAAACTGTGGCAAAGACCAAGCAGTTACACATGAGAGAGTTGAGTGCTTCTGAACAAGTGTCTTCCCATTGATCCATTTTGACATGCAAATTCTCTGGAGACTTTCAAGACCTGTCTGGATGCATTTCTGAGTGATCTACTCCTTTTGTCCCACTCTGGAAGGGGGGTTGGACTCGATGATCTTCAGAGGTCCCTTCCAACCCCTAACATTCTGTGATTCTAGGAATGAGCTGTCCATCTGTGCAATTTAAAGCATAAATAGTGTGAACATCATGCCAATCACATCCTTGCCTGAGAAACCAAACTGAATTGTAAATTGTCAACTGCTTGACAAGAGTCAAATCCACAAAAGTAAAAATGAAGAATATTTTGGATTTAGTGCATGTCAATCTGGCCAGAATCATATATCAGTTTAAATTGTTAATTTGCAGAAGAGATATAATTTTTTTGTGGAATAAATCTTTCAAAATCCACATTCAGTTATTTCTCTGTAGAATTTAGAGTCTATCTGATGCCATGAAAAATGAGACGCCGTTTTTGTTTTCTGTCTCTAAGCTGCCTGTTAGGAAGCGAGTATGAACACAACGCTGACAGGTTTTAGTTATCGTTACAGTCATTTGGTTTGTTGTTCAACAAATCCTGAAGCCTTGTTTATGTGGCTTTTACTTTCCTTAGGGGAAGTTTCTAGTTCTGCATCTTACTGTACTGTAGTAGTAATCAAACATTTGCTTGCACTTTCCCTGTTTCTTGCTGCTTGTAATTTATAAATTTAAAATGTCCAGAAAAGTGGAAAAACTATTAACCCCATGACTGGAACAAAACCTTTAGCTGTCTTAATTTATTACTATTTTTTTTTTAATCCAGAAGCAAGGCATGGAACTACAAATTCTTTTAAAGTATGTGTCTGGTGTGGGAGATAGTGGGGGTTTTTTTGTATAAGCATACACAATCTATAAATAATCTACAATATAGCTACTGATAGGTATTTCTGTGGCTTTGGAATAATTTTATATGGCTCAAGACTAAGGGTAGAGGTCTGCTATGGAGCTTGTGCAACAGTGTTGGATCATCTCTGAATTCTATAAGAAGAAACAGAACACACAAATTATTAATGCAAAGATAATTTGATAGAGAAGACTGAGGTATAAACAACTGTAATGTCACTAATGTCATTTAAGGAGAGGAAATAAATTCTGTGACAAACTGTTAATTTAATTTTGGAAATTCTGTCCAAGGAAGTTTTGAGCTATTTTCTTGAGTACAAAGTACACCTTTTTATTTTGTAAGTGGATGTGTTATAACAAAAGTTCATGATATTCTTTCTTTTGAAAAATACGTCCCAGATCAAGAAGCCCATAGTTCTAGAAGTTTGGATAAAGTATCTCGACGATCCATGCTTGCTGTTGTTGATTACTTAAGAAGACAAAAGAGGTGAATTATCACTTTCAAAAATACTGCTTTTGTTTAGTTATGACTATGTTCTAAGATCTGTTGACACTCTAGATTAAGGAAGAAGAATCTTGTAGAGAACACGCGAGTTAAAAGAACGAGCATGTATTAGTGAGCTTGCATTTGTTACAGAAGTTATATAGCTGTCCTTAGAGGGTTCTAACTATCCTGAAGGAGATTTCTAAGAACATTTTGTCTGATAAACTTCTGGTGGCATGGGTTTTGGGAGGGCTAAGATTAAAATTAGCCTTTCGAAGACTCTATAGTTAGATTGGGTTTATTTTGTTTAAAGTTAGAGAGAATGTCTGTTGCAGCAGCGTTAAACATTTTATTTTATCAGATCTGTTTCAGGTACAGTTTTTGATGACAGCTTCTGGCTAGATCTGAATTACCTTGAGGTTGCTATAGCAGCGCAGTCTTGTGCTGCTCACTTCACAGCCTTGCTCTATGCAGAAATCTACGCAGACAAGATAAATATAGACAAACAGCAGCAAAGGTACAAGGATTGAGGAATGCAGTTTCTTGACATTTTGGGTAAAATGGATCGTTGTTTGTGTGTTTCAGGAGTGTTTTGTTACTTGAAGAGTCAAAGAAACTTCAAAAAAAATTCCTTAGATGTGTGTATTCACCTGAAAAATATTTCTGCCAGTCCTTGAATGTGATCCCAACCTTGCTAGTTTGCTAGCTGTGTCACACCCAAAAGTGTCATTTTTGACTTCTAACCAGAAGGTTTTGTTAGTAATATGTGTTCTAGAGGAGCTTCACTAAGGCTAATTCTTCTTTATACTAAGTTTATTGAATATCATTTTCTAAACGGAATACTTTTCAGATTATATTTCTCATAATTAATAGTGTGCTGGTGATTCAATTGTGGTCAGAAGTGAATCAAGGGGAGAAAGAAACCACAGAATGATGACCAGAATTGCATAGACAGAGCTATGGTGTGACATAGAATGGTCAGAGAATGGTCCTTATAAAAGGGTGTTTTTTTCTGTAATTGACAATTATGTTTGTCTTCTGGTCTAGCAAGATCAAAATATGGAACTAGTTCAGTAGCTTTGTTTTGGTGACAAATAACTCTTAAGGCAGTGAATGTATTACAAAAGTATGGTTGTAAGCATATATGTTATGTAGTTGCTTTTGTTGTTTCTCAGAAGAGAGTATTCTTGCTTCAGGCGTTGACAAAAGCAATCTGTTTTAATAAAAGTTTAGATATTACAAGGTGGGTTGGGTGGTTTTTTTTTTTTGTTGGTTGAAAAACCACCTTGATGTTGAAATCCCTTGATGTTGATATTCTTGGTTTAGCTGATCACTTCAGCATTCTGGTGGAGAGACATTTTGAATAGCCTGGGGATATGACAGGCCAGATCTTGCATTTGGTGTTTGCGTCCCTTCTTAAGTGTTGTAGCAGAACTTATTTAGTCCTTTGTATGAAATTTCATTTAATTTTACTTGTCAAAACATTTCTTTTAGGTCTTCTTTTAAAGCAGCTAAGAGTTTGACATTTGAAGAAGAAAGTCAAAAAACAACTATTACTATTTTGAATGAAAAAAGTAAAGAAGAAACTGGCATAAGTTTACAGGTACATGTGTGTGCGTTTCATAATCTGAAAGCAAACCTTCTCACATAATTACAATTAGCAGTAGGTTTCATCTGAGCTGAAGACAGATCTCGGTGAACTTGACAAACTGTATTTGAAAGTTCTCCTCATGCACCAATTCCAAGTGAGCTCTGTGACCTTGACAGACAAGTTAAATTTAATATTTGTTCACCTGAAACACTAATTAACTGGGAAACTTTAAGCTTTGTCAAAGCAGAATTTGTTCCCCAAAAGAGCTGACCTCATGATGGTACCAGACAAGTACGTTTTCTGTTTGTCAGAGAGATAAGTTCATTAAAAATCAGCAAGCAATGTAGTAATAGTCAAAACCAAAGTAGTATTTTCTCCTACAAGTCTGTTAGATACATTAAATCTGATTTAATAGTCTAATTGTCTAAGTTACTTCTTCCCATAGTTCATTATTCCAGAACTGCGTTTGCTTATCTTTAAAATGCATTACTTAGATGGTATGTCTGGTGCTCATTCAATAATTGCTGCTTTTTGCTTTTCAACCAGTTCACCTAAGGCCTAGTGATGTTTTTTTGATAACTTAGCAGAGAAGTTAGGTGGTCCACAAGACTTTTGCTCGAGTTCAAAACTTGTCTTCCTGGGATCATAGCAGGTTTGGATACAGCACAGAAGAAAATGAAGCAGTAATAACAAAATGTTACATGGAAGGTCTTGTATTTATAAGCTTACATGATAAGTATAAAACTCACCTGAACTGGTTCCAAGAGGTAATTCTTTGTTTTATGGTGCATGTTCTAGGACCTTCTTATAGACATATATAGAAGCATTGGAGAACCTGACAGTCTCTATGGCTGTGGTGGAGGAAGAATGTTGCAGCCATTAGCACGGTATAATTTGTTAATATTCTTATGTTTTTTTAAAGTTACTGCTTTTATTTATTAGTAAGGAGCTCAAGTTGAAAATTTCTTGTTAACTTACAACAGGATAAGAACATATGAGCATGAAGCAGTATGGGAGAAAGCCCTTGTAACATATGACCTTGAGGCAAACCTCTCTCCATCCACTCGCCAGGCAGGAATAATAGAGGTAATTTTATTTTATAACAGGAAAGGAATATAGAAATTTATATTCATAGTACTGAGAGTCATTTGTAGTAAATGCAAAATCATATAGTCCAGCCCATTGTCATAGAAGTCCAAACTGTATAATATAGTACAGCTCACTATTTGTCCTGAAAACATTAAGGTGTTTGGTGCTCTTGTCACTCACCTGTAATCCCCATTTTGGGTAATGAATTTTGTGAAATATTTCAAAATAAATAAATTTAATTTTATACAGAATTTGGCCAGCTCCTAAAGTGATGGGGTAGAAGAAGTAACATGATTGCTTATTTTTGTCATCTCATTTAAATCTCTTTATTGTGGCAGCTGTCTTCCTGAAATTGTGGTGTTTCTGATTAATTAAATACAACTGATGTTGTCTTATTTTGTTCCCTTAAAAATATGTTGCTTTTTTTTAATCTAAAATGTTTAAACCAGTTCTGTAATAACATAAGATAGGCATTACCTATGTTTCCACTCATTTCATTTTCCTCTCCTACCCCAATTTCTACCCCATGTTTTTTTCCTACCCCAAATTACTGAGTATCATTGTTAAAATTCCATTATGTTTCTCCTTCATAATGGATGCACACATAACCTAGATAAATGATCACAGTTATAAAGTCATTATGGGTTTCAAACAGATAGGAGCTTAGGAGTTGTAGGAAACTTGTTCAAATCTTCACCAGGATAGCCAGTTCATTAAGAAGCAAAACTAGTTTTGGCTTACTACCCTGGAATGATGGAATGGAGAAATGTGAGGAGGCAGGTAGTTTGAAACACAACATGGAAATTTTTTTCAAATAATTCCAGCCACAGGACTAATGAAACCAATTTTCTGTGTTTGCAGGTACCAATAGTGTGGTTAGTAGTTTTATTAAAAAGTTTTAATCTTAGGCACTGCTGACTTTAGAAGTACTTATGGTTCCAAAGGTTAAAGAAAGCCTTTAAAAAACCCAATTCAGCTTATTTAAGGAGTAAAACCAACTTTCAGTAATTTTGTTAATTCCAGGCTTTGCAGAATTTTGGGCTTTGCCACACTCTTTCCATGTATTTAAAAGGACTGGAACATGAGAACACTGAGTGGTGTGCGGAACTGCAGGAAATACGCTACCAGGCAGCGTGGAGGAATATGCAGTGGGGCCACATCTCTTCTGTCAAGTAAACCAACTTACTTTATTGCTAGTTCTTTAAGTGAAAGACAGTGGTTTTGTTTCCAAGCAAAAAGGTGACATTAGGATATAATTGCTATGAAGCAGGTCACCTAATTTCTCTTAATCATTGAATTGAAAAGCAGTCTTTTTCACTTAGAGCTGTCTGTTTTGTATGCACATCACTGATCATTTTCCCAGGAAACTGTATGCTGTTGTTTCTTCTTTTTGATTGTCTATAATTATAAACTGAAATTTCCCATTTTTGACTCAGTAGATGTGTCTTAGGTCCATGTAAGAGATAGTTTATAATATTTAACTTAAAAGCTAATGGGGAAAATATTACTTGATAAGCCGCAAGTGGTTAACAAGAGCTGGGTAAGCAAACATCAGTGTTGATTCATGGCTGCTCTTATAAGGAGTAATCTTCTCCTTTGTGTAATGCTGGGTGCCTGGCATTCGTTATTTCATATGACTGACCAGGGCTGAGTGTAAATTCTGCCCCTTCCTAATGCAGCTACATCCTCACATGTTTTAGGAGGAATGCACAATAAATTTGCTACATTTTGGCAAAAGCAGAAGTTACATGATGGAGTCTTCAGTAACTCATTAACTTTTAGTAGTGAGGAGAATGGAGACTTTTTCTCCTAGTACTCTTAAGGAGAGATGGGTCTGAGGAACATATTCTTGGTGTGTTCATTCTATTCTGCACTGTCTTAAGATTGTTGTTTAGAAGGACCTTGAGGATTTCACAGACATATCCTGTTGAAGAGCATATGTCATGCCACAATCAGCACAAGTTTCATGTAGATGAGCTCTCTTTGTCCCTGAGTTAGGGTCTGTAGAAACCTCTCTGGTTATGAAACTCTCAGGCAAATAGATGATTCAGCTTCAATAGAGGAGCAGAAAAACAACATGTAAGATGAAAAGAGAGAGAATAAGATGGCAAGAAAGAGGAGGGTCAAGGAGAAGCAGAAGGAAAAGTGAATATTGCAAAGAAGAGAAAATTCAATTGAGCACTCTGAGGTTTTTTCCATCCTTCCGATTTTCTTTTATTTTTTCCTTTTTTGAAATATATCTGAAGTTAAATGTAAAAAATTGTTGATTCTGAGCTGAAGTTGCACACATACCATAATATATATCTCTCAGCATAATGCTGTGAGAAATGTGTAATGATTGCATTTTTACTGTGCAGTTGGTTTTGTGTCATATATTTGGTTAAACCTTGAACATTCTCTGTATTCCAAAAATTTTGACAATTGCTGTTTTTTCTTTGTTTTAAAAGAACAGCTTGACTTTATAAAGTATTAAATTAACTAAAAATGTAAAGGGTTGCATTATTATTTTTTATTGTGCAAGACAGCAATCTATCGCAGAAAATGTACTACTAAAAATTGACTTCTTTGTAGAGAAATATAATTTTATTTTATGTCACTTTCATTTTATTTGTAAGAGATGACACAGGAAGACCAGGGTATCACGAATCACTGTATGATGCTCTTCAGTCTTTACGAGATAAGGAATTCTCTGCTTTCTATGACAGTCTTAAAGATGCCAGGTAACTGTATGCAAATAGTCTGCTGTTAGAGAGAGAGAGAGTGTGTGTGTGTATGTGTTTGTAGTCACAAGTTATGTTTAAAAAACTGTTATGGGGTTTTATGGGCTTAATTAAAGACTCATGCATAGAATACTTATGGACTGCAACTAAATTTCTAAGGTTTTCTAACTTAAATTTATCTTTTGTGCATATACAATTTGCGTGCTAATTGTGGCTACATTTCCTGTAGTATACAGCCCTTACTTTGAGGGCCTCTTAAATGGATTTGAATGCTGACTGCTCTTCTTTAGCTGAGCTGCCACACCCAGTCCTATCCAGCATCTTTACTGATGACCTGGATGCGGGGAATTGAGTCTATCATCAGTAAATTTGCAGATGACACCAAATTGAGAGGTTGTATCGATCTGCTGGAGGGTAGGAAGACACTGCAGAGGGACCTGGATAGGCTTGGTCCATGTGCCAAGGCCAACAGTATGAAGTTCAACAGGACCAAGTGCAGGGTCCTGCACTTTGTCCACAGTAACCCCAGGCAGCGCTACAGACTCGGGGAGCAGTGGCTGGAGAGCGGCCTGGTGGAAAGATGTGGTGGTGTTAGGTCATAGGCTGGACTTGATGATCTCAGGGGTCTTTTCCAGCCTCAATAACTATTCTATTCACCGGTTTTGAAGTTTATATATGCCTACTGTGTTTTCATTTATTGGCAGATTTAATTTTTTGAACTTTAATGTTAATACGAAGTAATTCCAAGCTCAATAGTTTTACTGTTTGAATTATGTTAACTGTATGGAAATTATGTTATGGATATTTAGAATTACTTATGGTTACTAAAATAGTAATTTACTATTTCTGTGTTAAATCCATAGAGTAAATGAAGTGGAAGAGCTGTGCAAAGGCAGTCTTGAGTCTGTTTATTCATTATATCCAACTCTTTGCAGACTACAGCTAATTGAGGAGTTGGAAAATATAGGTCTGCTGTTCTCCAGGTATTCTTTTCAAGCTTGTTTCATACTCCTTTCTCAGTTTTCAGTACTTTCAGTAACCAAATATAGCACAAAAATAAAATTACCTCAATTGATTTTATTCATGAACATCTAAAACTTCGCCTTTAAAAATGCTACAGATTTTAACTTCACTATGTGAAGACCAGTCTAGATTCTCTTTATTTCCAGACTGGGTTTATTCATGGTCTAGTTTTAATTACTTGATTTCATGCCAGTATTATATTTTAAATAATTATTTTCTTTCCTTTGTTTTAATTTCTCTGGTGTATTCCAAGATAGCAGGCATATCTCCTACCCTTTGATTTACTAAAGTACTGAGACATCCTCTTCTAGTTTCCTTTCTAAAAATGTTTTACATTTCCTTGATGATGCACATAGATCCATTAAAAGTTGTTTCCATTTGAATCACTTTCTTTATGGACCACTATCAGTATTGTACCTGAATTCTTAACATTGCTTTTTGATCTTAGGAGGATATTTATGCTCTGTAATGCTATTTACATTGATTTTTTTTTTTTTCTGATATTGTTGTATAAGTTTTGTAGCTTATGGTCATCCTACAGTCATTTAGCATGTCCAATTATGAACCACTGCTATTTGCAGTGATTGAATCACCTAAGAAAATAATGTGTGTAATGATGACCTACAAAGCTACAGTGTTACAGTTGGGAATTTATTCTTCTACTACTCCATATACAACCTATATAATAAAATAAGAATCTAGGTCTCTAATCTCTTAAGTAGCCCTGTGTGTTTGAATGGGATTCCTTTTGTTGATGGACCTTTAATACAGCAGTTTTTGATGCTTAACAACGTTTACAGTGGCATTGTTAACCTAACTAATGTTTATTTCTTGATTTTACTGTTTGTTAAAACCAGAAGCCTGACAGTCTATTCTGCATATTGATCCTCAGAGGGTTTTATGGACTGTTTCTTGATTCTGAACTGTAGATTGTGAACTACCTTAGCAGATTTTGGTAATCGTCTTGCATTTCATGAATATTTAGAGAGAATTAATAACAGGTCTTCTTTTTTTTTTTCTTGTTTTGTTTTGGAAACAATTGTAGATCTGTTACTACTCAACAACTGAATGATATTTATTTGAAATGGCAGAGACAGTCCCAGCTTCTCAAGGACAGTGACTTCCGTTTCCAGGAGCCTATCATGGCTCTGCGCACTGTAGTTTTGGAGATCTTGCTTGAAAAGGAGAATGAAAATACAAAAAGAGAATGTATTAAAGACATCCTGACTAAACATCTAGTGGAGCTTTCTAGATTGGCAAGAACTGCTAAAAATACACAGGTAACAAATTTCAAGAGAGATAAGCAATGGGTATTTATTTTTTTAGCTTATAAAAGAACTTTATTTTTAGCAGTACTAGGAACTGTATTCTAAGTTTATTCAGTAAATCAATTAGTTGGAGACTTAAACAATTTAGAACTTATTTATAAATTTTACCATCATTTATGGACATATTACACTGACCACTAGCTGAGGAACCCAAACTTACACTGTTGCTTACAGGCATTCTTAGATTTTGTTTACATTGCTTATTTAAACATTTGATTGATTCGATTGTTGGTTGGACAAGTTGTGAAAATACACTTTAGTCTCGATCCTTGACATTGTTAAAAAGAAGTTTGCTCTTTGTACTATCACAAGAATAACAGATTACTAAATAATGAGGTTGTTACTTTACCAGTGATACGAGTGAAGAGGTAGGCATACCAAAGAAATGGTGTATGGTGGTGCCATTTTTCTTACTATTTTTCTGCACTCTTTCAGGATGTAATAATTACTAAGGTTAAAATTGTAAATTCTTTTTTTTTTTTTCATTAGGTACTGATTGTAGAATTGCTATACTCCAAGTAATTAAAAAAGTTAAATATTGATACTTTATTTTGGTGTTTGTGAAGTTTAATTCCATAATCTGTTTTTGTTACAAATCAAGATTTTCTGGAAGTAGATAGAAAAATAACTTGACCTCGTTGCTGCAACTAAGTTCTTAGCACTGGATAGGCAGAATATGCTGCACAAGTAGAGCTGATGAAGATGGAGTTTAAAAACAAAAATTGCTGTGCAATATATATATTTCACTCCCAGATATGTTTATAATGTTTTTTCAATTTCAGCTTCCAGAAAGAGCTATGTTTCAGATCAAACAGTACAATCCAACAGGATATGGAGTTTCTGAGTGGCAACTAGAAGAAGCTCAGGTTTTCTGGGCCAAAAAGGAAGAGAGTCTTGCATTGAATATTCTTAAAAGGATGATAAAAAAATTAGATGCAGATTGGTTTCAGGTATGTGTTATATAATGTATAAACTTCCAGGAACTGAATTATTCCAGATCCTATTTCCATTTTCTGGAGTCTTCCCTTGGAGGAAAA
Source organism: Todiramphus chloris collaris (assembly GCA_025345505.1). NCBI lineage: Eukaryota > Metazoa > Chordata > Aves > Coraciiformes > Alcedinidae > Todiramphus > Todiramphus chloris. The sequence continues at coordinate 55,060,179 of JANVCC010000021.1, read as the reverse complement.
TTAAAAGGCTATTTACAGTATTACTAAATCTGTTTTGTACTCTCAAAATGTCTGAGAGAAAAAAAATCTGTATCAGCAAATCTTATCAGAGGTTTTCAATACGAATCTGTTAAGAGTGGCAAATGTTAGAATTCATTTTGTCTTTAGTGCCACCACTGTTGAAATATATTGCTTTTTAAAATCAGAGGTGATTTTAAAATCCCTAAACCATGTCCCGAAGCACGACATCTTCATGTCTTTTAAATACCTCCAGAGCTGTTAACTCCACCACTTCTCTGGGCAGCCTGTTCCAATGCTTCACCGTTTCAGCTGAGAAATTTTACCTAATAGCCAATCTGAACCTCCCCTGGTGCAACTTGAGGCCATTTCCTCTCATCCTGTCACTTGCTACTTGGGAGAAGAGACTGACCCCCACCTGGCTACAACCTCCTTTCAGGTAGTTATAGAGAATGAGAAGGTCTCCCCTGAACCTCCTTTTTTCCAGGCTAAACAGCCCAGTTCCCTCAGCTGTTCCTCATAAGACTTGTTCTCTAGACCCTCCACCAGCTTCATTGCCCTTCTTTGGATACACTCTGGCACCTTGATGTCCTTCTTGTACTGAGGGTCCCAAAACTGAACATAGTATTTGAGGTGCGGGCTCACCAGTGCCGAGTACAAGGGGACAGTCACTTTCCTAGTCCTGCTGGATGCATGATTGCTTATACATATTATGCTCGGAACTGTAATAGTGTACATGCTTTTGTTAGAAGAAGAATAAAGATTTTATTTCTGGTCCTTCTTGTGGAAAAAAAAAAAAAAAAAAAAGACAGGGAGGCACTAATAATACATTTTATGTTACATAAGCGTAACTGTTGCAGGCATTTCCCTGATGTCTGTAGGAAGTTTCCGAGCTAAGGTGGGAGTACAAGTTGAGACTTCTATTTCAGTGGGGCTGAAGCTATATCACAAAGGGTACAGGAATTCGAGACAAGTTTTTGACTGACAAACGTTCACTTCTGTACCTCAGACTTGTTTGTCCCTTGAACTAATCCTTTATCAAGGAACATAGATATGACTTGGAGTGCTGTTTCACATCTTTGAATCCTTACCCAGTTAGAAAAGCACGCTGAGCTGTGAGTTTTATGTTGTACTTCGAGGTGCTGGAGCAGGTGTAGAGAAGGGCAACGAAGCTGGTCAAGGGATTGGAGAATAGATCATATGAGGATTGTTTGAAGGAGCTGGGTCTGTTTAGTTTGAGGAAGAGGAGGCTGAGGGGAGACCTCATCACTCTCTACAACTACCTGAAAGGACATTGTAGAGAGGCTGGTGCTGGTCTCTCAGGTAATTAGGGACAGAACCAGAGAGAATGGCCTAAAGCTGAAACAAGGTAGGTTTAGACTGGACATTAGGAAAAAATTCTTCATGGAAAGGGTAGTGAAATATTGGAATGGGCTGCCCAGGAAGGTGGTTGAGTTGCCATCCCTGGATGTGTTTAAACATCACTTGGATGTGGTGTTGGGGGACATGGTCTAGGGGTGAACTTGTAGAGTAGGGCTAATGGTTGGAAATGATGATCCCAAGGGTCTTTTCCAACCTGAGCGATTCTGTGAAATTTTTCTGTGAAATACTTCTGAAAATGGAATCTTACCTCAAATAAGGGGAATATTTTCTTACTAAATTTGACTTCAGCAAGTTCTTCTGAATCTTGGTTATCTCTAGATCTTTTTGTAAGCTTTCTGCAAAATTATGTCACTTGATGTGAAGCAAGTACTGTGTTCCCATCTATCCTATCTCAGTAATGGACAGTTCCTAAGAAAAAGCATAAGAAACAGTTTGGCTGTGTAGCAAGAGTACTCCCCTAAAATGATTTATAGCACAAGTACTTCCTGAACCAGAGGTAGTTTCTTTGTAGGTAATTTCTTGCTTTTTTGTACCATAAATTTGTCCAGTCACTTTTGCAGTGTGTAAGCTTTTAATATCCAAGCAAACCCTTCAACGAGGAGTTTCACAGCTTAATTCCCACTGTTTTAAGACCCACTTCCTTCTGTTTGTTTTGACCCCTCTATCTTCAGTTGATGTTAGTTCTGATCTTAGAAAAACCACTGAACACGTGTTTCCTGTCTCTATTCTCCATGGTGAGGTAACATTTTATAGTCACATTTACAAGCAGGAATAACTGTTTCGCAGTCCATTGTTGTATACAAGAAGCCTTTCCCCCTCTCATAAATAACTGATTTATTTTTTGCTGGTAATTTCATCAGGTTTTTGTCATTCCATTTATTGTCCTGTATTGTTTGTCTGCAGTTCTTCATTCTGTCCTTGTTTTTATCACCTTGATTAATTCAGTACCATCACCATATTTCTTCACCATCCTTGCCTTTGTGTTTCACTATGATGGCTTTCTTTGGAGGGTAATGAACGTTCACTTTGAATCCATATACATTATGGATGAATATCACACTTCAGAAAAGCTGGAGAATTTGGGGCCAGGTTCCCCATAAATATTAGGGCATAATCAAGAGTTTCTGCTCCTCTTTTGATTTTCATGGTTGTTCCATTAATTATTTGATTAGGGCCTCCAGAAATGTAGTCCTTCTCTCACCTTTGAGGGTCACATTTACCTCATCCATTGAAGGAGGTTTTGTGTTTCTGAAGGCTGTGACATCCTTCAGTGTTTCATAGTCATCATTGCCATCTTGATCAGATGATCTTTAATATGTACCGTGCAATATAGGTATTTTGAAGACTTGTCCTGCTATACTGTTAAAGCTGAGCTTCCCATCTGGAGGCAAGTCCTTTGGAAACCCATTCCATCATCTTCTCAGGGCAATTTTAACCAAGTTTCCCTGTAGAGGTTGGTCTGAAAAAAGTAATGATTGCAGAGAATTGCCACAGTTCCTGATTATTTCCTATGAAGTACTATGGTACTTCAGACTAAATGAGGGTATTAGAAAATACATTTCCAGAAACATGCTGTAAAGTTATTTAATTGTTATTACATTTTGTTGTTTTCATTGTTCAAACTGACAGTTATTTAAAAATACATGCTCTCCTTTAGTCTGACATAGAATAAGATTTAAGGTTATTAATTACTGTAGATGTGGACGGTAAGTGACTCTGTAGATACATTATGTGTAATAGGCCCAAGTGACTGAATTATATTTAGGGTTAAAAAGCTTTATAAATAGCCTACCTCCTGTGTAAAAAGTATTTTTGTTTGTTGTGTCCCCTTCCTTCACCTCCCTCCTTCCCCTCTCTCCCTCCTTCCCGTTTGCTTTCTCAAAGGTTGAAAATGATCCTCATCTGAAGTTGATGTACACAGAGTGTCTGAGGCTGTGCGGAACCTGGCTAGCAGAAACGTGCTTGGACAACCCTACAGTCATCATGCAGAAATACTTAGAAAAGGTGCGTGCAGATAATGCAAATTAAACTAAACTATGATGCAGTAAAATACAGACAGGAAAATTTTTCAATGCAGCCTTTGTTTTTCTGGATTGAAAATACATTTTCTTATAAAAATATTACAGTTTCACATAGCATTGTGTAACACTGTAACCTGATAAAATATTCAGAATACGGCTTTATAGAACTCACAGTGAAACTTCTGTGTAAGAAACTGGCTTAGAAGTGCACTGACTACAACTACTAGTCCAGTTGCCCTTTCCTATTCCACTGCCATCCTCATCCTTTCCTTCTCAGGATAGATCATTGACTTATGTTTTCAGTATGGGCATTTTATTTGTTATATTCTCTTTCCAGGTGCTGGAAAGTCTTATGCTAGTGTTTCAAAGTATTGTAAATTTTTTTTTTTTTTCAAATTCTTAATCAGTAATAGAAATATTTTTATCACTATTTGTCCACTCTGCATTTCTTTTATTTCATGCCAGTTGTGACACTCTACGCAGCTGCTTTTCTCTGTTATTCTTTACATGCTTTCTTCATATTGATGGTTTATATGGATAACTTTCACATATGATTTCTTTTTCTTTTTGGCTTTTTTTGGACTGTTTTATTTTGTATGCATACATATATTCTGTCATAGGCAACATTAAATAATATGTTTGAGCCGGTGACCCTGCTTGAGCAGGAGGACTGGACAAGATGACCTCCAGATGTCCCTTCCACCTCAGCTGTTTTCTGCGATAATGGAGTTTAATCAAGTACTCTGCATCACTATTAATCTGATTATCAGTCTCATAATTACTGCAACTTCCCTTTTAGGCTGTGGAAATAGCTGCGAGCCACAGTGGAGACAGCAGTGATGAGCTGAAGAAAGGCAAGATGAAGGCTTTCCTGTCTTTGGCTCGTTTCTCAGATAATCAGTACCAGAGAATTGAGAATTACATGAAATCCTCAGAGTTTGAAAATAAGCAGGCACTACTGAAGAAGGCCAAGGAGGAGGTCGGCCTCCTCAGGGAGCGTAAAGTTCAGACAAATAGGTGAGCATTCAAATGGAAAAGTGGGTACTGTGGAGCTGTCAAAGGCTCCATCTTTACTAATTCTCTGGATGACTGGTGCAACATGGGTCCTATCTCTGCAGCTGAATTTTTCCTTCTCCACAAAACAGTGGCCAAATCTGTAGTACTTGTTGTGAGTGGTTTCTGAACTGTGCCCGAGCGTGGTCTAGGGGAGTGGTAAGCAGTGTGAGCCAAAGCTAAAACAAGGAGTATTAGAACAGTTAAACAGCATAGATGGTCATGGGACAGAATTCCCATTTGTTCCATGGATCTGTTCAGTTTATTTGACAGAAAAAACATTACGGCTTAAAAATAAATGAGTTTGTGAGTTTTTACCATCACACATTTGGTGAAAGAATAAATAAAATTCATCTTAATACAGAATTCTTAAGAGATTCAGTAAGAGCAATGGCAAGTGAGCAGAAAAAAATTGAATTTCAGCTGTGGGAAACTGAAATCTTTACACAAATTATCTGTATTGAATATTCCTGTTTACACCAATACTGAGATTAAATCATTAACAAGAAAAAAGATGGTGACTGCAGGTCTACTTAGAGTGGTGAGTCTGTGTGGACACACTCCAGATGAATAGCTCCCACAATTTTGTTTCTCAGTTATTTTTTTTTTACTGTGCTTGTACATAAAAAAAAAGTTAAAAAAAAAAAAAAAGTTTAATTAGTAAGAAAATTAGGGATAGCCTTGCTGTCAGTCCATTAAGAAATAATTTGTTGTTTAATATCTGTTCACATAGATATACGGTGAAGGTTCAGCGAGAACTTGAACTGGATGAATGTGCCATACATGCCCTCACTGAGGATCGTAAACGTTTCTTGTGTAAAGCAGTGGAGAACTATATCAGCTGTTTACTAAGTGGAGAAGAACATGATATGTGGATCTTCCGACTCTGTTCTCTGTGGCTTGAAAATTCTGGAGTTGACAGAGTAAATGAAATGATGAAGGTATACATCTGCTGTTGCTTTTTCTTAACGCTTTGACATTAAATTGTCTTTCTTCTTCTCCTCCTCTGTGTCTAGAAGATGAGTTATAGTGCTGTGCAGTATGCTTTCCTATGCATCTCCTTAACTTTTCTCTCAAAACTTGCTTTTTTTCAGTCATCATTGCTCATCAGTTAGTTTTCCATCAGTGAGTGCTGTAATTCTCAATATCATTTAATGGGATTTAGCATTTTAATGTGACAAGTCTGTATAATTAAGCATATCTCATGATCTTCTACTGTTGTCACCTTGTTCGTTATGCACTCTGGATACTACCCATCTTCAACATCTTTTAGTACATTATTCTAGTTTATATTACATGTACTTTAGGTGAAAGGTTACGTTTTTAGATTGTATAACTATTATACGGGGACCAGTAAAATTCTCATTCTTAAGATGGCTGTCATTTCTGGAATTGTGCAGGAAATCTGTTAATTCTTACCTGAATTATGTCTTTATAATAGAGATCCTTATAATTCTTCTCTTTGTGTTATAATTACCTTTGAAAAATAGAAAGTATTCTTTTACTCATATTTTTAACACACAGTTGTTTCTTGTCTTAAACTGGATTGTCTTTTTTTTTTTTTTTTCAATTAGGATTGTCTCTTGCCACAAAGAGTCTAGAAATGAATTCTGAATCAATGTATCTAAACTCTAATAGAATTGAAAATGGGAGGTTTCTTACGAAGGACTTGTAGCATTTAGGAGACAGGGACCAAGATGATGTGATACTCGCTGTATTGCAGTTTCATCACACAGAAATGATTCCTCTCAGTTAAAGCAAAAACAAGCAAATGTGAAATTGCTAGCCCTTATCTGGTATTTTATGATTACAAAGTGGGTTTTTTTGGTGTTTCTTAGGGCTTTCTAACTGAATTTTCTCTACTACAGAAAAATGCAGAGAAGATCCCTTCTTACAAGTTTTTGCCTCTGATGTACCAGCTGGCTGCTCGGATGGGAACCAAGATGATGAGTGGTTTAGGATTTCATGGAGTTCTGAATAATGTAATTTATGCTTTCCATATCTAAAGATGTCTTGATTGGCGTAGTAGTGCATACTGACAAACAATATGTATTTTCCTTTGTGCAGTTATAACCAAACGAGTTATGTAGGTGATTGAATTGTATTAAAAATGAATGATGCAAATCAGTACAGCGTGGGAACGGGGAGGTTTTTTTTTGCTACTTCATTGATTTTCTTGTTGTATAAGAATAGTCTTGTGCAGGTATAGGAATATACTTTGAATGTGTTTTATCTCTAGAAAACCCATCCAAGTATTACTTTTTATTTCTTACTAGGAACCGTAGAAGTTCAAAAGCATTAATAATGTTAATTAAGTTATTTCTTTTCAGTTTTCAGTAATGAGATTTCTGTTTTCAATAATAGGATCTTTCTTTTTTTTTCCTTGACAGCTGATGTCTAGAATTTCACTCGATCATCCACATCATACTTTGTTTATAATATTCGCTTTGGCAAATGCTAACAAAGATGAACTCCTCACAAAACCAGATGCAATAAGAAGAAATAAGTTAATTAAAAATGCACCGAAAGAAATCTCCCAGCTTGATGTGGTGATTACAACAATTTCAGTTCTATTAATCACATCCAGTCCTTTCATTTTGTTGTAAAATGGAAAAAAAAGTATGTCGAGTTACTTTAGTGTAGAGCTTATCATCTGACTTCTGTCAAGAAAGAGTAGGAGGAAAAAAAAGCACTTTTAGTATTAAAAAGCCTCCTTTTGTGCAGACATTGGTAATGATTATTGAAAGAAGTAATTATGGTGTTGAACAAAACCTGATTAACATTTCCTGTAACAAATAGTCCCAATTATTGCAAAAAGTTTTCTGATAAATGTCCTTGATACGTGATTCTGTAAAAGGCGTTTTAGAGGCAACCAAGACTTGAGTGGGCTTATTGTTAAAAGTACACACTGAATTGAGTATTTTTTCAGCTTTGAGTGATAACATCTGTTCCATCTAAGTATTTAGCCTTGTGCAGTCAACCTTTTGTTCCTTTACATGAACTATATATGTACAAAGCCCTGATGATGGGGAATACTGAACTGTGGCTTTATGTTAATGTTGTTACTGCTTAATTTTTGTTGCAACGTGTCCTTGGAATCATCTCATATTAATGCCTCTCCTTTCCCCCATCAATGATTATTTGTCATTACCCTCTTACCTCACACACTGATAACATTTTTCACTGTTTTTTTATGTGCTTTTTGTTTTTTGCTTTTCTCTCAGATTTGTAGTTCTTTTTGTGGTCCCACTCTTAGGAGGAGGATTAGGCTGAACTCAGCTAAATCTCTCAGAATTAGACACAGAAGGGATGCGTGGTCAGTTTTTTGCCCTTTGCATACAGAGATTTTTTTCCACTTGGGAGGAAATTACAGAAGCAAGAAGATGCTGGAACAACATCCAAAACTGTCTAACCCTTTTCCTGAAGATTTTTTTGCACTTTTCCTGGAGAGATTTGCTCTCTTTCCGTCCCCAATAGTATTTTACTTGACCCATTATCTCAGATTAGACAGCACAGAACTTCTCTTCAAGTTATTTCTGTTCATATCACAAAGGGCTATTATTGCAGTTTTCTCTGTTTTCATAGGATGTATCTAAATATAACTTGACTGCATAAATTTAACTTACTTGACTGCCTGTTATGATGCATCTTTAATCACAGAAGGCGTAGTTTGCAAGATCTGATACTTGTATTCCGTTGGGGTTTTTTTTTAGGACAGAATGGAGGCTGCTAGCAATATAATCAACATCGTAAGAAAAAGGAGAGCTCGTATGGTTCGAGACGTTGAAGCGCTTTGTGATGCTTACATCACGTTAGCAAACGTAGATGCTACTCCGTGGAAATCTCAAAGAAGTAAGACTTGGAAAAATTATTTTTGTTTTTAACAGCGAAGATATGTTATATTTTCTTGGGTTAAAGTATATTTCTAAATATTGATATTTAGTTAAAGGAGTTACTGTGCTAGCACTGTGTCATATTTTTGATAAATGTAGAATTCGGTCTGGATTAAAAGTTGTAGTAATTACTTGCATGGTAAGGTTCAGACTTCCTGTGTATGAAACTCCAGAAAACTTCAGTTGTCCTGTGGTCATCTTCATCAGGTTGACAGAAGTATACAGTGGGGCTTTGTGATCCAAAAGCAGTGTAAGCTGTTGTTTGTGGGTTTCAGTTTGTGTTTATAGTTCTGAATTTAAAAGTATGAATTCCTTTTAATTATAGAAGGAATAAATATTCCAGCTGACCAGCCAATTACTAAACTGAAGAACTTGGAGGATGTTGTTGTTCCTACCATGGAAATTAAGGTGACTGAAGTTGAAATAATAATACATTATAATACCCAATTATAGAATCAACTGCAAATTGTTATAATGGCAATGAGGACGTATGTCTCTTTAGATTCCCATGTTCTTTACAGGTCAGTCTACCAAGGCTACTTTCCTGTCAGGTGAAAGATGGTTTCCTTAGGCTTTAGAAGACCTTGACCCCAAGTCTTGCATTTACTGGACAGTGGCTTATTGTAGTTTATTGTATGAAGATGGCTTTGCCACTGTTACCACTGACTTTTGATGGTCTTGAAAGTCTCTTCCATCTGGAACTGTTCTATGACTAGTCTTTCATGATTGAAAAGGATGATGAGCTACCTAAATCACAGGGAGGGCTTGAGAATCTGAATCTCCTATTTTGTATTTGCTAGCTCAGAGTTTCAGGGAGGCACTTAATGTCCAGAAAGGTGAGAATTAATAGATGTACCTCTTCTGCTTTTCCTAAATGGCCAGCTTATCCATTTTTTACCACTTAGTAACAGTGAATGATCCATTGCCATTAGCATGATTGACTGGATGACTGGACATAGGTGTTCATTCTTGGACACCACACGCTCTACCTAGGAAACTTAACAGTTTCAGGAGTGTCGAGCTGCTTTTTGAGCCAGCCACCTAAAATTTAAATGTTATGAAGACAAAACTCCCAGTATTGATGTCCCTCAGGCTATGTCTATAAAGCTAAATAAAACAAGATAAAGGAATCTTTTCTGCTATTTGACTTCAGAGGCCAGAAATTGCAACCCCTAGTAAACAGCATTTTTTTGTAGGGCTCCTGTTGGCCCCAGGTGTTGCTTCTTTGTACGAGTCGATTGTCTTTTTCTTTTCCTTTCTTCTGCAGTACACACTATCTGAAATAGTTGGAGGTCCATGGTGTAAACAGGTGGAGTGGTATTTTCTTACAGCTAACAGTGTAAGGTTGCTTTGTGGTGCGAGCAGACAGAGGGTGGCCGAAGATACAGATCCTGTAGATTGCAGCAGTTTTAGAATTGTAAATTGGGTCCATTTGTGTCCTAACATAAAGCCTCATGCTCCCCAGCTGTACGTGAATGAGCATTTTCCTCTGAGAATGCTAGCTGGGAAGGGCTGAAATTGTGTCAGAGCTTGTTTAGTGGAGATCTGCAGCACCATGTCCCCTCTACCATTGAAGTGAACAAGTTGGAATCAAACTCACTCCTTTGCTCAGCATATTTTTGTAGCCTTTCTGAGTATTATCATAGAATGGCTTAGGCTGGAAAGGACCTTGGAGATCATCTAATCCAACCTCCGCACCATGGGTAGAACACCCCTCAACTCTCCTTGGAGATGATGGAATGCTTATATTAATATTTAGCATGTAGTCTGCCAATGAGGTTTCAAACAACTTACTACCACTTTCTTTAGTGAAGTGGAGGTAATATTTATATTTATTTTAAAGTCATTTATCATTTCAGGTGGATCCTACAGGACAATATGAAAATTTGGTGACAATAAAGTCTTTTAAGCCAGAATTTCGATTAGCAGGAGGCCTGAATCTACCTAAAATAATAGATTGTGTAGGATCGGATGGTAAAGAAAGGAGGCAGCTGGTTAAGGTAGGTTCTGCTAGTTGTAACGACATCTCAGAGACTTTTTCTGACATCCCTCAGAAAAAATTCTCAGGAATTTTTTCAAGTTCTCTTGTCAGTTTTCTAATGTATCACCTCTGTACCACGAGCAGACTTTTTGCAGTTCAGTGTCAGTTTTCATAGTTCAGGAATGCTTTAATAAAGAAAATTACAAAGTAATAAGTAATGTAACTATAATACAATATAATTAATAAGAGAATAAGTTATAATATTACATATTTTTGCAATTATTTTTCAACAATGCATTTACTTGTACAATAGCTTAGCTGACAACTACCAGACCTGCGACTTGTATGGTCATGTCTCAACTAGTGACCTGGAGGAGACAGCAAATAAAAGCCCATCAGCATTTTCTGTTGAATACCTTCTTTTTTACTTTCTTTCCTAAAAAGAAAAAAAAGAAGAATTACAGTTCAGAGACAATCAAAAACATGCACATAGAAATACAAGTCTAGAAGAAAAATTTATTTCTCTTTGGTCTCAGTTGATTTCATTTTGTCTGCCTTCAAATGTCAACGTTCAGCAGCAGCTGGGAGGATTCCGTATTGTTGTTAAGTCTGGGGTAGTTTTGAAAGTGTTAAAGGGAAGCCTGAACCACTAGATCTGCAGCCAGTAATCAGAGCTGTAGTACCAACTGATACTGCTTCAGCTGGATTGCTGGACACAGTGAGCGAAACATCTGCTTTTTAAAAGGGTACCATAAGACATGTAGGTTAATTGAGATCTTAATCAAGTAACATCTATCAAAAAAAAAAAAAAAGGAAGAAGAAAAAGGTGATGCTTTCAGTTAATTATGGTTCTCCTTAAGGAGATGAGCACTATTAGAAAACCAAATACAGAGAAAAAAACAACTAATTACATTCTGTTACAGGTGGTTATTGTGGAAAAGTAATGTGCTTTGTTTTTTAATTTTCTGAACAAGAACTTGTATGCTGAAAAGTGTTATTCAACTGCTTTTTCTGTTTGTGCTGAAGGGGCGTGATGACCTGAGACAAGATGCTGTTATGCAACAGGTTTTCCAGATGTGCAATACATTGCTCCAGCAAAACACTGAAACGCGCAAGAGAAAGTTAACTATCCGAAGATACAAGGTAACCCTGAACAGATGCTGTGGCAGAGCAGTAAATGCTGCCAACGAAGCATATTTACCCGTTCTCCTCTTTTTAACCCAAAGACAATATAAAAGTGTATTTATTTATGTGTTACTAAAATACTCACTGCTCCTTAAGGTATGGAATAAAAACTTAATACCGTTTAAGTGTTATAATTACAACCAACAATTATTGCAATTTAATTTTTTCCAAATCCTTAACAAAAGTGGTGATACCCAGTATATATTAAAATACTTTTCGAAGCTTTCTTTATGTGAACTTACAACTGAAAAGCAGTCATGCAGTGACCTTGAATTGTAAGTTGCTAGCCATGAAACTTGAACATATGAGTTTGTTTATGAATTCTTTCTAATTTTAGTCTTAATTATAGCCTTATAGTATTCCTTACAGTTGAATCCAGAAGTCCCGCTTAAGGTCCGTTCATGCAGAAGAATTTGAGTTGCAGAACTGTTTTGTTGGAATCAGGAATACAGCAATGAAGTCTTATTGTGAACGCAAAAAAATGTGCTTGAACAGGAACATTCCCCTCCTTCTTCTTATGTGCTTCAGTCTATAATAATAGCTGTCAAGGTGACCTCTGAATGAGTACTCTTTAAATAAAACTTCTTGTCTTTGACAAATGAGAAATGTACACTCCAGAGGTTCCCTGAGTTGTTTTAAGAATTAACCAGTGGAGTTAAGTCACATTTTTGGAATAATTTTCAATTAAGACTCGAGTTTTTATGTGTGTAAAAATGAATGAAAGCAGGGAAAAAGAGAGTGGGGGTTGCATTATGAGATAGAGACTTTCCTAAGAAAAGACAGTTGTCGGCAATAGGCAGTAGCTGTTTCTCTGAGGACAGGAGATGGTTCATTCTGGCCAGTTCTGTCTGCTACAGCAACTGAGGTAATTGTTACAGCCAGTTAGGAAGTAAGCAACTGTTCCCTAGGGTGGGAAGCAGACTAAGACAAACCTAGGGTGTTCCCACAGCCTCCATGCCTGTGTTTGTTCCAGATTTTACACTCTACACAGAATTCACCCGGTGCTTGCATTACTCCATTCAGGCACAGCAAGCTGGTGGCAATCACAGGTCACCCAGGATACTGATGCAAACATGCAGATTGAGTAGAACCATTAAGTAGAACAGAAGTACGTAGTGGAAGGTTCTCTGGGCTAGGAAAAAAAAATTGCAAGTATTCGGTAGAAAAACCTTGAGTGTGTTCTATATATGTACACATAAAAATTTAAAACATGAAGTGTGGTCAGCTCTATGGTTTCTTTTGCCTTTTTACATAAATATGCACCCATGCCCTGCAGCATGCATGTTGTGTGTGTATAACCCTCCCCCACGCAGCAGTGGTTTTGTTTTTACAGGTGGTTCCCCTTTCTCAGAGAAGTGGTGTTCTGGAGTGGTGCTCGGGAACAACTCCCATTGGGGAGTTTCTTGTGAACGTGGAAGAGGGAGCTCACAAGAGATACAGGCCAAAAGATTACTCGTGTTATCAGTGTCAGAAAATAATGATGGTGAGTCAAAATAACTAAAAAAACCCATAGCTGACTCATGTTCTTTACTGGGGGGTGTGGAATTCATGGATAATTATTTACTATATTTTTAGTATACAATAATTACTATGACCAGTGGCGTGGAATTAACAGATCTTCAGACTTCAGTTTAATTCCACAAACCACCTCACCATACATTTAGAAAATTGCAAACAGATTTACCTGTTACTTTATGTAACCATGATAGTGCAAGACATTACTTTGTTTTAAATCTGTATAGTATCAACAGGATAAAAATAGATTTCATTTTGGCTCTGTGCATCTTTTGCATGTGAATGAGTGAGAATGACTTTCTCACAGTGACATGAAGCCATCAAATCAGCAAAAGTACCAGCACAGAGTGCAAGGGGAAGAATCTCCCAACAAGATGCATTTACATGTACATGCACATAAAATGTATACACCTGCTGAACCAAAGAAACAGGAGTGTGGTTTTAATACGTAACCCATGAGTTCTGTATGAAACCAGAATTGTTTAGTAAAACAGATAAATAGGTGCATTAATGATTGATGTAAAAAAGACATCTATTTGTAGCTCAGAGAGAAAAAGGAATGAGAACAGCATTTGATGGAGGGGAGGAGAGTAGCAAGGAGGAATGTATCTCTTTCAAAGGAAGAGGTAATTTCCTTCCAAAGCAGTCAGTCATGGGGAAAACATTTCTTATGTGTTTAAAGGATGCACAAAAGAAACATTCTGATGAGAAATACAACATCTTCATGAAAGTCTGTGAGAATTTTCAACCTGTGTTTCGTTATTTCTGCATGGAAAAATTCCTGGATCCAGCTGTGTGGTTTGAAAAACGATTGGCGTACACTCGCAGCGTGGCTACGTCTTCTATAGGTATTATATTGGATTAGTAACATTGGCTTTTTAGAGAATGTAAACAAAGAGTTGATGCCGTTTCAGTGGTAATAGCTATTCCATTTTTGCCACATAGCAAAAAAGGGGGAGTAGAGTGCAAAAAATGCCAGCAAGAATACCAGCATTATTTTTGTAGTTAAGATTTCTGAATGTTTCCCACCACCCCTTTCTGCGGTAGAAAGACAGAATGAACTTCTTTGTCTCTTTGTTTTATAAAGTGGTTTGCGTTTGTAGGTTCTGTTAGAGTTTTAAGTTTCTGCCTAACTAGTTCTGCTGTTTTGATTTAACATTTATTAATTTCATCTGTAACCTCAAATGTTTTGACTGAGTTGAAAAGCTTTATGTTTTACTTGCCTCATATTGGGATCATTAGCCATGGCTGAAATGTTTTTTTAAGCTCTGGCACTTTTCCTTTGATTTTTCTCTCTCAATAAGGAAACACACGTACTTGGATTGCAGATTTCCTTTGGATGACTCTGTGTAGTATTGAGTTTCTGGAAGGCATTTGATAGTAGATGATATACACTGCAGTAGGTCCTATGTTAGATGTTAGCATGTTGTTCATGCATCCCCTTTTTTGCTAAAAAAAAAGTCTGTGAAGTAGATGAAACAATGCACATCTGTATGAGAATAGCCTTTTTGAAATTGCATTTGGTTAACCTTTTCTTTTTGAATTTGTGGAATAGCATTGGCTCTTTACCGGAGTAGTATGGTACACATGGGGGAAGAAATATTCTCCCTTTTAATTTGTTTGCATGTGTTACACTGATTCTAATAAATTCTGTTAAATTTTCTTTGGGTTTTATGGCATGTAAATATGGTTACCTTTTTGTTTTAGTTGGCTACATTCTTGGACTTGGAGACAGGCACGTTCAGAATATCTTGATAGACGAACAAACAGCAGAACTAGTGCATATAGATCTGGGTAAGTGGGGCAGGAAAGAGAACCTTAATTTTTTTTCATTTCAACATCTTATAAAACATTTATTATCCTTTCATTTAGGTGTTGCTTTTGAGCAAGGTAAGATCCTTCCCACACCAGAGACTGTTCCGTTTAGGTTAACCAGGGACATTGTGGATGGAATGGGTATTAGTGGCGTGGAAGGAGTCTTCAGAAGGTAAGTGCTCCTATATTGCATATGGGTAAGGAGGCAGCAGAGTACTCTCAGCAGTATGATTGTTACATGTTAAATAGTTCTGATGCTTGACAGGAGGCTCAGATTTCTGCTGATAATACCCAAGCAGAACTTCTGTCCTCTAACTCACACACCATTATTTACATAACTAATTGCAAGTTCATTATTGTTGCCCAGTTTTACATTTTCTTCACTAATGGGTTATTGTCACCCTTTTGTGGAATTCTGGGATGGCGTGGTGCTTCCAGAGGCTCCACAGCTAAATGTTGTCCCTTGATTTAGACTGTAGGGTTTTTTTTTTCCTTCAGAACTATGTATTTCTTTCAGAGCTATACTATATATTCAGAGCTATTAAGTTTCTTCAGATAGTTTTGTGTAAGCAATTTGCAGTCATTTTATATACTTGATATCACTTTGCAAGTGCAAAATATAAATCCCAGAACAGGTTTGAGCTGCAAAACAGAAAAATCCCAAAAGGACTGTTTAGGTCAAGCTCCATCCTGTCTCCTGTGAATGACCTTATAAAGCAGAACACTTCTCTCACTCACAAGGCTTACATGATGTTCATGAACATAGTGCTTGCAAACCCCAAATTCCAGGTCTTTAAAAAAGTTCATAGTGTTGTTTTCGTAAGGTAGCAGTCAATGTTAGTAAGTAGTTTCTAATGTACCTTTGTCCTGTAAAGGAATAGTCACTGCCACTTTTAAACATGGTGGTGTCAAATTCACAGTTTTGTCTTGTGAAACTTTTGTCCCATCATACAGAAAAGCATTAATTGTTTGGCTCCAGATGAAGTAAGTACCGTGTAAAAAGCATTGGTGCAGATACTGTTTCTGCCTCAGCCAGGCTGACTTGTGATTAACAGTATAGGTGTAAGTGCATAAAAGAAGTCATCTCAAGGTTGGGGGTGAACGTAGCCAGTGAACTTTGTGTTCTCATCCTGAAGTAAACAGGAGGCCTAATCCCTCTTCACTGGAGAACCTGTCCCATAAGGAAAGCTCCATATTCCTTCCTTCCTTCCTTGGGAGGTGACCACTTAGGTATTTAAACTCATTGGACAGATTTCAGAAATACCTTAATGTCTCTGGCTACTGGATCTGCTCATTTCATATAAAGGAACCCCACCAAGATTCTTTGACACATTGCTGAGCATCTCTGGCACACCTTTTTATCCAGCCAAGCAATACGGCCATCATGTTACCTCAGTGGTTAATTCTATGTGTAGAAACATTTCAGACAGTGAGACAGGTAATCACTTTCCCCTGGAGAATACAGGCAGTTAACTACCTAGTCTTCTTCTTGTCTTAAATGTCTAAATTTCTCAGCTTTTTTTTTTTTGTTTTATTTTGGGTTTTTTTTTCAAAATGAAAACATCAGAGAGGTTACTTATTTCTTAAGTTAACCTTTAAGTAGGATACAAATATCCATTATTTAAATTATGAAAATGCCATTCCATTGTACTGAAAAGAACGTAAAAAGTACAGTAAAATTGTTTTCTAGGTGTTGTGAGAAAACAATGGCTGTTATGAGAAATTCTCAGGAAGCTTTGCTGACTATTGTAGAGGTAGGCATTTTTTTCATTCCTTCTGATAGTAACCTGACAGAATATCTTCTGTTTCTTGTCTTTATCTTTGTGTGCATAACTGGATCAGATATTCATGTCAGGGTTTTTGTTGGATTTGAATGTAGTGGTGTTGGCCAGATTTGTTCATTCATGTAATGTTCAATAAAATAAGACAAGTTGACATTTTTTTTATGGCAACCTTTCATTTCAGTCATATGTGGGTTTTCCTCTTCAGTATTTAAACCCTTCTAACCACAGTGCAACATTGTTAGCATGAGTAGTGCCAATTGAATTAAATCCTCTTTGTGTACGTCACAAAGAAGAGAATTAAGATGATTTTTAAAAGTAGCTTATAGTAGTCATTAAAAACTAATAATGATACTTGGTGCCCAGAATTGCAGTAAAAATGACCTTCATTGCTGAGGTGGGACTGAGTAGCAAAACCAAGTCAAGTATGAACAATGCAAATACCTGCAAGTGATGAGATGTGGTTTTATTGTTTCATTGTCTGCTAAGCAGTTCAGCCCAATTCCATTGGATTGAAAAAAAAACAAACAAAAAACCAGGAAAAAACCCCAAAAAACAAACTAAACCAAAAAGAAACCAACCTCCTAATACTGTGGTTAGTGTGATCATTACCAGCTCAGTGTTTCTCTTCCTGCGAGGGCACTGAACTAGCTGTAATTAACAGTTTAAATTAAATAGAAATGTATTTACTGTGTAGGTGCTGCTCTATGATCCTCTTTTCGACTGGACCATGAACCCCTTGAAAGCTCTGTATTTGCAGCAGAGGCCGGAGGATGAGGCTGACATGAGCTCTACACTCAATACTGATCCACAAGCATGTAAAAGAAAAGCCAGGTGGGAGACTTTTTTTTTTTTTTCTTTCCCTCCACAGTTTTCTTACTGAATGTTGCTCGTGTTGTTCAGGATCCGTATCTAGTGCACCTTTTTTTCTGGTTTTATTCTGCCAGCAGTGATGACCAGAGTTTTAACAAAGTGGCTGAGCGGGTTCTGATGAGGCTTCAGGAGAAGCTGAAAGGTGTTGAGGAGGGGACAGTGCTCAGCGTGGGAGGGCAGGTGAACCTCCTCATACAGCAAGCCATGGACCCTAAAAATCTGAGCCGACTCTTTCCTGGATGGAAACCCTGGGTGTGACTTGGAAGGACCCGGCACGCTTTTACAAGAGACCTATTTTTATGCAGCGTCTTAACATTTCACATTGGTATTTCACAATTAAAATTTCTATTGAGAGCAACCATGAAGACTTGTACATATTAGTATTTGGTAGATGTTTGGAGGGGTTTTTTTCTATAACCTTTTACCAAGATAACATTTTTTGTCTACTTGTGTTCACCGTACAGTATAAAACACCAACCAGTGCTGTGAATATTCCTTGTGACCTACAAGGACTTTGCTTGTGCATCCTCGATGCTTTATGATCTTACAGCCTGAGATCCATCACCTTTGTGCATATGTTAAGTATCTGGAATCTCCATGGTAATTCTGTATGGTAAAATTCTGTCCGGTAACATGACCGTGTCACGTGGCTGATCTAAGAACCAGCAGTCATGAAATACCTAGCTGAAGTGCATTTCAGAAGGAGGGGACTTGTACTTTAAAGATAATGCTACAGTGAATATGAAAGAAAACCAGAGAACCTCATGTTTCATGGATTGAGGGTTCTTGGAGGTTCAGGGGGGGTTTTTAGCTTAGTTAAATGGACACTTCTTTATATAGATACAAACTTTGAGCCAAGTACAATACAGCTTCTTTTTTTCCTGTTGTAAAAGAATCTATGTTGGTTCATTTTTATAACATCACTTTAATACTCCAAAGCAATAAAAAATATTTGGCTTTTGTAGCTCAGACTTCTTGATAAAACAGACTGACTATACAACGAAGCTTAGCACACTGAGTACGCCTGTAAAGCAAACAGTTATTCTGTATCTGGAATCAGTACCTGTCAGAAACACTGCAGTTGTGTTTCGAGCACAGAACCTCTCATTCTGATTGCATGCAGTTTTACAGAAGACATTGATCCTTCTGAAATAAAAAAACACTGCTGTAACTGGACAGTGAATAAATACAGATCATAGGAAAATCCACTCAAATACCAGTCTCACTGGTACATTTAATACATCTTCCTGAACCATCTTTGCATTTAAAACTATGAATAAAATTTGGCATACTCTTACATTGTACTATTTTATACTTTCTGCATTTTTACATCTTACAGTGAAGAATTTCTCTTCTAATTAGCACTTCACTGATTTTTATTTGTGCAGTGTTCCCCCAGTTTTTATGCTGTATCTTTGTTTTATAAGTTAATGTCAACGTGGCAAGATGAATCTTTTGTATTATGTTTTCATGAAGCTGACATAAATCTTTGTGGATTCTTTGAACCAAAAGCACAACCTGGCTTTCTTGTGGGGAATAACTCTCATCCAGGGATACAGTGACTTGTTCTCTGGAATTGAAACACCTGCCAGAGCACACACTCTGTGTGTGAATTTTAAATGCCACTTAGGAAAGGGAGAAAAGTCCTACCAAGCAATTACAGAAGGGCAGCTAGGAAACGACTAAATAAAAAGTAATTGTAAACAGCTGAAGCTTGAGGTGTGAACGTTCCACTGTGTATCTTCCACCCCCAGTGTCCTATTCTTTAATGGAATTCAACTTCTTGCCATCAAGGTCATGCACCATAAATTTTATCCACACAATCATTGTTCAGTAGAGTCTAACAGCTTCAGTCCTAAAATCTGCAGCCCCCTACCATGCCATGGAAGTTGTAGATAACAGCTCTTGTCAACAGGAACATCTTTGCTCAAATGAGCACTTCCCATGAGCAGTTTCCAGACCAAGTGCTTTCATGGAGAGACTAGAGTGCTCCTGACCCATGTTCAAGTGCTTTGTGCTTCCAGACTAGACCAGTACTCCTCTCTTAAGATTTTAATTCTGTGAAGATTGCCAAGATATCTGAAATAAAACTTAGGTCATGCACATCTTTCATTTGAAAGTTGTACCAGCTTATTAAAATTTTTAAATTAAGTCAGACATAAAAAAATAAATCTGTATCTAACCAACTTCATTGCTATCTCTCACTCTGATCGTCTTCACATCAGTTTGTGTTTCCTTTTTCTAGCAGACTAGCTGACTGCTGACAAGTCCCAGGGTGGATCCCCGTCTGTGGCTCTTTTGGGTACCCTCTACACTTGCTGCCTTAGGAGGAGATTTTTTGGTCTGTTTCTGAAATGCGTCTCTGTTGCAGACCGATCTGCAGTTAGTTTAGGCTGACACTGAATCCTGCCTGGCATGAATGCGGTGTAATATGAGGCTATCTGCCAGCCTTCAAGGATATAAAGCATGTTGGGCCAGTGTGTAGCTGGGAGGAGCCAAACCTTGTGCAGCGCTGTCCACTGTCCCTTTTGGACTCTGTTCCTGGAATGAACTGTCTGCCCAACTAAAGCCACGGATTGCTGAGAAAGAGCCAACCGGTGCTGCCCAACGTGGTGCCCAGAAATGATTTTTAAGCAGTGTGGAGAACCAGGGATCCAGCTTGCTTTACCCATGACCCTTGAGCATTCTTCCTAGGCCCTTTCTTATTTAGCAGCGTAGACAAAGACTTCAGTTAAGCAAAATCCAGGATGAGTTGCATGGTTCTTCAGGGCTTAGAGCTAGCGCTTCAGACAGGCCCTATGCTTAGGCTTCATCTTTCCTAGAAGTGATGCTGACTGCAGCAAAATACCCCCTTATAACTTCCTTTCCTGAGCAGTGCTGCTGTGTTTGGTCAGCTCTCAGGAGTAAATCAAATGGCCTTGGACAGAGTGAGGGAATAACCAGAGTTTACAAGTGGACTGCAAAAGCTGCTGAAATACATGTTTTCAAAACCAGTTAAAGATTAAAATCCCTGGTGATACATGCTGAAAATAAGTATCACTTTATAATGACTTCTGCTTTGTTCATTAATTCATCAAGCTACAGAAGCCTTATGCTGTGCTCTGAAGAAACGTGTTTGGAAAAAGGTGTGATTTGGCACGGGACTGGATTGTGTTGCTGTTTGTGTTTATAAACTAGTTTGTGTTTATAAACTAGTTGTGTTTATCCACTATAAAGCAGCTGACATTTGCTTTTTCAGTCAGGCAGTGCTTGTTTAGTCAGCTTCTGTGGCTGAAATTACCACTCTACATCACAACGGAGTAGAGCAAAATATAAACAAATCATAGCAAAAATACCATTGTATCCATTGGAAAAATAGCTTCCTCAGAGAAAATTTGCTGGTGTTACATCTGGTCCTGATAGGAATTCTGCTTCTCTTACATGAAAGGGAGTAAATGTTCCTGTTCTAAGTTATGGTGCGGAATCTGAGCTAATTCATATGGATCATGCTGTGGCTTAAGCAGCTGGAAGATGTCACAGACGCACCCACAAACCAAACAGCAGCCACTACCCAATTGGGCTTTATTGCAACCAGAGTTGCCCAGCACTCCTTCTGACCAAATACAAGTTCAGATGTCTGTTGGGAATTAACTACTACACAACTAATTCCTAAACCTTCAGAAAAGATGAACCAAAATGAGCACACACTCACTCATCAAGGGGAAACCTCTCACACCAGAGTGCCCAAGATCCCACTCACCCAAAGGGCAGGGTGAGGCTCACTCGATCCACAGAGACTCACTCAATCCCTGGAAGTGTCCTTGGGTGGTGTGTCCAAGGGGAGGGTCCAACTGCTCTGTGAAGAACCAACTCATCTGGCTCTTAGGTGGGACCCCATTTATACCCTAGTTGAGGGTGCACTGTGGTCACTCGGACTGTGTGGGGGGACAAGCCCAGAACCTGAGCCTGTTAACTAAGAAATCCAGACCCTGGAGCGCCAGTTGAGCACCAGGAGGTGCAGCTTAATGGCTGAGGTGACAAACTGTTCCAGCACACCCTGATTGCTTTGTCTCTTCTGTCTGTCAGGGAGGCTGCACCTGACACAGAAGCCTAAACAAAAGAGGGGAAATGTAAGTAAGGATATAATTTAGACCTTTGAAATTACACTATCTTTATCTCTACCTTCCACAAATCCTTATAACACTAACTTAAAACTAAAATTTAAAAAAGAAGCAAAAACACAAAAAAAAAAAACCAAACAAACAAACCCAACACACAAAAAAAACCCCAAACAAACAAAAAACCCACCAAGAACAAAACCAAGCAAAAACAGAGCTAGAGACAGTTCTATTTGTGTTACAGAAGTGGAGCTAGAAGATTAACTTTCCCTGAGATTGCACATCTAAGAAGCTAGTTTCTGTAATTATGAGACAGAATCTGATCTCAATGCTCTGGTTTTTTACTTAGCAATTTCTACTTAATACTGCTCTTTTGTTAAAAAAAAAATATTATTTCTCACAAAATCAGTTTGTTGGCCATTTTTTTTTCCAGACAGCTGTGTAAGTTCTGACTGACATCCATTTCAATGGTGCAAGTGTAAATGAGAACAGACTCTGGTTCTTCATATGATTTTGGTTTGGTTTGTTGGGGTTTTTTTGACTTGTCAGTCTTAGTCTTGACTTGACTTAATCAGTCTTCTCTTAATCAGTCAATAATGTATGTTTATATATTGCATTATACATTGCATAACAGGGAAGTAGGTCATACACATTAAAAGCCCCTTGGCTATGTTAAAACACCGAAACTGAGGCCTAACTGATGCCCTATCAGCACACAGCAGTCCTACTGGTGTCTTTAAAATCAGTTCTAAATCAGTTTATTTAGGTCTGTGAAAAGCACTGTGGATACAAACCTCCACGTGACACACATCTGTATATAATTATCTCTTATCTGTTTGTCTTCATTCCATCATTTACACATGTCACGTGCCAGTCATAGACCAGGTTCTGATCGTATTCTCGGGAACAGAATTAAGACTCAAAACGGAGTCAAGCACCAAGTGACTTTATTTGCCCTACAACAAATTCACAAAGAGAGAAACAGAGAAGGGAAAGAAAGGAAGAAAAGGGTCAGTTGTGATAGCTACCACCATGGGTCTGTGGCATTCGGTCAGTCTGATTCATTTCCAAGTCTGGTGGAGAACATTTGTATCCATATCCTCAGATGTTGGTTGTTTCTGCTCTTTTGTTGGGTTGTCCTCTTGAATATTCATCCTTCTTCGAAGAACTAGTTAGTATATTCCAGGAGCTTAACCACACCCACCACCTGGCAGTGGCACGCATGCCCAATACTGTCTCTGAGTGGTCTTAGGTGGTCTTTGGGGCTCTCAGGACCCCTCGGTCTTCCAAGCCCTGGGTCTGTGAGCATGCGCAGGGTTTAGGTTGCAGTTCTCAGAATTATCTCCATATTTGAGTTTGTATGAAAACAGGATCTTCTAGGCTTGTGGTCCAGTCATTGCTCAGTTGGTGCTTTGATGTCTACCCACACGGGTGCAGCAATGTTGAGACAAACAGCATACAGTCTTTGACAACACACAAGGTCTGGTATACATGAGGTATTGTGTTAAGATAGACGTTATATAGAGAAAGATAAACACAGGCCTTTGAGACTGTGGTTCTCCTCAGGAGATTTAGACTAAATATCAGGAAGAAATATTTTACACTGAGGGTGGCAAGACACTGGCACAGGTTGCTCAGAGAGGTGGTAGATGCCCCATCCATGGGAACATTCCAGGTCAGGTTGGATAGGGCTCTGAACAACCTGATCTAGTTGCCGATGTCCCTGCTTCTTACAGGGGGTTGACCTAAATGACTTTTAATGGTCCCTTCCAACCCAAACAATTCTATGATTCTGTGATTCTAAGCATGCCCATAATTAAGTGATGAATAGTGTTCTTTCACAGCAGCAAACTATAAAAAGACCCCTCAGGTACATCTGTAATGAAGATGCTGTAATGAAAATGGGAAACAATTACTGAAGTACTGGAGAGACAGGCTGGAAGCTGCATCAAGGAAGGGCTTTTGGAATAAGAAAGAAGATACTTCAAAACCATTAGAACCAAGACACAAAAAATAGTATAGGAGTGAGAATGACAGTTGAGAAAGCAGCTGAGAAGGACAGTAGGAACAGTGAGAACAGGGAGCCCACAAGCTTACTTCTGCATTTTACATGAAGTAAAGCTGCTAATTTGGAAATGAAGGATGACAGGACACTTCTGCATTAAGAAGACTCTTAATGCAGAAGATATCCTCCTGAGGATATCTTCTATCCTGAAGATTATCGTAGAAGATTATCGTAGAAGAGAAGTAGAAATTTAGTAAAAATGACAGACAGCTTGGCAATAATTTTGGCAATAAATTAGCTTCCTTCCAGCAATTTCAGGTGTTGTAGCCTTAATTCTTAGTTCTTAATTAAATACCTTGAAAGCATGAGACATTTACATGGGACCATGATATTTCAAGTTATATCAAGAGGTGAGTATTTTAGGCCTGTATAGAAACAGATTCATGTACCAAGACATTTCAAGTAAAAGAATATTTAAGCATTTCATACCATTTTTTCAAATCCCCTTGCAGTATCTAAGTCAGAAGCCTATGCTCTCCATAGTCTTGTTCTGTAGCTACCAGACCTAGAAAGGTACTTCCCAAGAGCCGTTATACAACAGCTAGGATATTAATTGCCATCCAGAGATAACAATTACTTCCTACTGACCACACAGGGACCTTGAACAACTATGATCCTTGCAGATGTATCTCCACTGAGTGACCAAAGACGGGTGGGACAAATCTGGCCACTGAAAGTCTGCCATAAAGAACAGGCTCAACTGAAATCAACAAAAAACATTAAGATTGAGATTAAAAAATGATGTGCTCTTAGTAGGAAGAGACCACCCACAAATCTTAAGAATCTTAAGATTCTCTTTAGATTATTGAGTCCAACTGTTAACACAGCACTGCCAAGTCCACCACTATACCCTGTCCCTAAGCACCACATCTACAAGTCTTTTAAATACCACCGTGAATGGTGAGTCAACCACTTCCCTGGGCAACCTGTTCCAGTGCTTGATAACCCTTTTGATGAAGAATTTTTTCCTAGTATCCAATGTAAACTTCTCCTGATACAACTTGAGGCCATTTTCTCTCGTCCTATCAGTTGTTACACAAGAAAAGAGATTGACACCCACCTCTCTGCAGCCTCCTTTCAGGCAGGTAACAGCTTCCTGCCTGTTAGTTTTCACTCTCTTCTTTCATACAAGACTTCCCAAAGTTCTTATTTGGGTAAAACAGACTTTTAATTTCTAGATTAATGGTCTCGTAATTACTTTTGCCTTCAACAGTGAACTGATGAAAGAGCTTGCAATAGGATACCAATGGGAGTTGGGAATAATTCTGCAATCATCCTTAAGCTTGGGATACAATGATTTCTCATCTAATGTTAATTCAACCTATTCAGCCTATATTATCCTGCATATAATAACGTGGTCTTTAATTATATAAATTATATACCGCAGACCTTTGGGGGGGGGGGGGGGGGGGGGTTTGGGGATTTTTTGGTTGGTTGGTTGGGTTTTTTTCCCCTACACAAACCTCTTGTCATCTGCAAGTGTACCACATATCTACATTGCTCTAATGCCTCCTATACTTGTCACTGCTGGAAGGTGATACAAGGTGAGGTAAAAGACCTCATCTTTAAAGGTCATTTGTAACTGCAAGTGGGTAATTTCCAGGGTCACTCACCATGACTACATGTCCAATTAAACTACTTCAGCCGTGCACATAACTTGCAGTTTTGTCTTTGCAAACCACTCTTTTTTCAGAGATCAAGCTGGTATTGAAGAATCCTGCAAGTAAAATAAACCAAGGAAAATAACATGGATAAAGGAATACAATAATCCTGCCACACATTTTCAGCAAATCTGTTGTGGGACAAACGGAGGTGGATATAGTGCTTCTCCTGCCTGTTGCCACGTTTGGTGATGGAGGCTTGCATCACACAAACTCATCAGAGCAGGAGTGTGTCTTTTCCAAAAGAAGCAGCAGAAAGGATTCAAATTGACAGAAAAATCTGCAGAATAAAATATCAATTTCTTGCAAAGATAAAGGAAAGACATGTTTCTTCATACAGGAAGGAAAATAACTACTTAAGGCAAATAAACATTATTGCTAAAAGCATCAATAAAGCAAGAACAAAAACTGCTTAAACTGAAAATCAAGAATCTTTCCTGGAAGACAACCACTAGACTGGGAAAAGTATCTAGTAATGAATAAATCTGCATTATCAGTGGTGTAAAAAGCAGGAGCTAGAGGGATATTGAGATGTCTAAATACTATGATTCTGATTCTCATAAAATAGAACATACTTTCTGTTGTCTCTGGAGCAATATGAAAGATACACCTTCTGGCTGAAAAAAGCAGATCTATTTCTGCTTCAGCAGGATTAATCTCAGGCAGTGATTAAATTACTAATAATCCTTTCTCTTTTTGATGCATAAACTCGATTTTCATTATTGCTCATGAGATTACACATTTTCAGTGAGCAGGGAACAGTCCTGTCAGTGATGATACCTACACAAACCTCTTCATCAGAGGGAGAAAAAGTGAAGAAAGGTTTATGTGAGGAAAGACACAAGATTTTCTGCTATATGCAAACATGTCTGCAACAAAACATCAGAAAATTAAATGTAGAAAATTATCCAAAATGCTAATGAGATGGTGTGCATGCTGAGACATTATTTCCATTATTATTTCTATTACTGTTAATTACCTGTGCTCAGTACTTCTGACCAAAGACATTGCCTGTCACCATCCATCCCAGTATCTGGCTTTGAGGAATATTTCTAGCCAACAAATTTGTTTTACCTTCATGTTCATTGTTCTTCTTTCTATGGTAAAATGCAATGGGAATTCTTCCATATACAAAAATAAAGCCAGATCATCTAAAAACCAGCTTACTTTCCAAAATGCATTGGTTTAAGAAATCCCTCAGGGGAAAATTGATTATTTAAGACCCACAGCTCCCATCTCTCATTTTGGTCTGCAGTTTTGAGTGCACAAAAGGTGGTCCTTTTAAAAATGTTTGTACTTTAAAGAATGTTTAACTGTGTTAAAAGCTCAAAATTTCCTGGAAACTCCAGGGCTGTCCCCTCACTCTCCTTTGTTTTTCAAACACAGTGCTTTCTTCAAAAATCGTAACAGCTTTCGTGATGACCACTGAAAGCCATCACATTGCTTATTTCTTTTTCATTTGTTTGTTTAATTTGATATTTGTTTAGTATGATACTTCCATTACTGAATAGTTTGGGAGTTTAAATTATCACTGAACCAGGACCATGCAGGAAGGAAAACATTGGTGTGTGTTCTTCCTGTCAGAATGTCTTATGTCTTGAAGAACAATATAAGAAGGAAATAATATCCACCATCAGCATGGTAAGGTCTGACACTGATTCCAATGACAGTTGAAGACATGCAATTGAATCTTCTGACAATCCCTTTTTAAATTACTCTCTGTCTCTCTTTGTATTTTTATCCAATGTCTATGACTCTGGGAAGTAAGCAGGATCAGTTTTATACATTAGAGTTTATTAGTTAACCTAATCAATCTCTTTATTTGTGGACAGCCTATATTGTCCCATGATCAGTTAGACATCGTAGCATCCTGTGTCCTACATTGACTTTCTTGGTAATGTGAAGACCTGATAGATGACTTTCACATTCACACTGTAGATCTAGTTCCAGGTAATGGGAATTTTTTAATTAATCAGAGAACAAATGGACTTTAATTCATTTTTATGTATTAATCCTTCTTATCATGTAGCATATTATCCTGTATTATTTTATCAAGTGCAAAAAATAATAGATTTTAAAAACAAGTCTATTAAATACGATTAATGTTGTTAGATCAGCTACAAAGATAAAATCAGATGGATGAAAGAGAAGGAAAGAATGCCTGCACTGATTAAGTCAGGTGCTACTGAGTCATCAGAACTTTTGCCTTGTATGTAACAACAGCATTCAGAATCCTTGAATGAAGAAAAGGACTGCACCAGTACAGGTTGGAGCTTGATCTGCTGGAAAGCAGCTCCGTGGAGAAGGAGTCCACATGAATAACAGGTGAACCATGAGCCGACAGTGTGGTCTTGTGGCCAAGAAGACCAATGGTGTCCTGGAGTGCATTAAGAGTGTGAGCAGCAGGTGGAGAGAGGTTCTCCTCCCCCCCCCCCCCAACTCTGCCCTACTGAGACCATATCCAGAGCATTGTGTCCACTTTTGGGCTTCCCAGTTTAAGAGAGACAGGGAAATACTAGAAAGAGTCCAGCAGAGAGCTACAAAGATGATAAGGGAACTGGAA
The DNA here is from genome assembly GCA_025345505.1 of Todiramphus chloris collaris. Lineage (NCBI taxonomy): Eukaryota > Metazoa > Chordata > Aves > Coraciiformes > Alcedinidae > Todiramphus > Todiramphus chloris. Next base: position 55,032,296 of record JANVCC010000021.1, on the reverse strand, counting down.
CAACTCTGTTAAGAGGAAAGGCTGAGAGCCCTTGGACTGTTTAGCCTGGAGAAGAGAAGACTGAGAGAGGATCTTATCAATGCTTATGAATATCTGAAGGGCGGCTGTCAAGAGGATGAGGCCAGTCTCTTTTCAGTGGTGCCCAGTGATAGCATAAGGGGCAATGAACACAAACTGGAACACAGTAAGTTCCACCTGAACATAAGGAGAAACTTTTTTTACTGTGATGGTGACAAAGCACTGGAACAGGCTGTCAAGAATGGTTGTGGAGTCTCCATCTCTAGAGACATTTAAAACCTGCCTGGATGTGATCCTGTGCAATCTACCCTAGGTGATCCTGCTTTGGCATGGTGTTGGAGTAGATGATCTCCAAAGGTCCCTTTCAATCCCTACCATTCTGTGATTCTGTGACATAAAGCACAAGAAGAAACCCACCCTAGGTTTACTAATGGCATTGCAACTTGGTTTCAAAGATGAAGATGTTGAAACAGCGATCAAAAAGCTGTGTAAGCAATATGAATTCTGTTTGAAAGTAGTCCAGACTACGCTAACGCACAAGATAGCTTTTGGAAGGTGCTCAGGCCAGATTTAAGAGAAGGATTTTGCCAGAGGCCTTCACCTTCATTGGTACTCCAAATTAAAATGTATTACAGAAAGTAATTACATGCAATTTCATATTAAATTAAAATGCAAACCTAAATCCAGATGAGTATTAGTTTAACAGTATGGGAAGAATACAAATCCGGGTACATTGTTATATAAATAGGTGGCTATAAAGATAAACATATGGCATTGTTCATTGGAAGAATGGAGAGGACCCTGTAGTAAGGGCTAACCTAACTGAAAACACAGGGGCTAGTTTCTGTGCTGGGAGTGAATCCTGTGTGGTACTGGGGAAACGCCAGGAGACATATCATGGGTGTCAGATCTTGAGATGCTCACCGAGGGAGAATCTGCCAGCTCTGTGCCAGCAGCATGCATTCCTGTGAAGTCGGACCGCTAATTTTGCCACTCAGGAGTTGTTTTCTTTGCTTCTTTTCCAAAGGAAAATCTGTCTCAGCAGTCAGTGAACAATTGATTCTTCATGAATTGATGACTTTTCAAGAAGGGAAAAAGGAGAAAGTTTATAAGGCTTCAGTCAATCCAATATGCAGTATTTCTTGTGTGAAATAGAGCCTTAGCTTAGTTCTTTCTGTCTTCTTTTTCAGGCAATCCGCTTTAAGTCTTCAGGCACTATCAGACTATATTTATTTAAACAGATACTGTTTAGTTCCCATGAAATTGTTGAGTTAAGGGAAAGGGATTTTAACCCATTTTTAACTTGGGCCAATGCAGCATAGAAACACACTTCAAAAAAAAGTCCAAAATGGCTAACACAGTTTTGCAGTAAAAACCAAACCATTTTAAGTGAGAAGCCCCTGAAAATGTTTGAATTTATCCACTTACTTATTAAGTTGCCTTACTTAAGTGACCAGTATCATTACACATTTTATCTTTCTCTGCAGAACAGAGAATTCCTCAGGAACAGACCGTGACCATTTTGTTCTCAGCAACATGCAGGAGATTACGATCTGATACGATATAATTTTCAAGGGACAATTTTATGAGTTCAGTAAGAGTTGATGTTGCTCCTGTTGCCTTGAAAATGACATAGTTTACCAGCCACATTCATTAAGCTTCTGGTAACTGAGCATAGCTTGTTAAAATCGTTCTTGGTGGTGTAACAATAAGAAATAAACCTAACTGGCAAGCAATGGAAGTTCCTCCTCCATGACTTTCCCAGTTTTGCATACCATTTTTCATTTGCTTTATGCTTCTGGTTAGTGATGGAGTGATTAAAGGTAATTGATTTAAGGAAAAACTTGTCAAGCTATTAAGTCCCTAGAAATAGGAAAATGCTTAGCTAGTCTTAGAAGGTGTCCTGTGTCTTGCATCCAAAGATATTCAAGCTAATATTTCATTTGCCTAAGAACAGGAGCTGCTTTTCCCTCACTGAAGTTTTTCATTGAACTGGGTAACCTTCTAGACCTTCTTCATCAGGGATGCCATCTAGAGGGACCTGTACAAGTTGGAGAAAAGGGCTCATGTGAACTCATGAGTCTCAACAAGGTGAAGTGCAAGTCTTGTACCTGGGTCAGGGAAACCCTCAGTATTAATGCAGACCGGGGGATGAAGGGATTGAGAGAAGCCCTATGAAGAAGGACTTCAGGGTACCAGCGGATGAAAAGCTGGACATGATCTGGCAATGTGTGCTCACAGCACAGAAGGCCAGCTGTATCCTGGACTTCATCAGAAGAAGTGTGGCCAGCAGGTCAGGGAGGTGATTCTGCCCTTCTACTCTGCTCTGGTGAAATCCCACCTGGAGTACTGCATCCAACTCTGGAGTCCTCAGCACAGGAAAGACATGGACCTGCTGGAGAAGGTCCAGAGGAGGGCCACAGAAATGATCGGGGACTGGAGCACCTCACTTATGAGGAAAGGCTGAGAGTGTTGGGGTTTTTCAGCCTGGAGAAGAGAAGGCTCCAGGGAGACCTTCTTGCAGCTTTTCAGTACTAAAAGGGGGCCTGTGAGAAGGAAGGGGACAATTGTTTTATCTGGGCCTGTTGTGACAGGACAAGGGGTAACAATTTTAAGCTAAAAGCAGGTAGATTTAGACTTGAAGAAAATTTTTACAGTGAGAGTGGTGAAACACTGGAACAGGTTGTGTGGAGACACAGTAGGAGGGATGGGAATCCCTGGAAACATTCAAGGCCAAGTTCTGGGTCCTGCATTTGGGTCACAACAACCCCAGGCAATGCTACAGGCCTGGGGAAGAGTGGCTGGAAAGCTGATCAGCTGAAAAGGACCTGGGGGTGCTGGTCAACAGCCAGCTGAACATGAGCCAGCAGCATGCCCAAGTGGCGAAGAAGGCCAACAGCATCCTGGCCTGTATCACCAATAGTGTGGCCAGCAGGACTAGGGGAGTGATTGTGCCCCTGTACTCAGCACTGACGAGGCTGCACCTCGAATACTGTGTTCAGTTTTGGGCCCTTCGCTCCAACAAGGACACTGAGGTGTTGGAGGGTGTCCAAAGAAGGGCAACAAAGCTGATGAAAAGTCTAGAGAATAAGCCTTATGAGGGGCAGTTATTTAGTTTGTAGTAAAGGCGGCTCAGGGGAGACCTTCTTGCTCTTGACAACTCCCTGAAAGGAAGTTGTAGTGAGGTGGGTGGGGGGTCGGTCTCTTCTCCCAAGGAATGAGCAATAGGACAAGAGGAAATGGCCTCAAGTTACACCAGGGGAGATTTAGGCTGGGCGTTAGGATAAACTTCTTCACTGATAGGGTTGTTAAGCAGCGGAACAGGCTGCCCAGGGAGGTGGTAGATTCACCATCCCTGAAGGTGTTTACAAACTAGGTAGATGAAGCGATTAGGGACATGATTTAGTGGTGGACTTGGCAGTGTTAGGTTAATGTTTGGACTTGACTTAAAGGTCTTTCCCAAGCAAAACAATTCTATGATTCTATGATCCTGTGATTCAAGGTCTGGTTGAATGGGGCTTTGAGCAACATGATCTAGTTAAAGATGTCCCTGCTCACAGCAGGGGGTTGGACTAGATGACCTTTAAATGTCCCTTCCAACCCAAAGCATTGTATGATTCTATGTATTTTTGAAATTACTACATTTCTTTACACAGATTCTGTTAAAAGCACAGCTGGGAGTCACAAGAGAACCCCCCTGGTAGTCTTATCCTGTAGTTAGAATCATAGAACAGCCCAGGTTGGAAGGACATCAGAAGATCATCTGGACCAACCTTTCATGGTAAAGGGAGCCTGGATAAGATTATCATCCCGTCGCATCTTGTAAACATCCAGTGATGAGGACTCCACCACTGGATATATATAAAAGATACTGTTGCAGAGGGGTTGGACTAGATGACCTTTAAGGTTCCTTCCAACTCAAAGCATTCTATGATTTTTTTAATTACAAATATGAATACACTCAGCAAAAATCCTATGCCATTTACTCTAATGAGTCCAGAATTTGGCCTTTCTATGTAAATACCATTTGTATTTGCCATCAGAAGTGATTTTATAATGGCTTCCTTAACAAGATAATCCATCAAGGAACTGCTGACAACTGCACCTAGTAACCTACTTAGCAGATCCAGTTTGACAACTATTATACGCATTACTGCATGTCATCAAAGCATAAGGGTGTAACTTAAATTAATATAGCAAACACATTTGATAGTGGACCGTGGGTTTTTGAGAAGGTTGAAGGTGGTAACTTAGGAATAGAAGACTTGTTTGGCTTTGGAATAATACTGTCTTGTGACTGGAATGGAGAAAACTACTTATGAGGGTAGTTCAACCATCAGATTCAAGTAAATGCTGATGGTAGGTAGAGCTGTGCATTCATGCAGGACTTCCCCACGATTTCAATTCATTTGGTTCGTGAACAGCCATATGATAGTAACTGTGCCCAGATGAGACCTCATTCCAATCAGCATCACCCAGTGTACATATTGCCTGGTTTGAGTTGATTAGTTCAAATTTTACAGGGAAAAGCCAATTTCTCTGCCACTGTTCGTTTTGAAATAAAAGATCCAATTGCTCAGTGTTATGTTTCTGAATGGAACTCTGAAGACTGAAATATATTATCTTGCAAAAGAGTAAATAGCAATAGCCATGGTCTTAAGTCCCATGAACGTATAGCATTATATAGTATCATTATATATATATAGTATCACCATACATATAGTATTATTAACAGTCAGAGGAAAGCTTTTTCTGCATCCTTGGGAATACTTTTTTATTTGATACAACATTTTATCCCAGGAAAATCCATTTTCCTGCAGGTAATTAGAATTTTAAAACTATCTCATAAGAAACAGTCAGAATTATTCTGCATCTTATATGTGTACTACGTGCATTTAAGTATTGTCAAATATTTACGATATGTTATGGAGTCATATCTATGTGAGCAGTGTACCACTATTAAAAGCCTGGGGTTTTTAGTGAGTGAAAAGATAATTAAATACAAAACCAGGTATTTAAAATTTACTTTTCAGGTTCAGTTACTGGAAGTTTTGGATAGGTGTGACTGTTGATTCTCTTGCATACACAAGTGAGTCTTTCAGGATATAGAGGAAATGCCCAAGTTTGTAAATAAGATGGAATGGTTGTTGTGTGAAAGGCATGCTGGACTTGGACAGCAGGGGTTAGTCCACATTAAAGTAACTTTGTTCATAGGGCAGAAGAAAGCAGAATAGTGGCAGAGATGGATCTTTTATTAGCAAATTACATTCCTGACATTTTAAAAATAACTCATCTTACCAAAAAGCATAAGTAATCTATCTTAAGGTCACCTGACAGAATGAGTTGACAGGACAAGAGGTAACAGACACAAACATAAACACTGGAAATTCCATCTAAACATGAGGAGGAACATCTTTACTTTGAGGGTGACAGAGCACTGGAACAGGCTGCTGAAGGAATGGCCTCTCATCTCTGGAGACATTCAAAACCTTCCTGGATGCATTCCCATGTGACCTTCTCTAGGTGAACCTACCTTGGTAGAGGGGGTTGGACCAGATGATCTCCAGAGGTCCCTTCCAACCCCTAGCATTCTGCGATTCTATGATTCTGTATACCCCTGTATAGGATTTTCTTGAGTGGTTATGTCAGAGATAGGAAGTTTTCCTGATTCTTCCGTATCTTCTATTTTAGTGGATAAAATCTTATTGTATAACCCTGACTCTTAATTTTACTGTTGTGAATTATCTATTCTTGGAGTTCACTTATTAGTGTACATTAATACAATATAGACTATTCCTGAAATATCCCTTTAAACTTATTTTACTTATAAAGTTCACTTCATGCTTTGCCTTCACTGCAAAGAATATACCAAAGTATCTGTTACCAGACACCTTGCTTTCAAAGAGTAACAACTTTTACCAGCAGAGTATTTTTTTTGTTTGGTTTTGGGTATTATTTTTCGTATTTTTAAAAATGCATTATATGAAATGAACTGTACTGACAAAACTACCTCCTTTCCTGAAGTAACAGCTGATGGTTTGAACACAGGAGAAAAAAAATCATCACTTGTAAGGAAATCCAGTTTTCACTCAACCCATTTTCACTCTGTCAGCAATTTCCATGTTAAAATTAATAAAATATTCAAATCTCTTTCTGTTGCAATAGTGAAAAATTTGGTGAGAGTAAGATGCAAGATGAAAGCAGGTAACAGACCTGCAGGATGCCAACGTGGTATCAACCACTTTGGTTTATCCTGGCTATCAGGCATAAATTGGCATGCCTGTACAGTTGGAATGGTATCTCAGCTTGGCAGAACATTTTGGGAGAAAATGAGTACCTCTGGTTACTCTTGACCCAAAGGTGAACATCTGCTAATGCTGAACAACAGCGGATGACACTAAGCTGGAGGGGGACTGTCAATCTAATGGAAGGCAGGGAGATGCTGCAGAGGGACCTGGACAGGCTGGGTCCATGGGCCAATGGTATGAAGTTCAACAGGACCAAATGCAGGGTCCTGCCCTTTGTCCACAGTAACCCCAGGCAGCGCTGCAGACTGGGGGAGCAGTGGCTGGAGAGCGGCCCGGTGGAGAGAGACCTGGGAGTGCTGGGTGACAGCCGGGTGAACAGGAGCCAGCAGTGTGCTCAGCTGGCCCGGAAAGCCAATGGCATCCTGGCTTGTGTCAGCAATAGTGTGGCCAGCAGGACTGGGGAGGTGATTGTCCCCCTGTGCTCAGCACTGGTGAGGCCTCACCTCGAGCACTGTGCACAGTTCTGGGCCCCTCACTTCAAGAAGGATATGGAGGTGATGGAGCGGGTCCAGAGGAGAGCAACGAGGCTGGGGAAGGGACTGGAGGGAAAGTCTTCTGAGGAGAGGCTGAGGGAGCTGGGGCTGTTCAGCCTGAAGAAGAGACTCAGGGGAGACCTCATTATTTTCTACATCTACCTGAAAGGTAGTTGTAGGCAGGTGGGGGCTGGACTCTTCTCCCAGGCAACCAGTGACAGAATGAGAGGGAATGGCCTGAAGCTGTGCCAGGGGAGGTTTAGGTTGGATATTAGGAAGCACTTCCTTATGGAAAGGGTCATTAGACACTGGAATGGCCTGCCCAGGGAGGTGGTGGAGTTGCCATCCCTCGTGGTGTTTAAGGAAAGATTGGATGTGGCACTTAGTGACATGGTCCAGCTAGGTGGCGTGGTGTCAGGTCTTAGGCTGGACTTGATCTCAGGGGTCTATTCCAGCCTCAACGATAATTCTCTGTAATTCTGTGTAACATCTGTGAGTTGTATAAGCTATGGTGGAAATGACAGTCTCACAAGTATAGCTTGAATCGATCAGCTTTTAGACAAGTTCCATTCAGAACAGTGAATTTCATGCATTTTCAGCAGGAAGATAACCATGTGGAGCTCTGTCCCATTTCAGGTAGAATCATAGAATCATGGAATGTTAGGGGTTGGAATGGACTTCTAGAGATCATCAAGTCTAACCCCCCTGCCAGAGAAGGATCACGCAGGGCAGGTCACACAGGAATGCATTCAGGCAGGTTTTGAAAGTCTCCAGAGAAGGAGACTCCACAACCTCTCTGGGCAGCCTGTTCCAGTGCTCCGTCACTCTCACAGTAAAGAAGTTTCTCCTCGTGTTGAGGTGGAACATTCCATGCTCAAGTTTATACCCGTTATTCCTTGCCCTATTACTGGGCACTACAGAAGAGAGATTGGCTCCTTCCATTTGACATCCACCCCTCAGATATGTATAGACATTAGTAAGATCCCCAAGGGTAGGCCCTTCTGGAATTCTGATGAGCTGCCTTGGGTATCTCTGTGGTACAGATGGACTGATTTTTTTAACATTGGGAGTGGGATGGAAAATACGTCATGCTCACTCACTAGTGACCTACACAGTATGTTGGCATTTAAGTATATGTATCACTTATAAAGTACATTAATATTCCCATTGACTGCTTAAAGCTAAATACTTTGAGTACTTAGTGCTCAAAATATTTTGCAATTGTCTCATACATGTAAAGTGTATATTCAGCTTCTTGAAAGAGCAGGTTTTGCACTTGCAATCAATCTGATCACGTAATGCCAAATCAATGTATCCTATTTCTGTTTAATCCTCTGTGTACTGCATGGCTGTAGTATACTGTGATAAGATACAGTAAGAATATATAATATTAATATATAATTTCAGAGCCTTGTAAGCCAACAGTAAAATATTTCCAAAACTTAGTCAAGATTATCGAGGGAGACAAAAACATGAATAGTGTCAAAAATGTCAGCAGAGAAAAGCTGTATTGCCTCTTGGAGACACTCCAGAGCTAGATGTTTTAATCCTGCTGCTATGTGACTAGATAAATGCTTGCTGTATGACCAAAATTCGTGCGTTCATAGAAAAATGAACATCTGGAGGTCACGTAGGCCAAGCTTCACCTCCTTGGGGATATCAGTGTGAAAATTTTTTCCCCTTATCTAAGTGGAATGTCCCACGTTGCAGCTTGTGTCTGTTGTTTGTAGGCCTCCTGCTGTGTACCTCTGAGAAGTCTGGCTTCATCTTTTCTACACCCCCTTTTTATAGTTCAGCAAGGTAATCTTTCCTTTCCCTTCTCTTTTTAAGACTGACCTAACAATGCTCACTCAGCTTCTCCTCAGACTTCACGTGCCCCAACCCTTTTATCACCTTGGTGGTCCTCAGCTGGCCCAATGTCAATGTATTTCTTGTGTAGGAGAGTCCAAAATTGAATACAGTACTCCAGTTGTGGTCTCAAAACTGCCAAATGGGAAGGAAGAAACATCTCCCTTGACCTGATAGCCACACTCTTGCTAATCACCACTCATATGATGGGAGTCAATTAAGGTACATGCTACAGATGCCTCAAATGTCTTCAAACAGACATGCAAAATAATCCTTTTCCCCCTATTCTTACAGCAAAATACAAAATTAGTGCCATAACTTTCTACAGGGTAGATTTTCTTCTGCTATTACAACCCAAAATGAAAGCCAAGCATTAGTACTCATATAGCCTCATTAAAATGCTATAAAAGTATTCACAGACAAGATTCTAGTAGTTAAATCCTGTGAACTTAAACAATAATATATGTATATAAAATCTTGCACTTCATCACTGCCCTTACAAAGAACACTTTGGAAAAACTGAAGCTGTAAAGGAGCTGATAATATCCCAGGTTTATGTAATGCTTTTTTCCTTATTATCATTTCTTTACAAGCTTCTCAAACATGCTCAAACAGGTGATGTATGTTTTCCCTGTCAGCTCTCCTCCCTAGCTAAATAATTTACTTTCTAATGTAATAAATGTCGGGCGTATGCTTCCCAGGATGGATGCTTGAATCTAACATTCCATCAGGCAAGTTTTGATTATAGGGTTTTTTTAATTATGAATCTACAAGGCGGACCTGGCACAATACTGCCATGAAACTAGTATATTAGTTATCTTGAGGTAAATCTCAAAAATACAGTCTAAAAAATGCACTGAATTTATATCTCCTTTGTGTTCAACAGCTCATGATTTACTAGTTCTCACTTCAAGATGCAATTGAGGTTGGGTGAGTATTTCCACATGTGGATGCCTAAATAGATTAGGACATAAATATGCAATAACATAAAAGGAGTAATTCTCTATGAAACTACCATTAAGGTTAAAGGGATCTGAAAATAAGGAACCTTAAGTAGAGGCTCTGCATGACCAACACTGTTGCAAGTCAGACCACTTCTACGTAGATTCCTATGTTTGAAAATACTGGCTCTGGACTTTAGGACATACTATTTCAAACAAGTACACCTCTCTCCATCATTAGTAGTAAGTTCTACAGTGTGCTGAAAATGACTACCATTGTTGAAAACAGGGCAGATTTTATTCTCTCTGTTAAATCCTATGTTGTTCATTAAAAGCTGAAATTACCGTGGCAAAATTGAGTACTGTGGTAACTTCTTTTAAAATTACCACCAACTGCAGATGTACAAGTTACTCACTGTTCACGAACTACTGCAGAATAATAGAAACTCTAGTGTCAGTATGTCGCTTAAGAATACTGCATATGTGCTACATTTTACTTGTACAAACAGGTTTTACTGAATATTTAGTAATTCCTGTAATACTCCAGGCCAATGAGTATCATCCTGTCATCAAACTAAAATAGATCTGACATCTTTTCTGGCCTAGAGGGGCAATTGTTATGATTGCTCTTCATTACAATTTAAATTGCATATTGTACCACCAGTGGAAAGAAGAGATGCTTTGCCTTAACGTCTTTTATCTTTGGAAGATCTGTAGTTATAAGTTGAACCAGATTTTCTCAAATGACTAAGCACTTTGAAGGAAAGTTCGACCATGTCTCTACTGTATTTAAATTTTGTCAGGAAGATGAATGTATTCCTATTTTTTAGGATACTTCTTGCCTGTAAGCTGTAAAGCATCTGTAAGGCATTCTGTGACAAACTAGTCTTTGCTTTGAAGGGATGCTTACTATAAAAGCAAGGAGGGTTTCTTGACAGAGAAGGATTTAAAGATCTTTTTTTTTTTATGAGGGAAGAAAGAAGGAATGAAATATTCACACTTATTTATATTAAAGACCATTTAAATTTTATCTGATTCTTCTTCCAGTTTGAAAGACTTGTTTCAAGCCAGTCAAGTTTTCCTACACAGACATTTCCAAAGAACCCTAAAGTATGCATCATGACTTCCCTGTTCTCTCCCATATTTTTTTTAAATAAACAAAGAATTTTTTTACTTTTTGTTTGAAATATGTGTGTGAGAGGTGGAAAACTTTGTTGCTTCAACCACCTGGTATGTTTAATTGCCTTTGCTGAACACACCGCTTCCATAAATACTGGTGAATACAAAATGCATGTGGTCTAAAAGATAGTATCACCATCTATGATCATATGATACAGTAAAAATGGCTGTCCACAGAGAAGGAGAGGAGCACATACTCAGTTTTAAGTCTCAGCTTCAGCAATGGAACGCTGTTCCTGAATTTTGATGTAGAAAATTGTATGTCAGATGAGCTGACCATATATTTATCGTCTGAAGTTCTAGGGCTGATGGCCATGCTAAACAAAAATACAACCACTATATATTAGTGCTAGAAAAAGAACAAAGAGGATGATGGGTAAAGCAGCATGTTCCAGGATTTTTCTAAACTGGCATAATGTAGTAAACAACTGACAGGCAGTTGCATGAACCTCTTCAGAAACCTGAAGTTCCTTCCATATTTAGCATACTGAAAAATGCTAGTTTCTTCCTGTTCTAGTGCAGGAATTTTGTTTTATGTATTTTACAAGAATAACTTGAAGAGTAGAACCAAGTGCGAAACCTGCATGAGATGTGCAGCACTAAACTTTGGGCACCTAAGCAATCAGACAAGTCCACAGTCTGAAGTAATTTCCATTCCTTTTTGCATAGGAAGAATTTGTCATCCATGAAAGACATTATCTGAGTGTAGCTGAGTAGAAGCTGCTTAGGCGGGCTACATTAGCAAGACAAACATGCACAGGAAAAAAACGCGTGGTTGTGGGCCTTGGTCTCTCCTTTCATGACTGTTTATGCATTTTGAAGTAGATAAACTTGGGTTCAAATCAACAGAGCCACATCCAGCACTTGGATTTCTCCACTGCCCCACCCAAAGGCACACTTTATTGCAATGGTATGGCCAGGTCCTTCTGGTTAACTTCATGGCTGCACAACTTCAGTGGAAGACCTGAAGACTTCTTCTGCAGTCTGGAGCTAAGCAGCCCAGAAAAAAACGTCTTTGAGTCAGATCAAGGAGGATCAATTGTCTTCTCAATTGTTTAGCATGGTCTCTGACCCCAAGACTATTACGCAGAAAGCACAGCATAAGTTTCCCTGTCATAAGATTGAACCAAAACAATCAAGTCTGATCTGCTGTCTGATCTCAGTATAAGGTTAGGTATGATCTAAATTACGAAAATGGTTAAGATCCTTCCGGGGACTTAGGCACAAGAAAAAGTAGTTCATGAACCCAAGTGAAAAAGCTGGTGGCACCCTTAGCTCTCCACAGAAGTTAAACCTGGGTGGTCTAAAACTCTACTAACAACATTCAGATGTGTGAATGAATACTCGAGTAGCCTAGAATACCATACACTGTACTGCTGAACTAAAACACCAGTATTTCACCTGGCCTCACCTGAAGTTCCTAACTCCTTTTGTGGATATGCACCTATATTCAGAGACATGGTCATTTGCAGGGAACAGGTTTTCAGAGTGGTGTCGTGGCACTCAAAGCACTGAGATTGTGATAGCTACACAGTCTGCTTTAAAGCAGCGTTTAATCCTGGTGATTCGCAGCCATGGTGCTTACAAAAATATTATTCTGATTTCTTCCCCTCCTCTCCCTTTTCCTCTGAAATGGCTAATTATTATAGCATGTTCTGTATTCTGTTATCTGTCATAGACCACAAAATAATCTCAAAGCAACACCAGATTTGGTATCTGTAATCTCAAATATTCATTTTCTTTGTCTAGTTAGAAAATTGTTTTGTATACAAGGAACAATCTAACACTGAGGTAAACATTATGAAGAAATCATAATACTGTTTTAGTATGTTGCAAATGCTCCTTTAAAATAACTTGCACTGACTCATGGAAGATCTTTTGTGGATGACTGGTTCCTCATAAAGCTTTGGTAACTAGGTCCCAGCCGGAACATGAGCAGCATTGTGCTCTTCCTCCTGATGATGCAGTACATCAAACAAATACCCTAGATGCTCTCCATTACAGGCTCCGTGTCTGTCTGGTGGTGGTCATGGAGACAAAATTGTGGGAATCAACATTGCAGATCAGAGTCAGTGTGAAAGAGGATATGTAACTACAAGAAGAATACATAACTAAGAATGTTTGCTAGTGCGTAAGTGTCTTGGATTTCACAGCTTAATTCCTATTTAAACTCTTGCATTGTAAGTGGGTGATTTTCTCCATCCAGTACAGTTAGAGATCTTCCCTTAAAGGCTTTTTCCTATGGCAACTGCACACTGAGTCTCTGTCATCAGGCTGAGGTACAAGTTCCATTCCATCCCGTATTTCAGGTTTGCTGGCTTGGCGTTTGGCGTATTTCTGAAATATGTAAACAACATTTAAGAATGCTATAAGGATCAACGTATAATTCACGAAACAGAATTTTCCTCCTCCCTTCCACTCACAAGCTTGCCTTTATCCAGCCTCCTTATATCATTGTTTACAACCCGTTTACAAGGTACCTATATAACACACCTACTAATAGGCTGAACTGCCTCTGAAAACCTCCTTTAATGTTTTCCTCTGTCCTATTATTAATGGTAATTTGAATATTGTCATTATTTGTGCCTCTAACCACTTTATGTAGATAATGCTGTCATTTTTGTGCACTGAACAGTTCCAAACATCATGTCAACCTGTGGCTGCCGAAGCTGAGATCTAACTCTGTACAGCAAAACAGGAAAAATAAATTAGTACTTTCAGAGAACAGAAAATTCTTTCATTAGACATTTGAATCTCCTAGAGAAGCAATGACTATTTGGCCTGCTTCAACTCTTACCACACTATTAGCCATACTTCTGGAATTTCTTTTCCATGTATTCATTGTTTTGTAATATAGCAGAGTAGGTCATCATGGGATAAGTATGAGGAGAAAAGGAAGAAAATTGGGTGCAGATTATCTCTTATGTCTATTAGAAATTGCTTATCAAGGGACACTGAAAACAGGTGTGGCTGTGGGGATGGGAGGAAAAAAAGTAAAATCTCTGATTCTGAAAAACAACTATTATGTGATGTTGCCTCTTTAATGATGAAGCAAGCATTAGCAAGGCTCTTCACACTGACCTGTGAATAATATGAATGGTTCATACTCAGGAAGGACTGAATATGAAATTTGTAGCTTCAGTAGGAGCAGTACTTGGGAGAAAGTAATAAAATGACCTATTGTACTAACCTGGAGCACTTTATAATAGTAGCAGTAAAGCCTGCGAGGCTGAAGTAATTCTCTTGCCATTAATTGTCCTTCTTTAGCAATTTTTCTTGCTTCTTCATCATTTTCCTGGAAAAATGAGATGAAACGAATAACAGAGCAATCAGCGAGTTACTCAAAGCCTGGCTGGCATTAGAAGTTTTATTAAAGGGGCTATTCAAATCTGCAATTACTGGTAGACTGAAGAGGCACACTTTAAATTGCAGATTTTTTTTTAAATACTGGATTGCTTTTATGGCCACAACTTGTACCTTAGGGCTACCAATACCAACTTTCATGGATAATTGTACAATTTTGAAAACTCAGTTGATTACTGCCCTGCTGTTTTGTCCAAGCCACAAACCTCTTCAAAATCAGGTCTGACATCTCCCAGGCATACTTAGTTTTACAAAAGACAAAGCCACAGCTGTTGTCCTTTCCTATGCAATGCAATTCAATGTCTTCCTTTGAAAAATAACTCTGCTTGAATTCAGGTATTTACCTTGAAGGTTTTTTAGGTCTATATTTCAAAGCTTTTAGTATTCTCATCTGATTTTTTTATGAGGAACTACAGTACTCAGAACAGAAACTTCTCCTGTTGTTTAACCTAGTAGCTAAACTCTAAGCACAAATGGTATTTTCAATCACACAATTATATTGCTTTGTTTGGTTACAGAATCCCAGACTCTCATTCTGGGAGGCATGTTACAGAGCAGCAGCAATTCTTTGTACATTCAAACGGAACACGCAGTGACTTCTGTTCTAGTCAGAACCTAAAAAGAGTGATAGAATTAATTAAGTAGTACTTTGGATTCTGGGTGTTTCTTTGAAAATTACCTGCATTAGCCAGCATACTAAGGCTCTGACTCATGAAACACTTCTGCATGTACCTGAAATGAATTCCTAAGTATTTCCCTGAATAGAGATGGTTACTTGAATTAAGGACTTCCCATTTTACACTAACAATGAAATGTATTTTCTTTATCCCAGCATCTCAACAGAGTTCATGCAAAATATGTATGTGGAAATACAAAAAGAAAAGAGTATGAAGATAAATTGTTTACATGTTTGTTGATTGCTTTGAACTCGAATTAGTTATGGAACTTACCTTAGCCCATTTTATTTTCTCTAGCAAGTCCTCCAAGTTTCTCTTAACTGGAACATAATGTTTCCAAGGTTTTAATCCAATATAGAAATGTTCATAGTACTGGGAATCTTGTTTCAATACCAGGCTGTCACCCAGCAAGAGGTATGGAAACCTGTAAGCTGCTACGGTCCCATCTACATTCACTTGGTATTTGTACTACAATGTGAAGATAGAGGAAAAAAGAAGTTGAAACGTTCTGAATCAGGAACACTGACTGTATAAAAGACTTTTTTCACAGGCAAGGTATAATTGTGTTTATTAATTCTCATCTTCCAACCTGTTTAGTGTTAAGCAGGTGTAGTTTCACAGTGTTCTGGATAACTTATTGATTTGTTTTCAATCAAGTAACCCAAGACTGACAGCCAAGAACCTTCGTGTCACATGAACTGCCTGATGGGTGTTCTATTTAAGAGTCCTGGGATAGAGCAAGGGCTAGAGCTGGGAAGGAAATAAAACTAATCTATAGCTAAATACAACAAGAATAAACTTATTCTGACTTAAAATTATATTATTCCGTAGCATAATCTGAAACATATACTTTTATATAAAATAGTATGAAACATTATACTCAAAGTAACCATGAATGTACTGCTCTGGCAGATACTCTTGGCTGTTAGAGCATTTCTGATACATTAATCTCCGCAACAGAACTTCAGTCGCCATATATTCTTATTGCTTTTTCCAGGACTCTGTCCCCTTTACTTCTTATACCTTTGTTGCAGTGGAACTTGTCTGTTAAAAGTGCAACAAAACCACCCATCTATTCTTCTAACTTGTTATACAAGGATTCTTCCTGACATCCATAATGTACTTGCAATGGACACAAGTTGTGTCCATCGTTTTCCTATTTACCCCAAATTAAAAAAAAAAAAAAAGCCTGATAGTGAGAAATCTATTAAAAAAACCCAACAATAACCCTCCAAGATCCCTCTCTAAGGTACTCCACGAAAAAAAAGTATAGTGACTTTCTTCAGAAGTGCGTCACACTATGACTTTGATTACAGGTAGTCTATCTACCCCACATGGAACAGTGGTCCCAGTGTAGCATAACTGTTTGTTTACTGAATGGAATTAGCAAAAGTACGCCTTGTCTTTTCAGGTGGTAAGAACTTGACAGAAAAGTTAATCTAAGACTGTAACTTGCTTGCTACCTTGAAGAAGTCAAAGAAGCCCATCAGCTGAACCTTTCCCAGCTCTTTTTCCTTTTCTCTGAAGAAGAAATATCCTGTTATTCCAGCATCTAGTAGTTCTGGATTTTCCTTGGATAATTTGACAAGATGGAGACGTTCTTCTCGGCTGTCTCGACCTCTAAATAAAGCTCTCTCAGTTTTGTTTTTCCAGAATGGGCCTATGAGCATTGAATGATAATGTAAAAGCAAATAATAATGAAATGTTCATTACATGTTTAGTGCAAATAAGGAACGTGCTATGACAGTGGCATTATACTCAGAGGTGTGGTAAACCAGGCATGATTTCTCACAGTGAATCCATAATCATTTATTAATTACAGGGTTTAAACTCCCAGTCCTGGCTTGAATTTTGAGATGAGAAACTGAGCCACTTATAAAGGAAAATGAGAGAATTGCTTTTCCACTCAACAATTTTATATTTAAATGTAAGTTTAAGTATCTTGAAAGCTACATTAGGGATTATAATCAAGTTATGTAAGTAAAATACTAATAATTAAAGTAATTCTCCACCCATAAAGCCTGCCACAATAACCAAAATTTCTCTAGTAAAATTCACTTCTGTTACCCAGCAATTTAGTTAGTTCTTAGAGTAATCACTTAATGATGACTTTAAAAGGAAAAAAAACGGCTACACTGTGTCCTCAACATACTTAGAAAGAGCCTGAAAGACTTAATCTCTGCTTACTTCCTGCTTTTAAAAACATTAAACATGTCCTTCCTCATCCTTCTGCTGGAAATTTCCTCAAATAACCTGCTAAATTGGAGAAGGTTCTTACCATTTCCTATTTGGAAAAGCAACTGTACTAAATTAATAAACACAGAGTGCTGCAAACTGATAATTTAATTAAAATATTTAATTTTAAAACTAATAAGAAAAGAGAAACTGCACACTAATCAAACAAAAAGAAATACCTCCTCACTCAAGTTTTACTCCTTAGGTATTGTTCATGCCATTTGTCCCTAAGTATTCATGAATTTCCTGGGGGTGAGGAAGACACCGAGTCTTCATTCAAAGCTATAAAAACAATTCAAAAGATCATACTTCAAGGTACTTTTTTATGCAGACAATATTTTCTTATTTGAAAGAGGCTGCAGCATAGTACTAGTTTACTTCTTTCAGGATTCAAATTCATTTTTATGTAAACAGAACACTGGAGCACATCACTGTCAGGAAAAGGATCACTATTTGATTAGAAGGAACATATTCAAGTCCTTCACTGAGGAGAAAGGCCTTTTAAATTATATTTACTTTTCTCTTGATGGGTCACTGTAGCTATCTTCTGGATACCTTTAAGCTAAAATTCACCATTATTGTAAACTGGACTTCTTAAATTTTGACTCTAAATCCATATTAAACACCTGCTTAGCGGCAGTGTTGAAAGCATTCACAATCTATGGAGACTAACCTGCTTGTATTAAGAGACCTCCTAAGGCACTTGTGAACTGAAGACTTTTAACATGTTATTTGAATGCAACTTGCTTCTTTGATGGAATTTACAAAGTTTTTTTGTTTTTTTCTTTTTTATTTTTAATCCACAATCTCTAATTTACCTGTATTTCCTTGAATAGAAAGGAGATCATTTGTGACTCCACGTAGGGTTTCAAGAGTTGAGTGGGTTACATCATACGTTGGCAGGACTATATCTCTTGAATCCACAGAGCCACACCATGAAATGACAGGTATAGGGCCAGGTGTATCATTAGCTTTCCGATACTCAACTGGCCAATCTCCAACATTAAGGTAAAACTCCACATCAGGAAGACGAACCTAAATGTATACCCAAGAAAGGATAACAACACAAAGATGCTGTCACTCTTACAGATATTCCTCAGTTCTCTTATGTCATGCAGAATCAATAAACTTACTAGATAGTTAATAGATTTAGCCGAGTTTAAAGTAGGAATTTCAAGTCTCTGCCTCATGACCTGGTATGAAAGGAATACTCACAGATGCCAGGAAAAGGCTCAGAGAGTTGGGCCTTAGCCCCTGCAGCCTTCCTAGCAATTTCATTAACTGTCAAGCTCAGCCCCCATGCATTATCTCCAAGATATATTGTCATCTTGATGCACAAACAAAAGTCAAATCTTACTCTGGGAATGATAAGTCTCAAGGTACAACAACAAACGCAGTATTGCCATCTTAGAACATGACTTAATAGTCTTAGATGATCGAAATTGATACCTTTCTTGCCAGTGACAGGAGCATTTCATCAGAGAACATTTTGAAGTCTGTATACTTCCCTAAGGAGCGGCGGTAGATGTGATTGTTGAGAATAGTGTAATGAACAATAGCACCTCTTGTTTCACTGAACTTTGTTTTGATTTCCTTAAGCATTCGCTGAAGGTCAATGGTGGGAAAAGAAAGGAAGTCCTTTGTAATCTGAGGTTCTTGGGATGGACAAGACATAGCATTCTGCCAGATCTGAGGGTCTTCTTCAGGACAGTCACAGTATTCATGATAAACCGGTCCTGCAGTAAACAAAGCACTGAGACTCTGTATTTGTGATTCTGCATCAATCATAATTCCCCAAACACACAGGCATGTAAATGTACACATTACAGTGGCTTAACATTTTTTTATTTCAAGTTTTCTGAAGTTTTCCTGGGAAAACATCCTCCCTATAACATTGCTGGAGTTTACCAGTATAACTGAGAAAAAAAGCAACATTTTTCTCTTTCAGAAATAAAAACACCAGATTTTTGTTATCAGGGTAGAATTACTCTGCAAAATGAAGCTCCGTTATTGTGCCACCTGCCAACCACACAGGATACTCAGAATTGTTCTAACTGTCCATAACTTACAAAACTCAGGTATTACAGTTCCCATTTTAGCCTAATTCAGAACTTTGATGCAGTAGTCTTCACCTCTGGCATAAGGTGTTTTCTTTTATGTATAATTAACTCTTCTTTCTGTCCTTTTGAAGCAGACAGCTTAGGTGTAAGAAAGAGCCTTCTAGAGTGGGAAAAGAAGTCCTTATTTCATGAACTTCTAATCAAAACGGGTTCTGTCCTGTGCCATAGTTTCATGGCTGCTGGCAAATGTGCACCAGGAATCAGGACAGTTTCATTTCATTGAAGATATTTTGAAGTCTGTAGTTAGAATGCTTAATTTTTTTTTTTAATGACCAAATTCTGGTTAGAAGAAGTAGCTGTGAACCGAAACAGGACTTTCTAGAGAAGCAATTTTAGATTATAATTTGCTTTGTTAAACAGCTGTTTTGTTTGAGAGCACAACAAAGAAGTTAAAGAAGCAGACCTGGAATGAGACAATTTGCCTTGTTTTCCCTGCTTTTAAATACTTCTTCCATAGTACAGACCTGCACTGAATTAAACTGGGCTAGTGGAAAGGAAGTTAAATATTGTCTGGTTAAAGAAATACTGTCTTTGTTGTTATGAATGACCACACTTTATAATTCAAATGTCTGTGATAGCTAGAAAGTGTTGGGAACAACACAAACTCCTTGCTTTTGCCAGGAATATTTTCTACTTTAGATAAAAATGTTTAAGTCAATACCCTCTTGAGACAGTAGAAACACAAGCACTGCTCTCTTATTCTTTACCAAAACTGAAGAGGTCCATTTCCTTATGCAAGAAGGACAAGGAGATGACCAGACACATCACCTCAATGGCAGAGGCCATAACCTACATGCTTATGCATATAGGTCCTGTAACTTGGCAATGTGCAGAGATTTTCACTGCTCACTTCCCTGTATAAGGTGAACACTCGAGAGGAGACTACATGAACAAGGGCGAACCAACCTCTAATTTCCTTACTCTTTCTCTAGCAGGAAATTAGTTCATAGTGTTTCTGTAGCTACCATCATATGTTATATTAAATTAAAAAAATACCCTTACCTTTCAAAATATAAGGAGATTGAGCTACATGCTGATCACCATAAAGTATCTCAATTTTTAACCCTTTTCTGACACTCCCATACATCCGATACCGCATAAGAAATGTGCCATCATTTCTATCCAAAGGGCGAGGGGTGTAAATTCTGGTGACTTCTTTTGGAGAAAGTGCTTTAATTACCACTTTAAACTGTGTTTTTCCTGAGAAGAGGAAAATATAAACAGATAAAAACACTTTAAGTTATTAGAATCACATATATGAAATAAAGGTGAGAAAAAAACTCTACTGGATTAAGCCCACAGACTTGACTTTAACTTTGCAGTAAAATTTTATTATACCAAGTTCGTAAAATAAATTTCCAGTTATGGAAGACCACCCTACCAAATTTTCTTGATCATCACATACCTAATAAAAGGAAAACCTGTAGATAGAGATAAAAAGATTACAAGAGAGGAGGAAAGGCTTAACAGCATTTTGAAGCAAAGATTAGGTTAAATACTAAGTTTTCAAGTTAGGGCTCTGAGGAGCAACCATTTCCTCTAGAGGAAAAAAGGTAGAAGACCAAGATAAAATAACAGGAGAGAAGAATACTTGCCAGGTTGTGGGAAGGCAGTTGCAGCATGCAGGAGTCAGATACAAATTGTTCACCTTTGGACTGCATGAGCATCTTGCAAATTTACAGTCCCAGCTACGGAAAAGCAGGGATGAGAGAATGACAGTAGAGGTGTTTCCTGGACATTTGTCTGACCTGCGCTTAAACATCACCAGCATTTCGTTGTTAATGCACCGTGACTTTTTAACTGGAATATTTTGTGGACAACACAAGTACGCATGAACATAAATCTACTAGATCCCCTTATTTCTGTCACAAACAGGCATCATCAACCTCACTTTTCAAAAAAGAGGGGGACAGATTATTCACAAAGTGCTCTAGGCTAAGCATTGCAAGCCAAAGAAATGGAATGAATGTCACCACAAAGTAGTATACAGGAAGAAATGAAACTGAAAAGTACTGGCCTACTTGACTAAAATTCTAATCCGCACAAAACAGAATTGAATAGATCTGAATAAATTCTACAAATGGGAAGCATTAACTGCAGCTCCCCTGCTCCAATGGCAGCATGTGCAATGGAGGTGATAATGTGCATTTGTTTAGCTATCCCAGCAGGGCCATTTTGAGATGTATTTAGTTTACACTGGAAAGTAGCGCCTTAATAAATATTACTAATTGCAGCTCTTACTGGCATTTTACAAAGAGAATTTGAACATTTAAAATCATTTGAGAACTGAAAGTTATAGCCTGTGTCTGTTTGAATGTGTTAAACAGTGCTTGTGCGCTGGAATAGGATCAATAGTATCGCTGAATGGTTAAAGGATCCTTGTCCCTCTCCTAAACCATTCCTGGCATAGCTCAGCAGTTAGTATGGGCTGAGCCAACAGCTCTTCTCCATCGGCAGCACGCGTGCACCGCCTTGGTTTGGAGGCTACAGAATGTCACTGTATGAATGGAGATCACACCACGCCAGATGGCACCAGGACCTGGGAACATTCCAAAGACATTTAATTTATTAATATAATATCAACGTGCACAAACACACTGAGGTCAAAACTAAGTTCTCAGTACCTGCATCCAATCAGTTTATCTTGGAAGATTTCAACTAGCATGAGAATCCAAGTGAGGTTCACACCTTTTTACCTTTAGCAACCTGTTGTTTGAACCCAAGGCTCTCCCTGTGTGGCCAAAATCAGCCTCCACTTTGCTGGCAGCGAGTGTGCCAGTTGCATTCTTCAGTGCAATCACACAACTGCGCTGTAGTCCAACACCAAGTTGTCACAGCACCAGGAGAACATCCAGACCTGAAGTATCTGGGGTTCTGTCAGACTGAAGACATAACCTGTATATGTCTACTCCTTAATTTCACAAGAAGAAGCAGCCTTCTAACTAGAAGACATGAAGAGGACGTGCATACTTGGTCGATGCGTTCTCAGGACCATCTATACAAACAGTAAATAACACAGAGCAAAATAATTATCCCTACTCTATCTAAATTAGCAATACAGGATTTCCACTGGGTGGCTATCTCAAGGTTATCTTCATTATGAAATCTGCATTTTTATTCTAAATTAAAACTATTAATACAGAGCACGTGGAATTAACTTGCAGCAGAAAACAGCTGGCTGGCAGCATACTGCTGGACTGCAGGAACAAACCCCAGTTCCCACCCTCAGGAGAAGTGTCACGGGGTAGTTTGTATTTGTGCTGATTAAACAAGAGATGAAAATTACTCCTTAAGGGCGCAGCAGTCGGGTAACGGAGCCCAGAATGCTGTGCTTACAGAGACAGAAATTTTAAGCAACTGGTGTGTGTGCAGCATTAAATTACATTAGTGCTTCTGAGCAGGGTACTGGGACTTCCTTACATCCAGTAGCTCCAGGAGCACGGGTTTATTTTGAACTCGCTGGTTTGTTGCTGTAAATCACATCCTGATTAGAGGGGGCTACGGGCGAGACGCAGAGCCCTACGGAAGGAGGCACTCAGCTGCCCCAGAAGGAGGGCGGGGGTTGACCATGTGCTCCGCTCACCATCGGCCCTGCGTGTCCCGGGCGATGCGGGGCCGGGCGGGATGCGGAGAGGGGGAGCGGTGGGGGGCAGGCAGGGACCGGCGATGGCACAGCAAGCGCTCGGGAGGCGGGGGTGGAAGCAAGGATAAGGGGAAGAAGGAAAGGGGTGAGCAGCTCCTCCGAGGACATTGCAGCCGCGGGCAGGGTCTCCGTCCCACGCCCCTGCCCGCCCCCGAGCACGGTACCTGGCGGGGAGCGGGAGAAGTTGAGTCCGGCCGCGCTGACCGCCTGGATGTAGAAGTACCGCACGGGCAGGGTGAGCCCCGCCTCCAGCCCGGGGCCCCACGCCAGGCTCCGCTCGGCGCTGACGGCGTCCGCCGACTCCGCCGGCCGCAGTAGCGGCAACGCGGCGCCCAGCAACAGCACCGGCAGCAGCCCGAGGCTCCCCATCGCCCTGCCGCCGAGCCTCGCTCGCTCGGAGCCCGGGGCCGGAGCCTTCTCTGGGCCTGCGCGGCTCCGCGCCGGCTCCCCGCCGGCGGCCACCGCCCGCCGCCCGCTCCCCGCCCTGCGGGGCGGCCCGCCGGGGCCGCGCAGTGCCGGAGGGAGGCGCGGGAAGGGCCGGGCTGGCTGCGGGCAGCTGAATCCGGCGCTGACTTTCCTTCCGCTTCCCCCCTCGGCGCGGGACGAGCGGCAGGATGCGGGCAGAGGCTTTTCGGCGGAGAAGGGCAGGAAGGCCGGACAGCGAGAACCTTCCGCTGCAAAACCCTTGTGCGCTTGGGCGCACGCCGGCGGGGGCTGGGGCAGCCCGCACCGGTACCCAGCACGGAAAGGCCGCGGAGGTGGCGCACGCCGCGGGAAGGGCGAGCGGACAGAGGCGCTGGGGGTGCTGCCGCCCGGCCCCCGATCTCCCCCGGTGTTTCGGCTGTGCGGCGAAATAACGAGTCCTGGGTCGAGGGTCCCCGCGGGGCCGGGGCCGTGGAGGGTGCCGCGATCGCCGGGCACCGGGAGCGGTGCCAGGTTCGGAGCCTGTGCACTGCCAGAGAGTCGGGGAAAGCACATTAAAAGTTGGTGTGAGGGTGAGGAATGAGCCTCAGCCCCACTTGCCAGCGGGCGGGCTGCACTGAGCCCAGGGCTCTCGTGTCCCCAGAAGTTTTCCTCACCTTGTCTGCGGCTGCAGCGCGGGCCAAACTGAAGAGCGGATGATCTGGGTGTTCCCCCAACCTGACACCTTACCTGTGTTTTAGCATGCAGTTCAGCTGGCAGCTAAACAGCTGGTCTGGACTGTAAAGGGGGGGAAAAATCGTTTTTCTCTAAAGCTTCTTGTTACTGTCTGTATCAGCTTACTTACAGTCAGAGAAAAAATAATTGCATGCTTTAAAATTCCCTCTCGCTGTTTCTAGGGTTTCCCACAGCAACTGTATTTGTATTTGAAGTGAAGGATGGAGCAGTGGCCCTGCTTCACCTGTTGGAAGGTGCTTGGGCATTGTTCCCTGCTGCTGGGCTCACCTTCCCATCCCAGGGAGGAGGCTGAGCTTGCCCCTCTCAGCCCAGCACCTGTCCCAGCACGGCTGGGTCCTGAATCCATACTCCAGAGCTGAAGAGAGCTCCTGGGGCCTGTAGGTGAGATGGTGCAGGTGGCCAGCCCTCCTCAGTGTGGCAATGCGTGGTGATGGGCAGAGAGGGGTCATGGTATTATTCTCTAGAAAATGTAACAACAAAGTAAGTTAGTGGATTTAAAATGATGGGACAAGTAAATGGAAAACCTCTAGTGATTTGTTGCCTAAGGTTGTTTTATCATTTTGATCAGAAGTGTTGATACGGCCTTTCAGCTGCCCCAGGTGCTGCTACTAGGAAATATTTCAGGGTGTCAGTAGATGGAGGGGCTTACAAAGCTGTAAGAGAATTAAATCAAGCTACCATGCAAGCCTGGATTTTCACATGCAAAACAACGAAAGCACAAAGGAATGCTCTGCCTTTTTGAATAACGTGAACTTCAAGTCTCTGTGCATACAGACCATGTAAAACAGGTTCCTTGAAAGTGGAATTATTGTCTGGTTTCCTCCTTGCTTTTGTCTTTAGCCTCCTAAACTCCTTCAGCTCAGACAACCACAGATTTCCACTGGCATACCGTGTGTGATGCTCCCAACAGGCAAGAGAAAACATGTATGGTGTTAATCTGGAGTTACGTATGACCTTCTTGGCCAGGTAGTACATCCCTGGCTGCTGCTCTCAGCAAGGAAATGTCAGTTACCTTGAATTTAGCGAAGACATCACCATCTCCCACCACGCTCTTGTTTCCAAGCTAAGATGTTATGGTCTGGATGGGGATCAACCAACTGGGTAAAAAGCATCAGGATGGTTGTTCGGACTTAGAGGGGGCTGGTTAATGGGTCATCTCTACCTGGCAGCTGATAGCAAGGGGAACACTGCAGGACCTGGCCTGGGATGAGGGGATGGAGAGTTCTATCATGGGCTTACAGATTATGCCAAATGGGGACTAGCCAGTGATGCCTGAGGGCAGGACTGCCCTCCTGAGGGACATGGACAGCGTGTAAGAATGGGCCATGAAATTCAGTACAAAATCCTATAGTCTGGTGTCGGGGAGCAGCAAGGGTGGGCCACTCCCTGTGGAATGGGGTTGAGGAGCACAGCACTGTAACTGGCAGCAGGGCCTGCCCTGCATGTGGCAAACAGCATCTGGGGCAGCTGAAAGGCCGTATCAACCAGCAGGGTTGTGGGGACAGGGCAGGGCTGAGGTCAGGCAGGGACATCAATCTGTAGATCAGGAGCAGGCCCTGTGAGGGGAACTGGGGTCAGACACATATCTGGCTTGGCTGCAGGGCCCTGGGGATGTCAGCCTGCAGCTGGGACTGATCTTGTCAGGGCCCATGTCTGTCCAGGCAGGGCTGTGGGGCGATGAAGACCAACATCCTACAGCATTTACAAGGCAGGGACTTACAGCTCTAGACTGGGATGAAATGGTGTCTTGGGCCATGGGCAGGGTGGGTGGGCTGCGCTGTGGAGGGGGGATCAGGGCCTGTTGGTGTTCTTGGGATCCTGTCCCTGTGAAGGACCCATCCTGCACTGGTACGGGCTGGGACAAGCTGTCAGGAGTAGCTCTGAGGAAGTGGCCCTGGGCGTCCCAGTGGGCAGTCATTCACCATCAGCAAGACCTGGAAGCAATGATGTCTGATGACAGCTTGGGCTGTGTGAGCAGTGGCAGAGACAGAGGTCAAAGGGAGTCGTTATGCCCCTTCCCCCAGTACTTTAGTTAGACCACATCTAGATACTGGGCTACCCAGTAAGACATCATAAAACTGGATCAAATTCAGAGGAGGCCACTGAGATGGTGGGGCTGGAGCACTGGCCCTGTGAGGAGAGGCTGGAGGAGCTAGGCTTGTTTACTCTGGAGCTGAGATGGCTTCCGGGAGGAGACAGACCTTGCAGAAGCCCCAAGTACCCAAATGGGGAGATCACTGAGGATATGGCCAGAAGGACAAGAGCCATCTGCTGTCAGCTGAAAGAAGAGTGGCTCAGCCTAGAACACATTTACCCCATAAGGACAGTCAAGCAGAGGCACGGGTTGCCCAGAGAAGCTGACCAGTCTCTTTCAAGCCCCAGCTGGATGAAGCCTTGAACATCCTGGACTGACCTCAGACTCAACCTGCTGTGAGCGGGAGGCTGGAGCAGAGACCAGCCTGAGCTACCCTGTGATGAAACCATGAGATTTCTGTCCCTCCTTTCAAATGTCAACGAGATGTTAGAAAGGTCAAAGATCATATGGGGACACGAATGACAGAAATCAAGGCAGAAACACCACCTTAGCTCATAAACCCTATTTCCTTCTGAAACCAGGCTGAGGGACTGTGTCACTGAACTCAGGTACCACATATGCTGGCTGTAGTAATTAAGGTTGAAAGGCAGTGGTGAGTCTCACACATCACAGCACTGCATGTTGCAGCCAGGCTCCACTCAAGCCTGATTCCAGCTGAAGTGATTTTCACGTGGAGCTCCTCACCTTGTAAAATTACTCATCAAATACTACCTTCGGCCCCTACATGGAGTATCGGCTCCTTGACGCACGTTGTAGGCATACGGCTCGCTAAGGGGTTAACACGTCTACTGTAAAGACAGTACAGCTGGTGGAAAACTATTCGTGTACTGGAGACCTCTCAGCTGTCAGGAAAGGAGAAGGCAACAGCATCTCAGGCCTGAGCCACCCATCCAGGTGACTGCTGCCTACAGCTGCATGATGGACCAAGGCTGAGTGCCCCCTTTTAAGTTATCTATGGTGTCATTTCCCACCAGCACCTTGGCAACAATACTAAGATGCTGGATTTTTGTTCTTTATTTTTAATAAACTGTCTATGGCATTCACAGTAAGTGAAAAATAAACACAATGACAAGACTTTTTTCTTTTTTTTTCCATTTGAATGCAGAATTTAATTCAAACACATCATTTTGAATACGAAAATGCTATAAATTATGAACATATATAAACTATACTTTTGCCTACAAAAAAGCGTGGAAGAGCAAAGGTGTCAAAATCTGGCTCTGCTAAACTGAATGGAGGCAACCACTATTCAAGGGGTACTGTTGTCACAAAATCTCCTGTTTTACAGAATACCATTATTCAGTGTAGTTAGTAGTTTAGAGATCCTCAACAGGCTGCAGTCTTCCACAGCTGATTTAAGACCAAAAGCTATTTTCACTTGCCTACATAATATCAAGCTACCTGATTTCCTGTACATAGCATAGCAAATGAAAAAAAGAAAAGCCAACAAGGTGAGAACTTAATCCAGCTTTTGTTGAACAGGTAGAAAATATTTACAAATAAAAATGTTCTAAACCATCCACTTCTAGTCAAGAAAAACTGTACGAGCATTTATTTCCTTTGTAAACATCTATTTTATTATTCTTTATCTTACATAGGCTGGTATTCCCAATTTTTGGATAAACGTATTTTGCCAAAATGTACAGCAGCAGAAATTCCTCACTTGATACTCAGCTGGTTTTATTGTCTTACTCTACAGAACCCTGTACATATAGAATAGAGCTGTTTACAGAAAGGCATAATTCCACCTTGGAATACCACATTTTACAAGATGGCAATTAGATGTTAGTCATTTCCTTCCAGCATTGCACACGCTTATATCCCTCCAAAACAGGCATGTTGTAGAGGTCAATTCTGACTATAAATACATAGTTTATATTAGTCCTTCTATGTACAACAAAAGACAAATTACCCCAGTATAAAGCAGTAATACTTATATATCGGTACAGGTTTGAACTACAGACCCACTTCTTTAACGAAGTTTACAGTATAAAAAAATAAGGATACCAGTTACCTACTATAATATTTTCATCTTTTAGTTTCTTGTGGAGTAGTCAGCGATACAAGCATTGCTTGTTTTGTGTAAAATATATTAAATTACCAGTATACTGTCCTTCCGGTTACAAAAATAGAATTACGTCCTACAGAAATTTTACTGAATTAAAAAGTGTATCAAAAATACGGATCAGCATTTTAGACCATATGTGAAATTAGAAAGGAAGTAAATGTATAATTATTTAGAAATACTACCTTCTGGCTCAGTGAGCCAATTCTGATTTTGCATAAAAAAGAGACCAAAGCTTAGTTAGAAATTTAATGTCCAGGGAGAAGCTTTGGCTAGTGAGTAATAACACTACATTATTAGTGTGGCCGAAGAAGAGCCACTGGAAACTTTACAGCCATTCAGTCCGAAGGATAAGAAGTACTGTGGCGACAACAGGAACAGCTGAAAAATACCTACAAGGGACGGTAATTTAAGCAAAAGGCAAAGCGCATTTCTCACTGGCTTTCTTTACTTTGTATGTAGAAACCCGCCAGTCTGTGCAGTGCAGTTGTGACCCAGACAAGTGCCCTCTTGGGCCACTACGGATGGTGCTGCCCTTAAGGAGCCCGGTGGCTGCAGATGCCTCACTCTGAGACCAGCCAAGCACAATGAGCTGTATTGGTTATGGTTGTCTTCCCACTATCAGGACAATTTAGGATTCAACCTATGAGGTTTATATAGGAAATAAATCGGGTAAATCTTCTTACATTTTGCACGGTTTAAAGTGTTGGATTATTAATCCAAATCAATCTGTTCCTAAATCAAAAGTGGCTGTTCATCTCAACTGCGACCAAAGCTGTGGTTATAAATCTCCCGTGTCTGAAAAGCAGATTTCCACGCTCAGCTGTGTTTCTTGACATCCTCAGGAATTTTGGTGAGCTTTCCAGTGCTGTGCCCTTTGCCGAGCTGTTTGCCATGCACTAGCAGCACCTCTGTAACTTAAGAGTGCTCACTGCTCCTGCAGCACTGAGAAGAAGAATCCTGGTGTGGAATCCGCCTCAACTGCACAGCAGAACAAACGTCACAGGGGAGATTGCTGCTTCCCTTCCCAGGAATGCAGGAAAAGAATATTCATACAGAATATGCTGTAAAAATTGAACAGATTTTGTTTTGTAGAGGTGTTTGTTGGGTGGGATGGATTGGCATTATCATGCTTGATCTGGTAAATGAGGAAAATTGGGGAAATGGGAATTTATCAGCAAAGTAACCTCTTGGCTTTCTGTTAAGTCCTGTAAAAAAAAAAAAAGCAGCTTGTGCTAGAATTTATCCATTCCAGCACTGCGTAGCTGGCAGGAGCCTAAGCCACTGCTTGGTGACTCAGAGGAAAGCCATCTCTGGAGTTACACTGCCCAGAGCTCCACAGTTGTTTACCTTCTATTATTTTGGGAAGGGAACTTTTAACATTCTTTTTCCCTGCTAGGAGGAACAACAATGGTGAAGCCACATATTTAACACAGAAGTCAAATGCTCAGCTAACATAACATACTGACTTCTTTAACACTAACGAAGTCGTACCAATTTAGAGCAGCACAAGAACTGGCTCAAATTATTTTGCATGGTTTTGCCTGCTCAGGAACTGCCAAGTTATGGTGCCAACGTAGTACCACAGGCTCTTCATAGCTCCGATTCTTTATCTATCTCATCCAGATAGTACTCATCATCAGTGGTGGTATCACTGTCTGAGTCTGAATAAGCTGCCAGGTCTTCCTGATAAATATCAGTCAGCTCTCGGGGGGATGAAGCGGCCGATGACATTTTGCTCCCAGCAGAACTTGAGCTCAAAAGCTCAGCCCTGTTTATAGATGGCACCTCTCCATCCCTGAAAGCACCAGGGTTGTTAAGAAGACAAGGTCTCCATAATCGCCCTTCTGTGAGTGACCTCTTGATATTTTCCAGGAAAGCCAACTGTTGCTCTTTGCCAAATATACCAAAATCAACAGAAGGATACACTGAATTTCTAGTGCTGTAACATTTTTCATCATCTGATGCCCAGTTTTCATTTTCATCACAAGACAACAGCTCTGAGTAAGATTTAAACCTCTTCCCATGTATACCATCTTTTGATAGGATATTGCTTCCCGAGGCAAAGATCTCATTGGCATCTCGAGCACAAATACCCTCAGAAAAGTGACGCTCCCGTTGACTTTTGGCACGACTCTTGTGCAATTGATAGCTATGCAAGTTAGCATTTTTTAAGCTAGCAGACTGAGAAGCATTTTGACACTGACCAAGCACTGCCTGGGAAGTCAGGTTTTGCTCTGGACATATGTCTGCCTGCAAGCAGCTGTTTATATAGGTGTTTGAGTTTTTGTCAGTAAAAAGTGGCAAGGGAGGACTGCAGGCACGACTGCTAGCTCTTCTTTTCTCACCATCCAGTGGGTCTGATGTAGTAGCACTGGGCGAGATGGGCTGGTTTTTGCTTTCTAACCTGAGATCAGGTGTCTGGGAATTCTTATTTCTTGTGGCTACTGCTTTATCTGGAAATAGGATTGTAAGACTTGGCCTGTTTTCCACTTGCACTGTAGTTTTTTTGGGACTGATGGCTTCCTTCTGCGTGTATGGGCTTGTAAAAGACCTCCAACTGGTGTTATTAACAAGTAAAGAAGGATCATTCTGATTTTCAGTCTTCTTATTTTCAGCTGTTCTTGGTCTTGGCATATTCCTATCAGGGTCCAGACTGGGATTCTGATTTTCATTGTCCAACTGCAAGAATGGCTGGTGGGAATCTGTTGAAATCAATGAGTCAAGGGACGTGCTGACATCTAAAGAAGTGGTACTTGCATTCTGTGAAAAAATGTTACTTATGTGTGGTTTGGGGGGGAAATTTTTACTTGAAAATTTTCGACTTGTTTTGTAAACAGCTGCCAGTTTATTTTTAATGGAAGGTCTGTTCTTCCTTTTTTCTATATCTTTGACTTTGTCTCTTACGCAGTCAGAGAGAAGTGTGTTCTCATCTTCTGTACCCTCTGTTACCTTCTGATCCGGTGTAATCTGGAGGACTTTATCCTTACAGTTATTGTTCAGGCTGCCTTCACTGTACCTCTCTGGTTTCTGCAAACCACTAAAATCTTTACCCATCTGAGTCCTCTGTGAGTTTTGCTCTTTTTTGAGTTTTGAATTCTTTAGTTCATCTGTATCTGTGCTAAGCACTTCGTCCGGCTGCAGTAATAGACCAGCACTGGAAGCTGTGCTTACCTCAGATGCTTTGTTCTGGGATTCTGAAAACACTTTGCTACTGGAGTTTAAATCATCTGCATTTTTTCTTGAACTGTCAGCCCTTAATTGCAGTCCACTGCATTTATTATTATACAGAGGGGTGGTTTGGTGTAGGAAATTTACCCTCTGCTTGGCTTCGGTACTATCCCTGTACTTGTCTTCCACAGGAGGAAGTGGCATGTCAGCACGCTCTGTGTTACTGTTCCTTCCAGGAGAACTCTTCTTTCCTGGGTGGACAAGTAAACTGTTCAGATTTTTACTGGTATTCACTTTAGGGGGTTGACAGCAGTGTTCAGAATTTCCCTTTTGTATATTTTCATTTGTTGAAGTAGAATACAAAGGATTCTCTAAACATCTGCCTGGCTTGCGAGGGGTTGATAAAGCGGATATCAGTGGTGCGGCTGTTTGTAAAATTTCCTTCTTTTCTTTTAGACATATTTCTGTATTTTGGCTGCTTGAAACATCAGAAATGGCCTTACCTGACTTAGCCACTACCACAGTGGATTGTGGGCCACCAGAAGAAATTTCTTTTGCCACCATGTCAGAAAGCACATTTCCTGCTAATGGAAGATCCGCTGAACTACCTTTTCTGTTACGGACTGTACTCTGTGACTCTGAAGGACACATCTTCTCAGGGCTAGGAGATAAGTGGGAATTCTCTTCTTTACTATGAACAGCAGTTCCTAAATTCTGAGGTGTGACCAGAGCTGAAGATACTCGGTCAGAAGAATACGAAGGAACCTCTTTTTCCAAAGTACCAGGGAAAAAACCATTTTCTAAATTCATGTGATCTTCACTTGTTTTGTTTCGTATCCTTGGTGACTGAGCATTTTCTTTGGGACAAGGTAAATCTGTATCCTCCAGATTATCTCTAAAGAGGTTACAAAATGTTCTTGAATGCCTCCGTGGCAGCGTGTAATAAACTGAAACTAGTTCATGATACTTGATATGATCTTCATCAACACAAACTGTAAATGTGCTTGTAGTTTTATATTTCTGCAAAAAATTCCCCCCCTCCTTACAATCTGAAAACACTGAGGATTCTCTTCTACTTACGTATCTGTCTGTCAGTTCAACTGAGGTATTACTGCTTACAGAATCACTATGCCTTTTGGTTAAAGGGCTGGAGTAATCGTTTTCTTCGTTACTTGTAGCAGCATTTAATGATGGTGATGTTAAAAAGGAATGTTTTGAGTGTAAACAAGACACATCTCTTTGGTTAGAACAAAAGGCATCAGCTCTGCATGGTGTTTCAGACCTTAAACAATCATATGTTGTTCTACTTTCTCTAGGTAAAGAGATGGGTGTATCCGACATAGTGCTACCAGCAATGCTAGCTGATTTTCTAGGCAAAGTGTAATAAATAACAAGCGGGTCAGGAGATTTGAGGCTGTTCCTGCTAGGGGAGCCAGTAATGCTGCAGCTACTAGTAGGTTTCAGCAAGTCATCTTGCTTGTGAAGCTTTTCAACACAAGGTGAATTATTCGTTATTTTTCCACTTTCTTTTTCAAGGCAAAAATAATTTAAACTATGTTCAGAGGTCTTGGGGTCTCTGTCAAAGCTATGCATATAAATATTTCCAGAATTTCCATTTTGTGGAGAACTAGTAGTGAATTGTCCATCACAGTTGTTACTAACTAAAGTGCTTGTACTTTGCAGGGTTTTCTGCAAAATCTTTTTGGTAACACCTATTCTGCTTGCTTGAGCTGTTTTTCCACTTTCTGCTTGAGATTCAGTAACTGTGCAATTTACTGAAGAGCTCATCAGTCTTCCTAAAGACTTAGAATTTTTTCTATGAGAAAGTGTTTGTGGAGAGCTTTGTGAAGAGCTAGATGACCATCCAGGAGGACAGGACAGCTTGCCTTGACAGTTTGATAATTTTTGAGTGGATGGAGCTGAAGCAACATTCAGCAGTGAGGACTGTCTCTTTGGAGGACCCTGTTGGATGGACTCTCTGTTTGCTGTATAATGCAGATTATGTTCCCCTTCTTTCTGACTTGGAAGAAAAGGTTCCTTCCTGCTCTCATCAGCTGGCGAAATACAGGGAGGTTGACTGAACACACTGTTGAGTGAGCAATTGTTTTCCTTCATTTGTACATTTCTTTTTTCACCATCTGACGTATAAGTTGTTGCCATATCTCCTCTGGCAGTGGCTTGTGTTTGTCTCTTTGATCTCGTTGTATTAAAGAGAGAGGCATCACTTTGTAGCACGGCAGAAGCAGGGCTGCTGGAGGGAAAACCCTGGGTGTTAACATAGTTTGTATCTGCTTGTTGAGAAACTGACTGTAACAGTATGGCTTCATCCGCCAGTTTCATCCCTTCAGCCTTTTCTAGTTGTGTAAATTCTGCCTTAGTACTTCTCTGGGCAACGACGACTGAACTCCTGTTCAGTCCTAGAGGTTTTGTTCGGTCCTTCAAATTAGAAAAGACTGACTCATCAGTTCTGACAGCAGATGAAGAAACAGAAGAGTTACAGGTTTGCCAAGGCTGACAGCTGTCAGTGAATTCTGAAAAAGTTCTACTTGCACTTCTTGTTATCCTTTTGATATTTGAATTTTCTCTAGAATACATGTGAAAATCATTCTGCAGGCGCTGTGAACCAAACGTGGCATTCTTTGTATGGGCCCAGTGCAGGTCATTTAAATTAGCCATAATAATTTCAAAGTTGGCATCAGGGGAAATAAATGCTTCGTCACTGTAGTACTGAGGAATATCAGCCCAAGAAGGATAGCTGTCTTTTTTTCCATATGGAGAATTCTTTTGGTTTGTATACAACTTGCCATGAGAAGAAGTATCTTTATAGTAGGATCTAGAGAGATTATTTTCTGATTTATATAATGGATAATTTTCCCAGTTATCAAAGGGCAACGGAGAAGTAGCTTTGTCAGGGCAACTAACTCTACTAAAGCAATTACTGCTGGAAATAGACCTTCTGTAATGGTGTTTTGAATGATAACATGCATATTTGTTGGTTTCTTGCAAAGAGCTAGGATATCTGCCATGGTCTGTAGCATGAAACTCCATCAGTGACTGGGTTCTAAACATCTTTTCTTGAGCTGATGTTTGTCCAGGAGAGTCTGGTGTGTTGTTCCATACAATAGAAGACAAAGGAATTCTCTTTGGGTTCTGTCGACCAAACCTCGGTACAAAACCATTGCTGCTCTCCCTTGCCAACGGATGCTGCAAACTAGATGCTGATAGTTGGTCAGAAGATACTGATGATGGACATCTCCGAAGGGAACATACAGAGTAACTTCTGCCAGCTGTATCCCTGTTCATGCAACTCTTGTGCCTAAATCCGCTGCTCCGTGTTATGGAAGGAGGATATAAGCTACCTTCTGACGACCGTCCTAAAGAAATGGAAGACAGCCTCCTGCTTCGCAGACGAGGATTTCCATCAACTGGATCACCATGTTTGTAGTCTTCTTGAAAGGCTGTCTGCTGCCAGTTTATATATGCACTGTGTAGTTTCCTCGGTCTGATGAAAATCCTGTGTTCATCTTTGGCTCTTATTGTTCTCATTCCATCTGGGAAAATTGTGCTAGGAATGTCACTCCCATCATTTCTGTGTTGCCCTCTACTAGCAGTCTGCTTCTTTGAAGTAGGGAATGCACTACTGTATTGTACGTTTGATGCACTGCTGGTAGAAACTATCCTCTCCAATGGGTCTTGGGCTTGTTCCTGGGCCAGCTGGTCATCCAGATCATGTAGAACTGCATAGGGAAAAAGAGATGTTTAGTTTTGTTTTCTTTAATAACCTTCTGACTATTTATGTTAAAAAGTTTCATGTGCTACATCAATAATCAGAACTGGTTTTGAAAGGAGTCATCTTCTCAGCACTTAAAACCCTTCCCAAACCACACATTCTTCCTCCACAGGACCTTTTAGCAGTCACCCATCATGACTACAGGGAAAAAAATGCGCTTCTCCATGACTGATCTTAAAAGTGCTCTTTATGTAAATGCTAATCTTTATGCTATTTAAAATAAAAACAAAGCAATTTGAAGTCTGAATTCTTACGCACTATATGTGTGTGTGTGTATGTAAACCTTCCAAATCTAGTTTTTAAGCAAAACAATCCCCAAAACACTAGGCAAACATGGACCTTTCTTTGAGTTCACAAAGCACAGTTATGATGTAACTGCAAGAAAACACAGAATCCTGCAAACCATCAAACATGCATATTCCATAGTTTGGCATGTCCACCATTTGTTTCATTCAGAAAAAGTCTCCACTAAATTGTAGCTTATTCCTTTAAAATGAGCATTGAAAATGTCATTTTCTGGATAAAAAAAGGGGTAATGAAATAGTTTAGGAACCTGTGATTCACTCTAACAACAAAGCTGACAGACAGTCTCATGAACTGGAATTAAATACTATACAGGTCAGTTAACCAAGATATTCATTCATAAGACTAAGTGACAGCAATGTATTTAAAGTATTTTTATTCTCAAAATCAATTATGCCTTTGCTAATTGTATTTTTTTTTTTTTGTATTTCAAAAATAGCACACATAAGATATAAATACAAATGGATATGGCAGTGTGGTTATGGCATTTCCTAAACCATTTAAATAAAATGACCGACCAGTCATTACAGATCTGCACTAACAGTACAGAAACATTAAGAAAGCATTGCTAGGTGAACATGGTTGGGATAAAAGGTGATACAAAGGCACTAAAATTTTCATTATTCTGAGTTGCTCTTCAGCACAAAAGACAGAAGACTCCTGAAAGAGTCAGTCTGAATGAGAAAAAGATGAGCTGTTTCTGAGTATTCTATTTGGAGGACATCAGCCACACTATGGACAAATTTTCTCTGTCAGTGGGCAAGTATGCAGAGTTACGACTGACATCCAGGAGTGGTGACAGGCTTGTGAGTTTCAGAAGACCCACTGCCCACTATGCAGTGCTCTCCTCTCTCAGTACTGCCAGCTCACCCACTGCTTCCCCATCATGCTTTCAATCTGTGATCTCTTGTGATTTTGGGTGGTAGAAAGTAATATTCGTGGATTTTTTTTTTTTGCAGAGATCTGTGAAAGTTTATGGAAGAACAACTCTGTACTCACATAGGCTGGGTCTCATCTTGCCTTACTTCCCAGCAGTGGGAGAGAAGATAAGAAAGAAAAAAAAAGAACCAGCAACTTTTGGTTGGTGCTATAAGGGCTCCCAGAAAGTTAACTGTATGCCACAATGCCTCTTGCTTCTGTGCTTTCAGGCTTTACAATTCATAAAACCAGACCAAATAATTTATCATTATTGAAGTCACACATGCAGGAAACTGGGATGAAATCCTTCTCACGTAACTGTATGTCTGCATCTACAGGATGCAACATGGGCTCCTGTCAGAAACAGCAGAAAGAAATTTATGCTTTTAAGGTGTAATTCTTCTGAACAGGACCTATATGAGATGTAATGCACTCTAAGAGTGACCAGTGACACATCTTGAAGTCAGTGTCAGAGCAGACATTCTGCTGCCAGATGAAGCCAGCAAAAGGTAGCCACTATGCTAGAAAGTAATGAGCCATATCTTTACAGCCCATGCTTTTGTAGAAAATTGGCCGAAACCAGTCTCCACAATCACTTCTGGTAACAGTTATATCAGAACAAAATAAGGACATGCACTTACCACTGAAAAACTCCTTCTCTAACTGTTCATTCCATTCCTCGGTACTTTTCTCTATCATTTCATTTTGGTTTGCATCAAAAGAACGGCCACTTGTTTCAGCTGACATTGCAGAATTACACATTTCAGTCTGTTAAAAATTGTAAAGCAACATGATCTTAACTCTACATGTGGGTTCAAATCATGTTTCACATGTCACATCACAAATCATGTCACAAGTCACTGAGGTCAGTAAACTCTTTGTGGGTCCATTAAATCCTGTATTATTAGAATATATAAATGAGAATTGTAAAGTTGCACAAGTTTTAGAGACTTTCACATATGTAATAAGGAGATTTATTTATCTTGTCATACTGTAATATGTTTTGGATACAAGACCATAATAAGGTCATTAAATAGTTCCTTTTTTTTCCATATGCATCCTTATTGCACTTCTTCCTTGACCAGCACATTTTAACATTCACAAACTGAACTCCCAAGAGAGATTTAATAATTTCACACCATGGTCAATTTTCATACTGCAAAACAATACTTCAGGGGCTATGATAAATTACCTTAGCAGTGGGGAAAATGTCACCCTATAACCCATCTGAATTTAGTTTACGTGTTAAGCTGGAGACTTTCCTATCCCATCCATATTTCTCTCAGCTTACAATCTTAGATGGTAGAAGTGATTCTATGATTCTAAGTGCAGACAACTGATGAACTCCAGATTTAGTTTAGTTGAGACTTACCCTATTTATTTTTTTTTTTAATTAAGAACCCTTACTACTTTTGAATTCACAGTATTTGTAGTATTTTACTTGTCTAGCTATAATTATTTATATAATAGGCAGGATTTTCCGATAAAATCATTGTTCTGTGATATATGAATACAGATTATCCCTTTGTGTTTGAAATATGAGAGACGAAAGGTGGACAAATTACCTCCTCTATACCTTTGATTATATACCTTGTACCTTCTTAGTCCCCTCTGTGGTTATACCACACAATTGAAGAGGAGGAAAGATATGTCATTAATATGAGGCAACAAAGCAATTAAAATAGTAAATACAATCCTCAGAGGAAATCTGTTTATTTCAATAGCATGCACTTAAATTACATCAGACATAAATCTGTTGTTCCATCCTTAAATTGAGATTGTGCTTCTAAAATGGGACATTCATCCAAAAAGTAATTTCCCACTGTCAAAATTTACATTTGCACAGTAATTCTGCACATGGGAATGTGCACGAGAGACTCTAGTCTACTGCCTGTGCAAGTCAGGTACTCTTTTTCACCCTTGTACAAATGAAAAGAACAAAGTAAATGCCCTAGATTATTTATTCAGTGTTGAGTTTTGACCTATTTGCAGGCTGGTTACAGTTGCCAAAATACGTGAGGATTTAGGTGTAGGAAATTATCCACTCAATTATTCCGTCATTAAGAAAGAACTGAAATCTGATCAGATCTAGACTTACTTAGGAATTACTTAGGAAAGCTTTGGCATCCTAATAGGTAACACGGCAAGCTCATTCCACTGCATTCAATGGGTTCACAACACAAGACATTTTACTTGGTGTTTAAAACAAGACCTGCAAGCGTGCTATTTAAACAGGTGTTATATCAACAACCTAAACAAAGGGGGCTAATTTTTGAAAAAGCAGTCGTGTAAACATTGCCAGCAATAAAGTTGTCAAGCAACGTATAAAGCTACTTACCGTTGCCATTTCTTCCACTTTCGAAGATGGGCTACCAGAACTGTCATACCTGTAGGCAGAAGGATTTAAATGTTGGCTTTGAAAAGGAACGTGATGCAGTTTTACCAGCTTGTAAATATACGGCATTTTCTCTTTGACAGCTACTGAGAAACATTTGAGAAAAGACTGCTCTATGGCAAATCCATCCTTCTCCCCAAAAAATCCTGCTAGCAAAACAAAAATGCTGGGGAAATGTACCGTTCAGTTTGGCCTCGTCAGCTTGCAAATGTCATAGCTGCACTGCCGAGAATGAAACTTGATAGCTCAGTGTCTGCAACAACCCTAAAGTAATT
The DNA here is from genome assembly GCA_025345505.1 of Todiramphus chloris collaris. Lineage (NCBI taxonomy): Eukaryota > Metazoa > Chordata > Aves > Coraciiformes > Alcedinidae > Todiramphus > Todiramphus chloris. The sequence goes on along the minus strand of JANVCC010000021.1, from coordinate 54,993,321 downwards.
GTTTCAATCCAGCATTACGATAAGATGGTATGACTTCCTTTTCCAAACAACAATACTTTAGAAGGTACTATGAACAGTAGAAGTTAACTACTTGTAAATCTCTAAGTGGTTTGCATCTGTAATTCTGTTGTTTTTCTCTTGCATTTCACCCTGCTCAGAGACAGAGTTGTGCTCTGCCCCTACAAAGGAGGAGAGACAAACAGTAGATTGGTTTTGGTGTGAACTTCAGAACTTGCTGCTGCTCACCTGAAACAGCTTCAATTTTTAACACATGGTAGAAGGCTTGTCTGCTTTCCTAAGCTATACAGGACTGCAAGGGCTTGGCAGAGAACTGGCTAGATTGTCTGTGAGTAATGCCATGGTTAGGACAAGCTGAGAAGCCCTGAATGTAAAAGGGTATTCCATTCTACAGGCTGACTTGCAGACATACAAGTACAAAATAAGCTAAAGAAACAAGAACAGGACTTGACTTCACATAGTCTAAATTGAGTCTGCAGCTCCTTATCTTACAACCAGGCAAACCCAGACCCTTCAAAAGTCCTGAAAGAAATGTTGCTCAGCCTGTGCTTAGTGTCAGTTCTTCCTTGTCTCAGAAACTGTTTTTCCTCCCAGGAAGTTAATTCTTGAGAGAAAGTGAAGTAGGGAAAGACAGTTCTGCTCAGTCCTGTTTGTCTCTAAATCTTTTTGAATGACCTTGTTCTTAGGCTCCTAAAACCTTCTTGTGCTCAGGTAGACTGCTTTATTGTGCTTCAACAGCAAGTAGAAACCGGCTTGTTGGCAGGTTCTTTGTGGCCCAGCCTTTCCTCCTAAAGTGCTTTGTCATTTGTTTGCAATGTGCTTGCAGGCAGGGAAGAACAGTTGAAAGGTGCAATTTGTTTTTGCTTCTGTAATTGTGAACTGTAAAACCAGGATTGCTCTCTGACATGGGGTCCAACTGAAACCAAAGGAAACAAGACTGTTGACCTCACTGAGCTTAGGATCCAGCCAGACAATCTGAATCTGAAATTCCTATTTTTTCCTTGTAGCACTGAATATGAACAGACATTAATTCAGTGGGTTACTACCTCTGTGAATGAAGTTTCCAGAGTTTTGTGTCTTAATGCTTAATATGTCTTAATGCTTGTCTTAATGCTTAATGTCTTAATATGTCTTACTGCTTCTACAACAAATTAAGAATGAAACTTAGATTTCAGAGTTTTTACAATGATTTCCTGCAAACCGAGTTCAGAGAAATTCTGTGGCTTAGCAAGTTACCTTACTTTTAATTATATGCAAAACAGAAATGTAAAAGCTTTGTTAGAAGCTCTCTCCTTCAGCTTTACTGTGGAAAGCTGCTCTACAGTTCTCCCCACTTGGTGCTCTGCTTGGTGTTGCAATAATTGCTCCTTGCAATGAAGCTACATAAAGTAGACATGTTAGTTAGAAATGTCCTCTGATAGTCTAGGCAAAAATTAAATTTTCATTTGCACCTCTGGCACTATTCTAAATTCTTCCATGTCTTTGTTGTCACTGTTCTCTCAGAAATAACTGGTCGTTGCTTTCTGCTTTGTTTTCCTCCCTGCCAACGTATACAGACGGGGTTATATTAATCTTTTCACTATGCCAATCCCTGCACTTCCCAAACCACCTCATTATTTTTTCTATCTCTTTTCAGTTTTTCAGCATTTCAAAATTAAAGTTTTGCTTACTTCCAGAGAAATATTACTTAATTTTAGGAAAAAGTAATTCAGTCTTAATTTTTGGTTAAGGATATTGAGCAATGTTTACATTATTTTGCACACACATGCACGCGTACACACACGTATACTTGTAAACATTATCTGTGATTCATGAACAGAAAAGAAGTTAAATTACAGCTCAAGCTCAGAATTATTTGCCATCAGAAAAATACTACTCACTGTGGAAAACAAGAAGTTACATTTTATGCTTTTTCACTTAAATACATAAGTACTTCTTTTATGACAACCAAATTTAAGATTAAAAGATATCTCTACTTACTACAATCACTACTGGCAACAATAATATAACTCCATGAATTAAAATCTGCTGTGAATGAGTATTTTCACTGAGGCACCTGTCTTCCCTAGACCATCTCTGAGATGTCTAATGTCAGACTATAATCCGCTTCCTTATATACTATTCTCATCAGTACCATGTAGGAAGGCAGCTAAGCAACAAACACGTAACTTAAATATGCTGAAAGCACATTCTTTTCCAGTATGAGTCCCACTTACGTATCAGAAAAGAATAAGGATGAATTCAAGAACACGAAGCACCTCTGAAACAAAAGCGATCAAACATTTCCCTACCTTCAGACTACAGTTACAAACCTTTCATTAGCATCTTCTGTATCTCCACATAAGCATACTCTTTTTTGCAGCATCCATAATTGATTCTCACAGCGAAACACCACCGCAGCTGATGAAACTGTCTCTCCAGTACAGAAAGGACCCTCTAAACAGCCATTGATATTTAGCTATTTAAAAGCTTCTGCCAGTTAGGCTTACTTCTGGGATTTACACTGCTGCCTCCTACTGTATTTCACTAGCTCTCCAAAGTAACTTTACCTGGTGAGAGGCAGATTATTTCAGTGCTTTGTCTATGCATAAAGCAAACCACATGCCACGGCAACACCTAGAAGAGGGTGGGGGAAGTTTTCAACAGAGAGGCGTGACTAGAAAATGTAGCAATCAGCTCAGTTACACGTCAGGATTGACTTGTTTATTTTTCAAGCTGTGCTCGGTAAGAAATCAAAGGCTTCTGAGCCTGAGATAGGACAGATTTTCTGAGGAAAAGCCAGATAAGCACATACTAGAAAAGCTGATGCAATGAGTAAGCACGGTTTATTTTTTTTTTGCCATCTTAAATTAAGAAATCTTTTCAATGCTTAGATTTTACAGCACAAACTAGACCTTAGCTTGTGTGTTGAAAACCTTACCATGAACCAGGATGAAGCATCTTTGAAATGTGATACTTAGTTAAGCAAGTGCCCCTTTATTCTGCAGGGAGGGCTGGGGTCTGGTGTTGGTGTGTCCCAGCATGAGGCATTACCACGTCACAGGAAAGAGGAGGGAGCAGATGACGTGTATGGAGCTGTGTTTAAACTAGGCAATTTGTTTTTTTTTTTCCCTGTGCTGCATTGCTACGTAGGAGAATTGTTACCGGTAAACTTCCACAAAGATAACCTCATGCTCTCTATTCAAACCTCTCCTTAAATCTCCTGCTTTGATACAAACATTCCACAATGGCAAGCTGTTGTGCTACACAACCTAAGCATCAGATTAATCGTAATTTCTTTAGAGGCCTGCATTCCTTGTCATTGGTTTTTATAACTGTTTCTTGTCCTAGCCTCATGGCACCTCGGAGCCCCAGGTATGGATCAGAGTACCAGCCTGAGACTCACAGGCTGAAAAATCAACAATTGGTGCCAAAGATCTCACAGCTTCATACTTCATACCTCACAGCACTGCTCAATGCACCTTTACCTACGATTGCCAGTCCCAAGCATTACCCTAAGACACACACAAAAATAATAATATTTCACTCAGATGTTCCTGACATACAGGACGACAAAGGACAAAAGTTAGGAGAGACCAGGAAGTCTAACTAGCCTGAGAGTAGCCACCCCTGCTCCGCTGCCTCTGAACGGCAGCTTTTTCCCTGTGGATGACAAGGGAGGGGGATGCTCATCAAAGAGCAGCTCCAGCGCTGCGTATGAGACCATCTTTGGTTCAGATCCAGTTGAAACCAAAGCCCTGATGAAGCACTGAAGACAAAAGCACTGGCGAGCCGCCCTGTTTGCCTGGCTAGAGCTAAAGCTGCTGGCCTGCCTCTAAGATGCCTCTGGGCTAGAAACGGTGGGAACTGAGGCAGCAGAGCTGCCTGAGGCTGATGCTCTCTGCCATGGCCCGGGAAAGCTACTCTTTCCTGTTATATCACAGCCATAGGGCACCAGATCCTCATGTGCCTTACACCTCGTCCTCTTGAGAGGGAATTAAATAGCATGCAGCCGCTGCTAATTCCAGGGGCTTCCATACACTTAAAGCCTTCATGCAAAACCTGAGCAAAATAGATGTAGCCAAGAGACTTTACCTATTACTTGCCACTTAGTCCTCATTCTTCTGACACAGAACAGATAATCTCTCATTACATGACCAAGTAAAATCCCAGTCTTCCCAGTGAGGTGAAAGGCAAGAGACTGAAAAAATAATTTTAACAAAGTCTTCTAAGCAAAACACAGAACAGGTCATAGAATTTTTTAATAGACATAATGTATGTTCTGATTATAGCTCACCGTGGTTGCTTCTGAGTCTGGTTTTTCCTTGATTTTCTAAAGGAGAAAAGCCAAGCAAAAGGTGATCTGAACCCCAGAAAGGAAGCTGAAGTGTTCTTTTGTGCTTGAGGATTTGTGCAGGATGACATTTTTATTTCTTTATGATCTAAAAATATTATAAAAACGTTATTTGTTTCAAGTTCTTACTAAATACAGTATTAAAATATACCTAAAAAGTTATGTCTTCATAAACAATTTTCTTTAGCTTACCTTTCATTCCAGGAAAATGCAATTTTATTGACATTTTCGGACAGCCTATGTGACATGTTACTTTATAATAACTAACTAGAAGACTAAGACAAAAATAAACAGGTCTGAAGTGTCAAAAAGTATTATTGGTTTTGGGTGCTATACATGAGCTAAATGAGGCTGATTTTCAGATAGTAATCAGCACTCATCCATTTGTAAACCAGAACCATTTTAAAATATGGGCAAATAAGACATTTGAAAATTGAAGCACCTACAGTCATTAGTCACTTTTCTTTCACCTTTGGAAGAAATATAAATATGACAACCCTGAATATACCATGCTGTAATACACTATAGTGTAACTGCATAACAGTAATTTGGACTAAGGTGTCTTCTGTATCATACAATTATTTATGAGGGGATTCCCATGGCCAGTGGAGAACATTTTTTTCTGCTACAAATTGCATATCAGAACTGTATTTTAAATGCAATACATCATGAATCATTTCTTTGGGAAGATTTCTTCGAATGGAATATAAACCCAGTCTACCTGTAAAAGCAGCTGTCTATTGGCGTGAAAGAGAGGATGAGTATTGCTCACTGATTAGGGAAAGAAACTGCAGACTCTGCTATCAAAAGATGCCACAGGAAACTGGAGGACATAAGGAAACAAGACTTCACTCAGGAATAAGGCACAGCATCTTTCTTTTTTTTTTTTCCCATATAAAACATACCTGAAACAATAGAACAGCCTGAAAATGGCTTATCCAATGACTGTAGGAGCAAGTAAAACCAGAAATGAGAGCCAAGTGTCACTGATAACAATAGCAAGGGGCCTAGTCCAAAATGAAGTTAATGATTCATGCCACGTGATTTAAATCCTGTGTGTAACACATGGCTTTCACTTCAGTGAAAACACTGAAACATTGAAAACAATCACTGCATTTTACAAAATGCTGCATCCTTTACCCCTTTTGAAGCCTAAACTGTTAGTGGCTTTTATTTGACTTGACAATGAAGATGACACCAGGGGAGTCCTAATAGCACTCTGCTGTAACCAGGATGGTCTAGGGATATAGGCAGAGCAAGGCTTGTGGGTAGAAGTAGTACCTTTTGTTAAACCAACTTAAACAGTTGGAAATATCAGACAAGCCTCGGAGGCACACAACCCTTCTTCAGATCTGAAATAGAAACAGCAGCTTTCAAAGTTAGATACCAGAGAACCACTAGAGAGTATTTAGTTCACTAACACATCAATTAGACCATCACTGAAAGGGAAATATAGTAGATAGCTGTGGACCAGAGGAGATGTTGAGGAAAAAAGAGTCAGGGAAAACAGGGATCTGTTCTGTGTAGATGTGCAGTTTCAGGAAAATTATTAGTGTTTCACTTTTCCTTTGAAATATGTGACTCTGCTTCTAGTTGCTATGAAACGCAAATGAGAAGAGCTCAATAAAAACATGCAGAAATATGAATGGAATCAAAGCATGTATGATGCATGAAAACAATCTGGATGGCAGGTGAAAAAGACAGTATAGAATGCTGTGCTTGGTATAGAGACACCTTGTTTCTTGTGCATGTTCATTTTGGATGGGCTACTGAACTTGTGAAATGAGATCTCCAGAAGCTGCTTCCTGGTCAGCCCAACTTTCCAGGCTTTGTCACCCGCCCTGATAATCAGCACTGGCATGCCTTTAGCCCAGTTTTCCACTGGTACAGTCAAACCTCTCTCACCCAAACCAAGACTACCTAGTTATTCCAAATGCCATTGAGGTGCTTCTAGTTTCTTTAAGAAAAACAGGTAAAATTGAAACACATTTTGCACAAGGTAAACATTACTGCTTGGTTTAGGAAACCACCCCTGTATTTACTATAATTACAGCACCTTCATCTTGATTGTTTAACAAAGAAATATTTTACAGTGAGGACAATCAAACACCATAACAATCTCCCTGAAAACGTGGTGGAGTCCCCATCACTGGAGGTTTGCAAGGTGCGATAGTATCATCCAGGCTCCCTTTCCCACAAAAGGTTGGACCAGATGATCTTCCGAGGTCCTTCCAACCTGGACTGTTCTATGATTCTATGAGATGAGAGTATCAGAGATTTCTCTTGTGACTCCCAGCTGCGCTTTTAACAGAATCTGCGTAAAGAAATGTAGTAATTTTGAAAATATATGGAATCATAGAATGCTTTGGGGTGGAAAGGACCTTTAAAGGTCATCTAGTACAACCCCCTGCTGTGAGCAGGGACATCTTTAACTAGATCATGTCACTCAGAGCCCATCCAACCTGACCAGGAATGTTTTCAGGGATGGACCATCTACTACCTTTCCAGGCAACTTATGCCAGTGTTTCACCACCTTCACTGTAAACCAGTTCTTCTTTATAGCTAGTTTAAATCTCCCCTCTTTTAGATTAAAACCATTACCCCTTGTCCTGTCACAACAGACCCTCCTAAAAAGACTGTCCCCATCTTTTCTGCATACCCCCTTCAGGTACTGAAAGGCCTCAACAAGGTCTCCCCAGAGCTTTCTCTTCTCTAGGCTGACAACCCCAACTCTCTCAGCCTTTCTTCACAGAAGAGGTGTTCCAGCCCTCTGATCATTTTTATGATCCTCCTCTGGACCTGCTCCAAGAGGTTCGTGTCTTTCTTGTGCTGAGGACTCCAAAGCTGCACACAGTACTGCTTACCAGTTGTCTTTGGTAAAACTTTGACATTAGAAGAAACTCAGTGCCATTTGAGAAACTCCTTAGCTATTACATTCTGAGATGCTCTAACACAATGGTTTGATGACCATTATAATACAGAATAAGAAAATGGAAAAATGCAACTCACTGCTGGTTTTGTTCTTCTTTAGCTGATGCTCTAACGGTGGTTTTAGCATTCTATTGACATCAGTGTAATTCTGAAATTTTTTTCTTTGTATTTCTTCAAACCATTCTCCAGTCACTCCCCGCAGCCCTGTTTCAGACTTTTTTCTCTTCAGAAGTTTGCTAGAAAGGAAGAAAAAAATATTATTAAGCCATTTTAAGTATTACAAGCATATCATTGGGAAATCTCCCTGTTGTTCATCTAAGTATTTCCAGTATACTTCTACATATAACGACTTTTAAAAAGATATAGTGGGACTTTATATTCACAGCAGTTGCACAGAAGTTTCAGTGACAGAAGAATTCTCCATCTTAACAATGAGATTATGTGACCATGTTAAGTGGACACCTCATACATTTGCATTAGTCTCTGACTCGAAGAATTGGATCCTTTTTCCTTGCAAGAATGAGGTAATAATCCATAAGATTTATAAAACTAATTGAAAGTAAGATTAACTTCATCTAATAATTGAATTAGTATATATAATACTCTAACAAAGCAATTACTGAAATCTTTATTCACTTGTATAAGCAGAAGCAATAACAAGATTATTCTGATTTTCAGGACGAAACTCACTGATGCCCTGACAGTAAGGTACCCACCACACATCTTCTATGTAAAGGAGAATAACAAATTGTGAATTCAGCTAACAGGTATTCATGCAACATGTCCAGCGAGTTTATCACATTCTCCTCTTTCCTCGCCGCATAGTGACTCTGCCTGTGTTTAATATGGATGGAAGCAACTAATAATGAATATGAATGTTCTGCCACACAGAGGTGAAGCCTGAACAAGCTACACACATGTGGCTACAACTGAAGAAGCTGTTTAGTAGCAAGTTCAAGTTTTAGACCAAGAGGTCACAGGAATGGGTTGTTTATCTGGACGCAGAAGAACAAGGCGCATTTGCAAAGGACTCAGAATAGTGCAATGACCATGCAAAGCTACTTGCTTTCAAATTCCATCACCCAAGTGCCTGAAGTGCAGATGCAAATTCAGCAAATCCACACCCTGAACAATTCTGATGGCAACGGAACAAAACTTTGTGCACAGCCTAGAGATGTAATACTAATGTTTTAGCAAGGCTTTCATGTAAATCTTCCATCTTAATCAGTGGCAAAACCCACGTCTAGGAATACAGCTGCTCTCAGAGAACACAGATTATTTCAGTTATCAATTTAAATAAAAACTCGGAGTCTCTGAGACAACATTACTTCATAAACCAAACTTGAAATTAAACATCTAGCCCGGGAACGGATGTATTTGCATCTGGCATTGAGACTGGGTGGATTGGCCATACTAGCAGCTACTGTTCATCTGGTGGCATCTGAAGAACAGGAGGGCAGGAGAGACATTTTTGGTAAAGGAGTGAATATTTCCTTTGAGGCAGATTACACGGAGTACTAGCCATTTGGAATACACTTACTACAAAGGCAAAAAAGTGTTAACGATCGCAGCTCTTGCCGCACCGCGGGAGTGACTAAAGGCGGTGACCGCCACCTGCAGCGCGCCAAACCGCCTACCCGGGCTGCGAAACACGAGCAGGCGAGCAACAAAGTGCTCTCAAGCGCCAGCTCCATGACCTCACTCCTGCGGCCTCAGCAAGGGGGACCCAAGATAGCAGGAGGAGCACAAGAGCAGGGAGCCAGGCATGAGGCATTTGGGGAGTGGCAGGCAGAGAGATAGGCTGAGGCGCCGGCGCCATCTTGCGGCAGCGGCCGGAACCGCGCCCGCCGCCACCACCGTCCCCGTCCCCGTCCCCGTCCCCGCGGGGCTTGTCCCCGGGCAGGGCTTCCAGCCACCCGCCCTCCGGGGGCAGCGTACGCCGCCGTTTGCTTCTCATCGCTGCATCCCCGAGAGAAGAAAAAGCCCAGAGCTCAGCCTGGCACCGACCGCACTGCGCGAACACGCTCCTTCCCCGGAAAACGCATTAAAATCCTTGCGCAAGCGCTGCCATTAATATGTAAACGCTGTAAAGTTTTTATTAGTACATGCCTGGCGTTATCTGTAGACATTAATCTGCGAATGTGCTGCTTTTGAGTTCTGTTGTCATCCCCAGCTTATGCAACAAGCCCTGTAAATTGCCTGTGCGTATTTATATTTACGGGTGCAGGCCCATATATTGAACCCTATGTATAGTTAGGCGAGTACCGAGTAATATGAATGCGATACGTAATACGTAATTGCAATATTGCAGGACTATTAAATATTTCTCATTTGCAGTGGCTCCCAGCCAAACCACATCATTTCCCTCTATACCTGCCCTGTCAAGCCTACGTGCCCCCTCATGATACTACGGAAGGAGAGCTGTGACCTAGAAGGAAAGCCCATCTCATGAAACAATTACAGCAGAAGATGGTATCTGCAGTCAGTCTTGCAATGAACTTGCCTTTGAGGCAGTGCTATTGTTGCTCGGATTGCAAATTATATATTGAGACACTGCTCCATAGGAGTATCAAAACAACTAGTGCCCTCTAAACCACATGCACTGATCCTGCTTCCCCGTCTGCTCCATCCATCCTTTCTCCTCGTTCACCTACGCCCACTCTGGACACTCGGAGCCACTTCCTCTTCAGAGGAGACATCATTGTGACAGAGAAAAGTACCTGTAAACTGTTGCACGATTAAAGGCAACACCATTACCAGGATAACTTTATAGGAGACTGCTCCACAAACCGGAGCAGGCAACAATCCTAAGTGACCTCACAGGCTACACCTCATTACCTTTTCCCATCTATTATCCTACACAGCATCTAAACTAATGAATCACTCGGGAGCAATTCCTTTGCACTGTTTTTAAAAACATCTCTTCCTTATTGGCACAAGGATGTACCAGTATTTCTTACACAGACATCTCCGGGGAAAAGTTAACCTAAATGTTTGTATGTACTAGACTTTCATGTGGGTTATGATAAATACTGTGAAAAGAGCTGTAGCCTCCTCCTGCCACTTCCTGTTAGGATAATAAGGAGCTTTAATTGCTACTGTAAGAGGAAAGGCATTTTCTCTACCGTGTTCATCCTGAACATAAAGCAGAAGACAGACGTGTAAGGAAGTAGAAACTAGGTTGCCAAATAGGACATCTGGGGACATCTCTGCTATTTGTAGGCGACAGAGAACTCAATCTCACTTTTGCCAAAGGAGAAATTATGATTCCTAATGATTTCAGCAGAAGCAGGATTGGGCCCTGAAGTACTCTTATCCCACACTTCACAAGAGAACAGACACAGCAACCACTGAGCATGAAGACCTGCACAAGGTGAAGGATAAGCAGACCAGTATTTGCTCATTGAAGAAAAGCTCTCAGTGTCTGAGAACATAAAGCTGAAAGGACTGCAGATAAAAACAGTGCCAAAAGCATTAGATAAAAACTACAGCAGGGCAGATAATTTGCAAAAACAGTTACTGAAAACAACTTCTGTCTTTATATCCGTTTATATTCTTTACTTTCTCTGTGAGAAATAGCTAGATATGGTAAAAAATAGTGCCTGAAGAACCAATTATTTCCTATTTTTCCTTCAACATACCACCTTCCCACTGCTGTACAACATTACACTTGCACTGGTAAACAGTACCTCTCTGTCAGTTCTACGGCCAGTTAATTTTCTAGAAAACTCTGACTGCTATGACAGCCACAAGTAGCTCTAAAATGCATATGCAGAAATATTTTCTTATTGTTGCTTTCAATTTTATAAAAATAATTTTAAAACATACTTTCAAGTTGTCATCTTATTAAAAAAAAAAAAAAAAAAGAGGAAAAGAAGTCTTACTGACCACAGCAAAGCCTGCAACAGCTGAAATACTTTGAAAAAATTGTTATCCAATATTTCATATAAACATGTAATAGCAGTAACATCAACACTCTGGTTTCCAAGGTGCCAGAGAAGCTCCTGTAGCAGGTTAATCCTACCAGGAACAAAAACAGCACCACACAGAGCCAAGATACTCTTTCCTAACACATCAGACATACAATAGATTTATTTTCTAAGGCAGTCTTTATACTTAGTAGCTAGTATATTTTTACTCACATTAAAACAATCTTTTATTTTTCTTTCTTACTGTTTTCTGTTTGACTAATGTGAATAAATCAAGTCAGACTCATTATTACATGTAAAACATTATGCAGAAGTAGGTGAATCAGAGCAAAAACCGACTCTCAGGTTTTGGCTGCACATGATACAAGACAATGTAAAAAGATCTGACTGAAAATGCACCCATTTTTTCTTAAGATTTTTTTTTTTTTAATTTGTAAAACTAAGCATTTCTGCAGCAATTCTATGACAAATCACAGCCTCCTCTATTTTGATGAACAAAATGTTGCATTGGTAATAAAGCTTGAATCTAACCTGCTAGGTCATTGCTCATCAACCACTCATTTAATTTTCTCTTCCTCCAAAATACTAGTCTTCATCCTTTTCATTATTACTGCTTCTGTAATTTTTGTTATTATATATTGATTTTATAATACTTGTTAACCCACTAAGTTGCCTTCAGAGATATATTTGCCTGAGTATGTGTCCAATAAAACTAAAGATGTGTATAAGCAAAGAGGATGTGCCACAACAAGGAAGACCGACGAGTGTGTTGGTTCAGTGTCCCTTTCTGACGATGACCCAGTACCAATAAATGTAATCGAAGGACTTTCACTTTCCTGAACAGCCATCAGGTCAGGCTGCTGGAGAGTCATCTAGTGGTGACACCTCCAGATGGAAAGGAATAGCTGGAAGTGCCAAGAAAGGATCATCTGAAGGACAGGGAAACATTTCACAGCCCAGAAATTAACTTTATGGGATATGTTTTCAATCCCGCTGTGACAGGCACATCAAGCTGCCAGCTTACAATAACCACTTCTGCATATGATTTTGATATCCATCCTGTAGTACCCTTTCAAGCAGCAAGTAGGGCTACTTAAGCAGATAGCTGCAAACAGTAAATGTCATTTTGTATGCAAGACACTCTTCTGACAATAGGCATCAGATTCACACATTAAGTCCTGCTGTGTGTGTCAGGGCTACAGGCAGGGAATGTGCGAGTGAAAGGCAGAACATCTTTTCTGCCCTTACTGAAGTGCCACCTTGTCTGCTCACGGGGAAAATCCTTCGTTTGCCACCTCTCTTCTTTTTAACTGAAAATTAAATTTACTCACAAAATTTGATATTATTATACTACCTCTAGATTTATTCATTTAAATTAAAGCTGATCACCTGCTTTGTGATAGCCTAATGTGGTGGGAAAGTGTACATGCATTCCGCACAATCCACAGCGACAGACAGTTAGCATGGACAAAACATTCTCATTGGACTCTCATGGTGTGTTGAATACTTCTGTCCACGCTATAACTCACAATATCTTTTGTGTCTGCAAGTTTTAACTTAAGGACCCTCTGTACAGTGGCTAAAAGTTACCTCTGTTTTTTTCCCCCAAAGCATTAACTTCTCATATTAAACTATATGGAACAAACATTCTGCAGATAACTTACTCTAGCTGCTGTTTTCTGTCACCAAGCCCAACACTCCTTTTCCTCTTGAAGCTTTTGTCTGTTGCCCTGGGCAAGAGCACAGACTAACACTTTCCTTTGAAACAGAAAACTAGGAAATGTAAGGGCAATGACAAGGTTCATTCTCATCCTGACCACGTAACTCCTCTTTGCTCTGGCAGCTCAGCAATCAGGAGTTCTCAGTTAAAGTTCAGAAATCAGGAGCTCGATGATTGTCTTCATAAAGTTAAGTTTTTGAAGCACAGAGCATTAAAAGCTGAGATCACAGGAGCTGAGGGTTATTAATCACCCATCTCAAGCTATAACAATGCCACAAAACATTACTTTTAACTTGAAACTATTACTTTAGCAGCTACCATGGGTATACAGTTGAAAACATAATTTCAGCCTTGCTGGAACAAACAGAAAAGGCTCCAAGTATAAATCTTTTAATTGAGTTTATACATACTTAGAATATGACAGCTTTTAGTCCTTTGGGCAGCTGGTCAACAATGAGGTGAAATACCACTAGTAATGTCAAAACTGTTGGTGGCTTGCCAGCTCAGGCTGACTCTGCCGTTTGCTCTACAGTGAGTGTGGAACAGGGGACAGCTCCTCTCTGAGAATGTTTTACAATCTCTGTACACAGGCTGCAAATGACAGGACAAAAAAAAAGGGTGTTACTTTATTATGCTGTCAATACTCACAAGCTACCTACCAATATTATATGGTAATTACAAAACAAATCCATGATGCAATGGAAAGGAAGGCTACCTATCATTTTTAAAGTGTGTCACATAGCTTCTGAACGGTCATGATTAATATCTCTAATGAGATGACTTCATTAATAGGAATTCCATTAGCATTAATAGATGCTAATAGGTACAATGCATATAATTCTCCAGGTAAAGATTCTGATTTGTTTGTAGGGATAGATGTAGTCTCAATCAAAAATCATCGCATGATGGGAGTAAATTTTGGGCTCCTGAATTTAGGTTTTTGAAATCTTACACGGAAATACAGATATATACCACGTGTGCCACTTGATGGGTTGGAAGGCTGAGGATCGGGTCTTCTTAAGTCTCTTGGTACATCTGAAGCTAATGATTAACAGCAGACATATTTACTCTTCCAGGGTAGAGCTGCTAGTTGATTGTGACACCTTTTATAAATATTGATAGCATGCAAAAAGACAGTCATCTATGCAAGTAATTTGCAGCTCAGCCATGCATTATAAATTTAACTGCCTTACAAAGACATACAAAGCAGATGCTACTCCTCACATAATTGTACGACTTTCTTTATGTAAATCATTTCCTAGGTAACAACATAAGGGGAAAACCAAGAAAACAGACACGGGCCACATGAGAATTCTGAATGAGGGGAATTGGTCTTAAGTAAGACCAATGTCTCATCTCTGCAAAAAAGGTTTGCGAATGATAGTCCATGGGTCTGGACAGAGCTCTAAAACTGAGGGGCTCCAGATGAGCTTAGACATTTGTCTGTACAGAGCTAAGCTTAAAGCCTAGGGCTCTCAAAATACAGCTTTGCAGTCCCAGATAGTTGTGAAGAATCTCACACAGAGCTGAAGCAGATTCTGGTCAATAGAAGACAGAAGGTCTGAGTGTAACTCCACACAGCTTATGTGCTACTATGACACTACAAAAGCCTCAATAACATTGCTTTAAATTAAGGAAAGCAGTCATAAGAATGAATGTAAGCTATAAAAGTTGACAGAGTAGATGTTTTTCATCTGGAAATCTATTGCTCATATACACATATATAGGACTTCCACAGATCCTCTGATATAGTAGCTTAGAATATTATAGTTTACCACAACTCTTCCACTGGAAATAGAAATATTACTGTATAATATTCTAAATATAATATTTATATGTAATTATATATATACACACATATATTTAAGGACACACAAGTTTATAATGGTGGAAGACACATATTGCAGAGCACCCCAACCACACTACTGCATCTCTCTGCACTCAAGCCCCTGTACCTAGAAATCCAAAGATAGGGCAAGCAGAAATGTTGCAGTTCACTGTTTATTCCAAACACAAATTAAACTGTGTCATTTATGTGCAATAAAGCATAAACTAACTGCACTCTTCATCATTTACTCTCACCTTTTGTTTCTGTGGTTCTGATGTGTTTGGTCACAGTATAGTACTGGTACATATACCAATTTATTTCTGATGTAAGACTGATAAAAAACAGATGATGGTAGAATTTTAAAATGCAGACATTGAAATACAGCTTATTGCAATTAACAGTGTTAACATCATAATCTAGATGCAAAGAAGGATTAGAGATACATTTCATGTTAACATTTAGATGCATAAATCCTGAGGAAAAAGTCCCAGATTTTTCCTACTTACTCTAATCTCTCACATGAAATATGTAAATGGCGAAACTTTTCAGATTGTCAGCTCCAGGGAATTAAGTAATGTTTCAATTTAAAACAACTACGGGAAAGGCCAAACTGAGGTCAATCCTTAATCTATATAGTTCTGTGTTAAAGTTATGGAGTGCAGAAGGAAATGGGGTCTCTGTACCCAAAGCTCAAAACTCCATTAGGCCAAACTCCACTTGATTTGAAAACTAGATTCAGAGATTAGAAAGATTTTAAAGCATGATTAAATTCACTATGCATAAAGCACTGACAAAAACTAAATTTTAAAGAAGAAAAGGAAACGGATGCATGCAACACTTTCCAAATGCTGTCACAAAGTTCTCTGATACGAACCAATGAAAATCAGCTAAGTCTTGACATACAGCACAACAAGCTTTGCTCTCAGCCGTTAGTTAGATCTCTCTAAGAGCTACTTCTACATGAGGTGCAAGTGTTTCATGTCTAGACAGACCCAAGAATCTTAAGTACCTCTGGGACAAAACCCTGCTTCCCCGCAGAAAGCATACACTGTAGTCTTTGACAGGATCACAAGACACACGTAACCTGAACACACCACTGGAGCACAGCTGTGGAAGTACCAAGGGAGACATCCAGTCACTGAACATGGCCCAGACATGTTCTTGTGCTTCACTTTTTTAACTTCCTGGCATAATGAAATCAGTATTTCTGAAATATGTGTGGGGATTTGAAAGTGCTGGGACACAGACAATATGCAGAAGCTGTCAGTACCTGAAAACAGTTCCGGGGTCCTTCCAAGGCTGCTCACTGTAGACTGTTATTCCTTTCCTTACAGCAACAACAAGCAGTGCATGTTACACTTCACTGGCATTACCTTCCAGAGGCTCAGTGACTCTACCACACATGCCTCTGGCATTACAAACAGCCTTTACCAGGCGTACAGAAGAAAGATGAGCTAAAGTGAGAGTGACCATACTTTGCTGATGTTTTCAGCATTTCAGACAGTTGTCTCCTCCACAGACCTCCATGATTCTCTGCTTTCTTGATACAGGAAGCTGTCTTCTTCCACCTGATGGCCATTTTCAATTCCCACTAATGTAAATTATTGTTTTAACTTCTGAACTTGAATTGTGGAGGAGACAGAGGGTGTTGAAAACATAGAGATATTACTATTGGAAAGGTCAAACCTGCAAAATGAACAGACTTCCTGCAAGGTGCACAAGTTGTTAAATGGGTCACAACTCCATAGAAAAACTAACAAAATTGTACTGTCCTGCATTAGCTATTCCAGAGTAACTCCCCATATTGACTAACTACTGCATAGTTCACGCTAGTTTGTACTGCTGTGCCTGACCTATTGATTCTGGAAGGCTAGTCGATTTATCTATATAGACAAAGCTTGCTCAATTCTGCTTTTGTCGTTAAGCTTGGACTTAGAAAATGCCTACCCATGGGCTTAACAGTAAGCCTTCATTTAAATCTCAACAGTTTCAACAAGTATATTCTTTTTGGCAGCTCTGGTGACATCAAAAAGTGGTCTAGATGATAATAATAATAATTATTAGGATTTTAATTTTTACAGTATTTTGTCACTGGAAAATGTAACCATTAGTTTGAACCCTGGCACAAGACTTGTGTTTGAATGTGCACAGGTGACAATGCCCTGACTGTGCCCTCCCTACTGCTGCAGGTTTCGCTGCCCAGGCCCAAGGCCAGCTCAGGAAGAGCAAAGCTGGTGGCCCTGGAGAAAGCTGTTGTGAAGACAGACAGAGGCCTCAGCAAGGGCCACCCCTCCTTCCCCTAGGAGCTGCTTTTAAACAGAGGCTGTCCCACCGCACTTTGCCCCAGCTACAGCCCCAGATGTGTCCCAGCTGTGCTTGTGCAGGGTCACCACCATGCTGATTCAGGATTTGACCTAGGGTCTGATGCACCATTGTGGCCTCAGCCTGGCCACCCCACCCCTGGCCTGCCTGGTCAGCACGGGGCCATGGCTGACCGCAGTCACCGCCACCAGGCCTGACCCTGATGTAACTTCATGGCTTGACCTTGGCCCTGCCCCATCACTACAGCCCTGCCCCATGATCACCAGGATGCACTGGACCTGGTTACCCTTGCTAGGCCTGATCCTGACCCTGACTCAACCCCCTGGCCTGGCCTCAGCCCTGCTGCACCACTATGGTGACTGGGCTGGGGTGCAGCCCTGTCTGTCCCGCCTGAGCAGTGGGGTGGTGGGACAGGCCTTGGCAGTGAAGTCCTGCCCTGCCAGCTCCATGGGGGGCCCCCGTGGCCCAAGTAATGTAAAGAAAAACACTACCAGCCATGGTCTTTCAAAGATAACACATCACAAAAGGTGCTTCTGAGTTTCATTCTGACACACACACTGTAGAAATCCACCCTGCTCTCAAACACAAAGAAGTGCAAAGCTTTGGAGGAAAGGACTAACCTTTCATTAACACTGAAATTAGTTTATTATGAAAAGACAAGACCAATGAGCTGGCAGCCAGGCCAGTCCAGACACTGTTCTGTAGATGTAAAGCTGGAGTTACACCACAGACTTTGGTTTATTTAGCCCAGATGCAGCAGGCTAAAAACTAAAACAGAAAATGGCACACACTGTGCCCAACATCCCCCAGCTGTTACCAGCTGCTCTTCCTCAGCTCCCATGAAGCCCCAATCCTTGACTCCAGGCCCCAACACAAGATACGGTTATTTAAAAAATGCAATAGGAAAAAACTTGATATGCAACTTAACTAATTGCCTCTGGTTACAGTACTCCCACTCGAACAAGAGGAGTCTCAAAGTGGGATTATTTATGACAGTAATTGTTTACCAAAGCAAGTAAAGGTTTATAAAGCACAGTCCTTGCCATTTTTGCTTCTATTTACACTTCTTTAGCATGTTAGTGCTTCAGGGCTTTAAGAACCTATTTTCATAAGTGTTTATGAACCACTAAACACGCCAGTGGCACAGTATCGGTAGCAAATAATAATAGTATCTCCTCCACAAACAAGACACAATAGGGCTCTTGTGCCCTGAAACATCCAGGGTGGAGTATCTCTTATGAAAGAATTTCTTTATTAATGCTTTGTTCAGGGAGGGAGCTCCACCAGAACAACAATATACCCAAGTGGTGCTGTCCTGGTATCCTTTCTGCTCCCTTCACCCAAGTAGTTTATGGGTATTTTTTGACTGATTCTAAAAATTCTTTGTAGTTATAAGGAGCCGGGCTCCAAAACTATACCTCTAACACCCAAGGAGCTACTCTTAGTCTCTTAAGAGGCTGGGGGAGGGTTGACAGGACTACTCCTGTGAATAACCCAAAATAAAGGCTGCAGTGTCAGACCCCTCAGACTGTGAGCAAGACAAAATAACTGAAGGATTAAGAGGGCGCTGAGTATGTCTGCACCTCTGCAATGAACGCCTTCCAAGTTTATGCATATGGAAAAAGGCAGACAAATACATTCCTCATGGAGTATTTTATTCCCACCTTCTACTGCCGGACCCGTGAGAGCAAATGTCAGTAAAGAGACTACAATAAGGAAGTACTTGCAACAAATAAATTTGGTAAGTGATCTGCCGTAAGGCAGTAAGAACAGTTGTGTTCCTGTAACAAATAACTACATCCAAAGGGTTTGTTGTAGAGACTACCTAGAACAAAGTAAGGAGGGGAATCATCTTTCCCATAAGAATCATATGTTGTTAATGGGTCACCAAGAGAGGAGCAGTGAGTGGTGCTGACTGTACCTCCCAATTAATTTATTTTGCTTTTCATCTTTCAGTTTGAGGATAAATTAAAATAAACCTCTGCTTTACTGCCATCTATTCTCAGTCATAAGTCTGTAAGAAAAAGTCTACTAAATAAAAAAATGAAAAAGCATTAACCAACCTGAAAATAAGCCAAAGAAATAAAAGCAAATTAAATCAGTGTGCTCTCTCCCAAAATCTCTATTTTCCCTTTTTTTTTCAGTTCCTATTCATAGACAGTGGTTGATGCCTGAGATACCTTCTAAAGCTGGTAATTAACTTTTTTGCATTCTTCCTACTGAAAAAAGAGAACAATCCTTACACAATACAGGCATAGTTACTCCTCGAAACATGATCTAGCAGGTAAACTGCTATTCAGGGAAGTAGGTTCTTTTCCACGTTCAGTGGCTCAGTCTCAGTTATTTTCAGTGTCTCATCTGAAAGTGAAGATAACAGCATTTCCCTTTTTCTCAAGAATGAATAAACTAAAATGGCACAAGGCTATTGTATGTAGTCATAATAGAAGCATTACATAAAACAGACAAATCACCTACATAAAAGTGAATACTTAAATAATTCAGAGCTCTTCTGCCCTTTTAAATACATTCTCTAGTTATCTGTAGCTCTTCTGCTTTATCTCCCAACTGTTCACTTTCTGGACAAGCCACAAATGTACTAGCTACCTGTTCCCATGCCACAACTCCATACCTGCTGCCTCTTTTAAGTGGCTGGCTCCATGTCTCCTGGCTCCTCTTGTCTCAGCTGCTTTCTCTGGGCCCTGGTGCCCTTTCAGCGGTGGAGGTGTATTCCGTACCCAGTACGCAGACAGTCTGAGGCATCAGAGCCCCACAGCTGATGGGAAAGACACCTGCTTAGGCACTGTCCTGCTCTCCACACTCTGCAGAGGGAGGAGCTGCCTCGGAGATAAAAGGCAGCAGCCCCACCTTTGTATCCTAGAGCTTCACGCTCTGTTGCTGCTGAGCCTTCCTACAGGGACTGCCAGTCCCTCTGCTACCTGCCAGGCTCTGAAGTCCTGTCCTGAAGAGATGGGAAGCAGTCAGCCTCCCTTGTCACCCTGCCCATCAGCTTCTTGGAGACACGACAGAGAAGACAAGCACCTTCACGTTTGTTAAACCTTTGGGACCTGGGGCTCTGCATTCAAATATCAGCTGTCAATTTTAATTTCTGTCCCCAGCAGCTGCAGAATAAAGCTTAAGAAGATAAGCTGGGTGCACACTGAAGCCTTGAAACCAAAAAGTCAAGTAAGACCTGGAATGTTTTTATGTCATGATTTTCAGGCCTACTTCATTAATTATGTAAAGTTGACCTGTGGTACTAATAACTGTGCCTACAGCATGCATGCATTGTGTCCGTATGGAAACTGAATTGTTACGGAGGCATCTGAACATGATACTGGCCCCTGAACATGCTGGATTCCTCCCTGTCTTCTCCTAGGCATCTGTGATTGAAATATTTAGGAGAAGGAACCTTCCTCCACAAGCATTTGCAAAATCATCAGTTTCATTAACCAGGCTTACTAAAATAGCATTTTGTGACTTGAGTTGGACTTCTCTATTAATGTTGCAATTATTGTTATGGAACAATGAATCTATATTGATATACAGACCCTATATTACATTTTTTTCTCCCACACTAATGCTATGGTAAATAAGATTGTCTCCAAGTTGGTATTATGAATGATACTGAACTTGATGAACAACAAATACTACTGAAGCTGGGTGTTACCCACCTCCAAAATTAATGTGTATTTTTTTTCTTTTAAGTTACTATATAAGTGATTACTAAGTTTCTAAATTATTTTCAGTGTATATGGCAGTGAGCAGTCATGTGAGTTATAACAAAGCTGACTGTTGATGCTTCTCTGAACCTGTTCCGTGGGCGGAGGAGTCAGGTACCGCTGTTTTGATGTTGCTGTTCAGAGGTAATGCTGAGAGGAGTCACGAGAGGGCACTGGAAAGGAGAAAACAGGCAAAACCACGCAGTCCTGGGAACCGGCAGCCCAGGGCATATCACAGAATGTTACAGAATCACAGAATGTGAGGGGCTGGAAGGGACCTCGAAATATCATCTAGTCCAACGCCCCTGCCAGAGCAGGATCACCTAGAGCAGGTCACACAGGAACGTGTCCAGGTGGGTTTTAAATGGCTCCAGACAAGGAGACTCCACAACCCCTCTGGGCAGCCTGTTCCAGAGCTCCGTGACCCTCACAGTGAAAAAGTTTTTCCTTATGTTTCTGTGGAACTTCTTATGCTCCAGTTTACACCTGTTGCCCCTTGTCCTATCATTGGACATAACAGAGAAGAGCCTGAGTCCATCCTCCTGACACTCCCCCTTTATGTATTTATAAACATTGATGAGGTCACCCCTCAGCCTCCTCCAAGCTCAAGAGATCCAGCTCCCTCAGCCTTTCCTCACAAGGGAGATGCTCCACTCCCTTAATCATCTTTGTGGCTCTGTGCTGGACTCTTTCAAACACATCAGTAGCTCAGCTACCTGTCAGCAGCAAGAACAAATAAAGGTCCAGCAGGTCACACAATTCATTTCTGCATAAAAGGGAAGCCAATACTGAGAGGTCTTCCAAGCCAGGCTTAGAGAACTGAAGCTGACCAAGAAACGGCCAACAGTATCCAGAGGGTGAGCTGGGGCATCAGGAGGAGCAGGGAGGAACAGAACAAAGTGGGGCTCACAGCTACACAAATGTGCACATTTGACCACACAAATCACACATTCTCGCTCCACACAAAAGGTGCAGAGGGAAAGGGAGAGGGAAAGGGGCTGTATAAACCAACCAGCCTCTTCTCAAAGGATGCCCCAAATAATGTGTTTCATTTCATGAAGGTGTGGGCTGTCCGGGTGAAGGGAGATCCAGTGGTTCTATAAAATTTCCAGAGAAATAGCAATAGAAATAGAATGTAGAATAGAATAGAATAGAAATAGATAAAAAAAAATACTAATCTACAAACAATTATAGTTCCATAGCTGAGAGCTCAACGCACTTGAGGAATTTGAGGAGGTCAGGATTTCATGTTGCACTGCAAGACATTCATGTTTATGTGAAAATCAACTCCCCTGAACCATGGTCATCACTTGCTGGACACAGTAAGCCATGCAGGATGTCAGGATTCATTTCGTGATCTTACTTATCGATTTTGCCTTTCAAAATTATCTGCTAACACTTTTTTATATAACAAATGCAGCTTGTAAAGAAAGAAAAGCCCGTTCTTGCTTTTTTGATTCCAAAGTTGTATGCGGGAATGGATTTCAATTTTTTTTTGACCTTTTAAGAGATTTGCAGACAGCTATGTGCTTGCCTGTATGACATCAAACAGCATGCCCTATCACTGCAGTCATTAGAACCTGACTTGTGGTGTGCCAGCAAATGACTCATTCCCACTGTCAATCTAGTCTAGCTTAGTCTATTCAGAGACACGCTATATTGTAAATAGAGACGGTCACTGAACAAACTTGACCAGTGAGACCACTGGTTATTACTAACTTGCTCCCTGGCCCTCCCACAGCTCCAACTAGTTCTTCCCAAAACCATGTTCAAGAGCAATCTGGGGACAACTCACTTCAGTTACTTCATGCAAAGAAGTAATATTGATGAAACTGCTCCTTCCATTCCACAGCATCTCCTATATGCCTCATTTGCCTGGTGGCATAAATCAAATAGCTTCAAAATCACACTTTGAAAGCATTCCAGAAGCAGGCTGCCAAAGTGGTCAGACATTATTTTAAAACTTTTGAACTGAAAATAAGTGTGTACAAAGTTAATTACCAAAATAATAGCAGTAAGAATGACATAGAGCCAAGGGGGCAGACGTATGGGACCAAGGGGAGCACATGCAATTGTGTTAAGAGCTTCTGAAGCTCACTGTGTTCACATAGCAACTGCAGGATTTGGCCCTCCAGGGTGATCACTGTTATTACTTAGATTATAGTAGCACAGGGCAACACCACACAGACTAGGATCTGTCTGCTCCTGATGGGAGTCCCCTGGCCTGAAGAACTTACAGTCTAAATATGACCAGGCAGACAAGTGGAGTGAGCAAGAAAGTACTTTTATTAGGGCCAAGAGAGATTAAGAAACTTCCCCAAGGACACATACAAAGCCTTTGACAGATCCAGGGTTCAGCCTAGACTTCAGTATAGTGCCTTGATCATAAACACTTCACCTATCTTCTGCTTAACTTCTCAATGACTCTTGAACTGAGATTTAAAGTAGACTCCATCTCAGTAAAATATCACCAGAAACATCTTCTTATACCATGTTTATTTTGGCAGCTTTCGCATAAAGAGAGACCACTTTCTGTTTACAAAGTCCTAAGTACACAGATGGAGAAAGAAATACAAATTTGGGGGCAGGTGAAAGCTGTCATTCAAGAGCTGGCTTCACAAGCCTCTCTACAGCACCAGAAGCATCATTGCATTTGGTCCAGCTTTAGTCTCACCAAGAGTTTTAAGGTTACAACTATCCAGCTACGTGATTCTTCATATCCAGCAAAATATTCCTCCTTTTTTGGGTCATAATTGGACACATGGAAAAGAAATTAATCAAAGAAAGAACGATAATACCAAATTATGGAAGAAAGAAATCGCCGAACAATTCAGTCCAGGTTCACATGCTGCAGAAAACTAAGGCAAGCTTTGGATGCAAGTCAGCGTTCACACATAATGTTTAACCGTGACCATCATAAAATCCACTTGACTGAAATGAAAAATACACAGCACAAAAATCCACTTGACAGACACGTTACTCATTAACATTCCTTCTACACCTTACACAAAAACACTACTTGTGAAAAGTGCCTGCTTATGAATCTGAGAGGACGCTACCTCTCACTTGCAAACTGCTCACATGGTACCTTAAGTCTCATCTGGAGGAAGAAATCATAACCTCTAATAATAAAAGGCTCATTTTCCATCATAATTGTTATTAATTCCTTGACCTCTGCTTTCACTAGGAACACAAACAGCTTTGGTGATTGCACACAGGGGAGACAGGAGCTAGAAAAAAGGTCGAGGCTGTTCTGTTTCTTCATATGGCTCATATAAGATCTTGTAACTTGCGTACCTGAATGTGGAGGGGATTCAGTTAAGTCACTTGAAAAGATCTGGTGAAGAACCTTTCAGTGGGGTGAGTGTCTGGCTTGATTTCCACAACCAGCCAGGATCGGCTCCGGGATCTGCCCGAAAGCCGCACAGCTGCCCCGTTTCCCTGCAAGGTCGCGCAAAACTTCTCCGGCGCCGCTGTCTCCCCGGGTACCAGTGTTTAGCTCACACCCCCTGCCAGACACACGGTGAAAGGCAGAAGTGGCCTCCTCCTCCTCCTCGGGGAGCAGCAGCCGTGACTCAGAGCCGTCTTTGCCACAACACGCGTTTCCCAAACTTCCCGATGCTGCAGATGCCCGGGGACGGGCGGCTCCGGCGGACCCGCAGCAGCGGGCGCTGGCGGGAGGCGCTGGCGCTCCCCCGCTGCCCCGGCGGGACCGCAGCCTCCTGCGCAACGACCTTGGCCCTCCCTGCCCGCCCTCCCGCTCCCCCGCTCGCCCTCTCAACGGGGCGAGGCAGCCGCGGGCTCTGCCGCCGCCCCGCGCCGCCTGGGCTGGAGCCGTGCGCCCTCCGCTCCCCCGCCTCCAGCCCGGCTCCGCGCCTTCTACCCGCGCCTTCCTTGGCATCCTGGTACCTGACTCTGTCCTTCTCAGCCCGCCGGAGCTTCGAGTCCCTCTGCAGCACCTGGAAGATCGCCCTGGCTTCCTCCTCGGTTAAAAAACTGAGATCTGGCCCCTGAGGCGCTGCGGTCATGGCTTTGCTTATTTGCGGGCGGGCGGGCGGAGGCAGGCGGGCAGCGCTGAGCCCCTCGGAGCCTGCAACGACACCAGCATGGCCGAGCCGCGGGCGGACCGCACACGCCGGTACCCGCCAAACGCGCTACCCAGAGCCGCGGCCGCCCCGTACGCACGTTGGGCAACACCCTTCCGAGCGAGCTGAGCTCGGCCCGGCCCGGCGGGGCGGGGCAGGGCTGGGCAGAGCGGGGGGGCCGGGTAGGGGCCGGAGCAGCCGTTCGCCCTGTGCCCTGTGCTAGCGCTTGAGCCGGGTGTTTGCCTTGGCGCTGACAGGCGGAGCACAGCCCCGCCCAGGGGGGGCTGCTGCGGGACGGTGCGGGTCCCACTGGAACGGTCACGGCGGAGTTCCTGCCGGGCAGCCCCGCCACGCCTCTGCCCGGCTGGCGCCGCCCGCATCGGACCCCGAGAGGGTGCCCTGGGTGGTTCGTTTGCGGCCGTGAAGCGGAGTCGACACCAAGGCGGTCTCCGCGGCACCGAAGCCCGGCACCGGCGCTCCGTCCGGGCGCGCTTCGGCCCCTCGGCCGCCCGCGGGTCCCGCAGCGTCCTGCCGCTGCAGAAGGGCACGTCTCTAGTCTGGCGGAGTGGGTGCAAAGAGGTAACAGTTCCACGGCGGAAGAACGGGACAGTGTTTCATATTTACTCTGCTGTCAAGTTTTCACAAAGAAATAGCAGAGAACAGAAGTTCTTGACCTGGGCGCTGTAACCACGTCGCAGAAGTGCTTAAATCCTGATTTCCCTGTAACGGCTCTAATGCAACTCACTTCTGTGCTGGTGGGAGCAGCACGAACAGGTGTGTCTTTCCAAAGTGTGTGTCTATATAATATGCTGGACTGGTCAAAGAGTTAGTAAAATGGCCTTTGAAAATTTTCCATCAAAGGAGGGCTTTATACAGGACCCAACTGCAGCTGTGGGCACAGCTGTATGGAGATAGAAAATTAAACACATTTTTTTTATTACGGAAAAGTCATTGGAAATGTCTTCCTGGTGGTTTGCAGTGGGAGCAGGGCCGACTGCACACAGTCACCTTCTCATGGTGCAGCAGGCTGGTGTGGGGCTGTAGAAGAATGCTTCCCCACTAGGAAGCTGTGTGGTGTAAGTGGAAATATGGACCTCAGAGCACAGCAGGAACAACAGGTTGCAGGAGGCTCTTTGTTTTGGTGTAGCTTCTGGCATCGCTGGTCTGGCCCAAAGAGGAACCTACCCGATTCCTTGGGACCAAACAACAAAAACAAGGCCATGAGACAACTGATAAAAATGTAACAATAGCTATGAAGAATTACGATGTTTAGAAAACACCAAGAGGAAGTGTCTCCCACAGAGAAAAGACACAGTGAAATTTCAGTAGGGTATGAAAGGTGCTTCTGGATAAAGTCCAAGTGGGTTGTTGCTAAAGGTGAAAAAGCCACAACCATCACTGGTGCATTAGGAGCTTACAGAACTTCTCTCTAAGGGTAAACTTTCTGTCCTCCCCATTCTGTTGCGTTGAGCGTAGTGGAGTGAGTGTTAGTGCCTGTTTCACCAGCAGAAGCTGAGCGTATGGGGTTGTCCCTGGGACTCTCCCAGGCAGTAAATTAGACATCATTCTCCCTTTCTGCCTGACACCTGCAGGGTATGGGAAACAATTGCTGACGGTGCTTCTGCACCACACTGGATCTGCTCCCAGAGATGAGGGAGAATGTAATAATACTTCTTATGCACATGCATAGCAATGAACCTCATCAATGCCCACTCTTGCCTTACAAACAACATTTTATCTAATTGGTGAAGTTGAGGCTTTTTAACTTCTTATGCAGGCATCTAAGGTCAGGTTGGATGGGTCTCTGAGTAACCTGATCTAGTTGAATATATCCCTGCTCACTTCAGGGCGGTTGGATTAGGTGACTTTTAGAGGTTCCTTCTAACCCAAACCATTCTATGATCCTATGATATAAAATAAATACATACATACAGAATACATAGGAAGGATGTGTGTGTTCTTAGAAATTTGCAATGGAAGTTCTGTACTACAGGCCTTACAAAGAAAGGGTGGCATTCCCCCATAAATTTGGTGACTTTACCTATAATTGTATTTATCCTGCATATAAATCAGGAGTGGAATTGTTTTTCTAAGTTTCTGTAATCTTTTTTTCTTCACTGCTAGCAATCTGGTTCACTGGCTTTGGTTTTTTTTTCCACTGCCCAAATGAATGGTAGCATATTTTCAGGGCAGAGGGGAGTGGGGACAAGATGTTAATTTAATACATGAACAATATATAGTCTTTCAGATAATAACAAAGAAACATGTATTTCCTTTTGTACAAAGTGATTGCATTACTTAGAAGAGTGTACGTGCACTAGTGGCTTTAGAGAGATGCTGCCAGTCATCACAGTGGTTATTATTTCAATGTCTTTTATACAGAATATTTAGAGATTTGGGCATAGCTGTCTTCTCTGGTAAGACCTTCATTTTACATAGCATCTTTTGTAAGTCATAATAGCATTACAAAATGTGCATTGGATCATGACTAGAAATATCTTCTATCTATGGAGTCTCCTACTAGAAATTTTGTATAAAATAACCTCTTTCCTGTATGTCTCTTCATTATTCCACCAAACTTTGAAGTTTATATCTTTTTCATATACGGATCATGATGGCAAGGAAACATCGCCTGTATTCCAGTATTCAGTCTCTAGCACCTTATGTACTTCAATTTCTATTGTATAAACCTAAGACAGGACACACGTGATATTTTTTTTTTCTGTTTTTTAGCTAACAATTCTTCCAGGAAGATACAGAAGTGTTTTCCTGTAAATAAGTAACATTTCTTCTGTTTAGCAACCTGAAACACAGGGCCAAAATACCATATGAGAGGCTGCAGACATGAGACATCTATTAGTGATGTTAATTGCCAATGCCACCAAAGAGGATGCTGACACACATACCTTAATTATAAGGCAAATTCTTCAAAACCTGCATTTCACAAACACTGTTGTACTAATGAGTGGTGTTAACTTCACTTACTCTCAGTGGAGGATTTCGAAGTGTGGGACTCCAGAAAGCCAGAGGGGCTGTTTCTAAAAGTTGGTCTGTAGCTCAGGAATTGAGGGGAATGTGCAGGAGGGTTGGTCGAGTCTTGCAGCAATTGGCCTTGAGGCTCGTATCGGCCTTCAGGCTTGGAAGAACTGTGAGGTCTTGTCTATTCCTGTTGAACTAATTACCACGTAAATTTTCACCCAGATTAGTGAAGGCTAGTTTAATTAACTCCCTGCGTTAACTAAAAAAGGCTTCATGGCAAGACAAAAAAATAAATATGAACCGTCTTTCATTTAAAATGTATTAAATCTGTTTATTGTTTTTGAAAGAAATATTTCTAACACTAAGCCAGGTCAAAAATAGTTTGATCATAGTACTCAAAAAAACAAAAGCAGTGCCTCTCCCTCTAACCAGCCCACTGTTGATATTTTAATTTACTCCAATAATCATTACCGATTTACGTGTATTAAATGAACACCTAGACGTCCAGCTGAATTTTGGGGGGCATGGTGGCTTGCAGTGCATGGCTCCTCCTGCCACAGGTAGACATTTCCACTGAGCAGTGAGTGTCCTCCAGGATCTGTCACTGGGCCCTCAGCTCTCACTTCAAAAGAGCTTTTGACTTTCATTTTATCTGTGAAGTGGTAGACTTTGAAGACTGCCTGGACGTCAACATCCAAATGTTGCTCATGTTATTAGAGCCGTTTGTGTGCTGTGCAGGCTCTTGTGAGGCAAGGAGGCAGGCAGGACCAGGCTGAGCAGGTTGCAGAGCATAGCCCGTTGTTGTCCACCCTGAAACTGCCACAGGCGCTAGACCTGCTCCCACAGGGAAAGACAATCTTCAAGGTGCACCACAGTCACAAGTCACATCTTGCAGCCTGTGTGGCTGCAGATTGCTTCTTTTCACAATTTCCTCAAGCACTTCCTCTTGATGAGTCTCTCATTAACCTGCTTTTCTTTTCCTTCCAACCCCTTGAGTGTGGGACTCTCCCTTCCCCCACTGTTAGACTCTGCCCTACCAACATGGCAGACATCCTCATTTTACAAGTACTGCTTGCTGCTGCTGCTGCTGCCACCGACTCTCATCCTAACGCCTTCTCACCCCATACATTGTCTACTTTTCCTCAAT
Organism: Todiramphus chloris collaris; assembly: GCA_025345505.1. NCBI lineage: Eukaryota > Metazoa > Chordata > Aves > Coraciiformes > Alcedinidae > Todiramphus > Todiramphus chloris. The sequence goes on along the minus strand of JANVCC010000021.1, from coordinate 54,964,310 downwards.
GTTTTTCCAGTACAGAGTTTTTTCCACTGAAATAGACTTGCTGATCCCTTAGGATGACAAAAAGAGCATCATGGCAAAATATGACCTGTTTTTTGCCCAGCAGAAGAAAGGTAGGAGTGATATCCCAAAAGCATATCAGGACTGCATGGACTGCAAGGAAAAGTGATCACGAGAGAGATCTCTGAAATTGCTGCTGCAGTATGACCCTTGCAGTTCATGATGCTACTCTTGATGTATTTGGTGCTGCTTTGGACAGTAACTCCGTGACACCACTTTGTTTTGCTTTTTGTTTATGACTGGCTGGCTGTTCTGCTTCCTCCCTTACTTTTAGGGTTCAGTTAATCACTAATTTCTTTTTGAATACTCATTGGGACTGCACTTTCTCTGGACTGGAGAGAAGATTGTGAGGAGGATCCCTCACGGGGCAAGATGATTGGGTTTTTAGGGGGTTGCTGCAAAGAGCTGTAACCTGGAGAGGATCATGAAAGAGGTGGGGTTACCAGTACATCTCTGGATTATAAGAGCACTGCTTGGAATGGGAGGGGGAACACGTTTTGTTGAAGTGTTGCAGGATTTCTGCTTTATTGTTGGTGTGATGTCTTGATTGTCAGAGCCATAGATTGGCTAGGACTGTGTATAACATCTGCTCTCTTGGCAGAAACTATGTAATCTTTTCTTCCTTCTTAACTAATATGTGCGTAAACATAACCACCAGAGGCCAATACCTGGGACACGGTAGAATTATGCATTTAATATATTAAGGTTATATGCCAGTGTACGAAATCTATTAAGACAGGCTTGAGTAAAGGCAAAAGGAATGAAGCATGAGTAAACAATGGCGAAGATCTCTTATAAGAAGCAAGAAGCAACCTTCAAAATAAATGCTGACATTATATCCAAATGAAGAAAAGAGAAAAATTCATAAATCCTGGCTGATAGCTGGGAAGAGCAGCTTGCTAAAGGACTCACCCAGCAGTAAATACTTCTTCAAACATACCAAGAAGGTCATCAGAGTGTGTATGACTGATCAAAGATCAGGGTGTAGAAGAAGCACTGCAGTGAGCTGAAGAACTTTCCAGAGAAGAAATTGATACTCACTGTTGAAGAAATTAAAAAGAGACACATGTCAAAGTACTTCTCCAGAAGAGGATCTGTCTGAAGCCAAGGTGACTGTAAAAGAGATTATGTGACAAATTGGCAACATGAACATTAGCAAATCACCATTACTAGAAGTTATTTCATTCAATGGTTCTAAGAAGACTTGCTGTAGTCTGTAACTGCTCACTGTAGTCCTTGATACCTGGACTGGAGTGCAGCAAATACATACCAGCTGTAAAACAGTTTTCAGAGAGAATTAAGGGAACCATAGGATTAGTCATCAAACCTCTGGGAAAATTTGTGGCAACTGTAATAAAGGGCAGAATGAGGGGTTACCTGGGCTCACACAATTTACCTCAGAAGACTCAGTGTGGCTTCTAAAAAGGGAAGCCCTACTCTACAACCTTCTTTTTGAAGAGTGTCAGCAAATCTTTAGACAAAGACAAGTTGACCCAATCTGCTTGGACTTTTGAAGACTTTTGACAGTACCATCATCAACAGTTTCCAAGGAAACTTAGTAGTCATCAGATTATAATAAAATAAAAGGTCCTTTTATGGATAAATAGCAGGTCACAAGTTAGGAAACAGAAAGTAAGAGGACTGGTTACTTATTACAGTGGAGGAAGGTCACCACTGGAGTATCCCAGAGCTCTGTGCTGGGATCTGTGTTTTCATTGCACTCTTAAGTAACCTGGAAAAGAAGTGAGCAAGTTTGCTGGTATGATATTAAAGTTTGTGATATGAGGGTATTCAGGATAGTAAGGACAAGGGCAGACAGTGAGGGACCACAAAAGGCCTTTGTATGATAGAGTGGCTAAGAAATAAGTGTGGGAAAAAAAATCCTAGCTTCACATATAAGCCAGTGTTCATATGTAAGCAAGGGACTCTGAGCTGACTATTGCCATTTGGAAGCAAAGTCTTTATGATGTGCAAACATCAGAAAAGCAAACCAAATATTAGAATTTACTAGAAAAAAAAAAAATCCATGGTTTGCCTACAGTTTGTGTATGAATATGGAATTCTGTATGGAATATAGATTATATTACATATTCATATACAATATGAACACAGATTCATCTACTATATATTCTGTATGTATATTCTCTATGGAAGTGGAATATGGAATTCTATATATTGCATATTTCTATATGTCATAGAAAGAGTGGAAAGGAATTTACTTCAGCATTTCCTCAAACACAGGAATGAGGGGCTGACAAGTAGAGCTAACAGAAGCTGATTTTGATGCAAACAAAAAGAGACAAACTTGTGCATCTCATTGCTAAAGGATGTTATGGATGCAAAAGGCTTCAAGGGGAGACTGTAGAAGTACATAAAAGAAAAGAAAGATTCATTCAAGATTATGTAATAAAGAAACCACTTGGGGAAAAACCCTGAGCTGAGAATAGACACATTCTGAGCAAGCTTCATGTACACCTGCACTGTTCTTGTTCCTCCACAGGCATTTGCTTATGGACACACATGACAACAGGATACTGAACTACACCTCAAAAGCATGTATGTGAAACCTGGGGAGATGGGGTCATGGCAGGCTGCCATCGCCTCTGGATGGGCTGTGCGTTGGATTAGCTGTGGAGCCTTAGCTGGGTGTTCTTTGAGAACAATAATGCCTCACTGTTAGAGACCTGTCTTGGGGATTTCCCCTGACACACAACTACATCCATAACTGCAGTCATGAATATGTGTTTTATGTGGCTTCAGGGGGCTTCCTGTCTTAGATAAGGCATTCCTGAGGTTTTATCTTCTTTTACGCCTTCTCTTCAGCTGTTCTGCTAATGTGATCGTGACCAGCTGCCATATGATCTTGTTGGAGTGACTGCCTCCAAACAATTTCCAGGTATTTACAGGTACTACTGATTGTTATATCCTTTGGGAGCCGAACGGATCCCTGTTGATAGCAGACATTCTTCACTGTCAAAGTCCTAAAAATTCTGCATCTCATCAACTACAGCTGACAGAGGGGTGTCAGACTTGAAGCAGAGTGGTGTCAAGATATGAAGGCATACAGAGGGATATGTGAGGCTGCTCTGTATGATGGGACAACTTTTTTGGGTTGGGAGTAGGCCAATTCAAATCACATGCATTTTTTTACATCCAAACTCCTTACAGGAATTATGTTCAAACTTAAAACTCCTCTAGTTTTACCTTAATTCTTTATCATGTTGGCTTTCTTGCTTATGCTAGACTCAGCCTTTTGTGAACCAGCACATGAGGAATATAGGCAAGGCATGCATGTTCAGGTCCAAGCTAACATGACAGTATAGACATAGCTCAAGAGTCCAGGGGATTCAACCTCGTGACCTCCAAAAGTCAATCTAGATTATGTTTTTGTGATTCCAAGTGGTTTATAGCATATATGTCACCCTTAAATCTTCAGAACAGAGATTTGCGGAGATGCATAATGCTTCTGTGTACTCACTACGAGATCTAAATGTCACCCATTGTGAGGAAGTTTGTTTCCTGTTTGATGTTTCACATCAGCTCATCTTCTACTAGAGAATAATAACCAGATTATGAGGGATAGTAACTATTAGCAACAGTGAATGTTGTCACTAGAATCTTGTCATTTCCAGTGCTGAGTTAAGAAGAAAGGTAGTAAACCTTACAAAAAAGATTACTTCAATTTTAATTTAATTCAGGAAGTAAAAAAAAATGAAAGACAATAAAAGTCTCACAATAAAAAATAAAGTTGCATAACAGAAAAAATGTAACAATATCTTTAGTTAAACTGTTTGAGCTAAAAGCATATCATGCTTTGTTTAAATCCTGAAACCAGTTCAGTTATTAATGCTGCAGAGAAAATTCTGGTTTTATTTACATGCTGTGTTTTGGAGGACAAGGTACAACAACTATCATACAGCAAAATCAGAATGACTCTGTGATTATACCAGGGGAAATTAATATAAATTGTGGAGTGAAAATACCTTCCATTCCAGCTAAGAAGCATATTGCCTAGAACTGAATTATGTAACAGGCAGTTCTGTGATGTTTTATAGCACTTAACTCCAAGAGTGCTTTAATTGCAGAAGGATCACTAGCATAACACAAGAACCTTCCTCTATTTGCTTTGCCTGAATAACCCTTAGAGTGGAAGTTGGAGGAGTAACCCATTCACATCATTCTTCTAAATATCAGTGGCTACTGATATTGGTCATCCTTGAACAGTGTAGGTCAGAAGAACAAACATAATGAGTATTGTTGACTAAGAAATATTTTGCTTTGCTTTGTTCGTAGGAAGCAAGTTCCACCTGGAAGATCTGGTAAAAAGACACATTTGTGCTTCAGCTCAGTGCACTAGCTAATCTTTTTCTACATACATTGATGAGTCTGAATATCGTCAGCTGCCAGAGAAAGGATGATTTTACTACATGTAAACACTACTAGTGTAGACAGCTGCCTTTAAATGAGTTTGCCTAATTACTTTTCTTTTCAATGAGGAGAACCAAATGCTTATAGTACACAATTTGTCTCATTCTAAAGTAGACATCTAAAATAGGTCAGATGAATCATGCCTTAAAAGAGGCTATTTCTCTCTATTGAGTATAAAGGGAGTCTGGCATGACTGGCTCCAAATTGTACACTGTGTATGTCTAAAGTTAGGTGAGAGGAATCCCATCCCACCTGTTTGTACACTTAATAAAAGAAGAATACCAATACAGTATGAAAAATGAACAAACTGTCCCCAGGCTTTAGAACAAGTTGTTTTCATCTTGAGCAACTCAGCTCTTAATTTAGGGTTTGATTCAACTCTCATTGAAGTCAATAGCTGCATGTTTTAAGAGAAATTTAATGAGCCTTGTCAATTATTTTTGTTTACTCTCTCATCAACGGTACTTAGCTAAATTCAATGAGAAATAGATAGCCAATGCTTAATGAGAAAGGATATCCTATAAATATAGGTTATACTTTGAACAGGACTTTTTGTAAATTAGTTTTTTTTTCCTTCTATCTTTTAAATTAAATATGTGAGCAGTATAGATAAATCGAGTGATAAATGTCTCTAATAATTCAAGTAACACTAAAGTACAGATGTTATTTCTTTCCGCAGCATGATTAGCCATTTAATTAATATATGTAATATATTAAACAAAGTCCAGCAGGATGTTATTGCTCTGTTTAAGCGATGACTCTGAAACTTGCTTTGCACTGTCAGTTTTGCAGAGCTCCTCAGTGCTGGACCCCAGACAACAATAGACATATAGTACTATTTATATCACAGAGTACAATGCAGTTGTAGTTGGGGAGTCTGATAAAAACTTTAAGGGTCTGGTATAGGTGATAAAAATGAACGGCCATCTAAATGGAACCATTGAAGATTTACTGTGTAGCCTGGGTATAATCCAGTCCTGATCTCAACGTGGGGAACTGAGGAAACAGTGGGCATGTACTTACATGACTGTGACTTATAACCAGGAGCCTCTGCTGGTACTAGTGGGAGAGATGAAGTCCAATTATTTGTATTCTCTCTCCTCCTTGCTGAATTCACGCTAAATATGTAACTGACTTCACAGTTCATTGATTTGCATGTGCAATTGGTACAGAGGTCTTGAAGAAGAGAGTTGAAGGAGTTAACAGCTGAGAGAGATGAACAAACTCTAGAGTTAAACTCTAAATTTCTATCCTCCAGTTCAATTTATATTTCTATCTGAAAATCTGCTTCAGAGTAATACAGGTTTGAGATTCTGAAGCCAGAACATTAGCAGGAGCTGTGTGAGCAGTGTGAGAGAGAAGGCTGTCTTTCCTTGGCTCTGCGCTGAGAACTGGGCATTACGGGTTCCCCAGTCAACCCCTGTTTGACAACACTGGTGCAAAGGCAAAAGAGTCAGCTTGGGGAGATTGTATTAAACATTAAAAAATGAAGTAGCAACTCTGTGTGTTAACAACAGGATTAAGTTAAAAAAACTGGATCAGTATGGATGTGGCTGAAGGCAAAGGACTCTCCAGTACACCTGGTAGTAAAAGAAGAGGATGTAACTAGATGGGGAAATATAAGCAGCTTTGAGTGGTTAGAAACAACAAGGATGCTTTTACTTTTATTCTCCCTACCCCATTCTTGTGGCATGAGATTTTTGCTAAACAAGCAGTTTTCCAGTAGACAAGCTCTGCTGTGGCATTCTTAGCTTTCATCCATCCCACTTCCTGGCTACTTTTGATTGTGGCACCGAATCCAGCCGCTTGTGAATAGTCAGCCTGTGTAAGCATGTAAGGGAGAACTGTGTGCTCGGCAGAGCTCTTTAGTGGGGAGCACTGAAAATGATAGTATGTAATGCTAGTAGGGTAACTACAGTACCTTTGATGCTCTCCTCCTGGGTAAATCTGTGCTTGAATTGTTCTAATTGTGTCAACCTGTATTTAAGAAAATTTGGTGCCGGGTAACTGAAACTCTGGGTCCTGAAGGGATGCAGAATTAAGAAGTCTTTCCTGTCACAACTGAATTAACCTCATTAGTAGTTTTCCTGCAAATTATCACTTTGTTAATGAACCTTGCAGACTTTGCATTTCATACTAAAAACCAATGAAGTTTGCGTGCATTAAAAGTGACAGTGCTATGTAATCCATTACTTTTAATTTTATTTTATAAGGAATTATGAAAACCAGAGAAACATTATCAATAATCGACAGGGAGGGTGGGTGTTAGAGGCTGCACAGATATGCTGATATAACTACAGCATTTTCTGGTAATTTTGGTACAGTGTCATGCTGAAGAGTTTATATATGATCTCATTTTCTTGCAATACTATCCATAAATTTTGTCTTATACAGGTCTATTTCATCACATGAAAGAATTATACACAAGTTTTATAGCACTATAAAGAGAGGATGAGTTTCACTTTCTTAATTGCTAGCACAAAAATGCTAATAAAAGCATTTTGATGGTACAGGAGCTGTCAAAATAACTTACTCAGTTTTAGTTTCTTGCTTTATTTCCCAGCTCACATCAACTACATAAAAGCCTCTTTCTTAAGAGGGAATGAAAAATACAGAACCAAGACAGCAAAGCCTTAGTAATGTCCATGCTTTAAAGGCAAGGGGATTTATGTGAGATGTGTACATTCAGTAAACAATCATGTTCATCTACTCTGCTGGATTTGATGGTGGAAATGTTACCATGTGATCAGCATGGCAACAGTCATTACCCACTTAGTAAAATTGCTCAATAATGATCTTGTGCCACATATAGCATGGATATTCTATGTAGCATCATAAGCAAATTAGCAAGGGCTTGCCTACCCTGCAGGGCCCACTGCATTTATAAAGATCCTTATACAGTGGTGCTGCTATACCTGACAGCCTGTTTTGGAGCTCTGTTGCTGCCCCAGGAAATAGAAAATGGCACTGGTAGGACTGACTACTTTAATCTGCCAGGATTGACTACCTAAGTGTTTTAGCACATTGAAAAGCAACGTGTTGCATTACCTTGGTGACACACTATTACTCAGGAATAACAGCAGCTGCCAGGAGCACTGGAAGTAGTAGTACAGCTCCCAGCTGGACAAATAATTAATCTAGAGAGAGTTATGAACTGCCTATCAACCTTAACTTCTCTCCTCTGTGTGGGCAGCCTCTGGTGATGGTAGTTACTTTTTGTATGATCTTGAAAATCATTATGTTGTTAGCAGCTGGCCATACTGTCCTGGGGATGGGGATGGGAAGAATGGTAATGACAAAGCAGTCTGTTTCTAAGGTGGAACTGAATCATGCTACCCAGAAAAGCAAAATTTTCCCCTCTCTCCTTGATTTCCTTAGTACTGAGATGCTTGGCAGAAGGTACTCAAAAAAAGAGGCAGAAATTATTCTGTGTCGTTGCAATTAACCTTTGTCATGTATGATTAGGTCAAAGCAAAATACTTTTTCATTCAAACACCTCAAGCAAGATGAGGAGAAAAACCAGTTCTTCCTCCATGCCCTGATGGTGATGCATGTACCTGTTTTCCATCATCCCTGGTGACAAAGAACAGATCTGTATTAATTCAGGATAATAAGGAGAATTTGTTAGCCAAGGTGTTTTGAGTGCTGTGATAGGCTGACCCTGGCCAGCAGCAGAGCCCCCACCTAGTCTCTTGCTTACTTCCCCCAGGAGGGATGGGGAAGATACTTGGAACAGCAAAAGCTGAAAACTCATGGGTTGAGATAAAGACAATTTAATAGGTGAAGAAAAGCTTCATGTACAAGTAAAGCAGAATCAGGAATTAAATCACTACTTCTCATTGGTAGGCAGATGTCCATCCACTTCTTGGGAAGCAGGACCTCAGCATGCATAATGGTTACTTGTGAAGATAAACACTTTAACCCAAACAAACATCCCCCTCTTGCAGTTCTTTCCTTGAGATTTTATTGCTGAGCACAGTGTCATATGGCATAGAATATCCCTTCAGTTAGTCTGGGTCACTGTCCCAGTCGCATCCCCTCTCAACTTCTTGTGCATTCCCAGACTACTTGCTGGTGGGGCAGAGTAGAGAAAAAAACCAATCCAAAATAAACAACCCTTGACGCTATGCAAACCCTGCTCAGCAACATCCAAAACACTGGTGTGTTATCAACACTGTTTTAGTCACAAATGCAAAACACAGCAGGCTATGGGCTGCTATGAAGAAAGTTAACTCCATCCCAGCCAGACCCAGTACAAATGCTGATCACATTCTGCTACTGCTGCAGCAAAAGTCATCATGAGAGAAGAACGGTTGTGCTGGAAGACGTACCTATAGAGGAGCCTGATGTGTCTGGAGGAGTGTCTGGGGATGGTATATCACTGTGTTAGCATACATATCAATTAAAAGTCCATACCATGACAGATATCTGATTGATGCTTATCTAGGAGAGGACCATACCATTACAGCCCATGTTCTCTCCTTTTCTCAAACAGAATAAATTATAATTGTGCCTATGTATACATTTTGTCCGCACTGAAAATTCATGCCATCAAGCCCCACAGCTTGGTGGACCCAGGCTGGGTTCCACTGCTGGGTAAACATGTGGAGGAAGCTGTCAGGGAAGCACAAAGCTAATGGTATGGTGAGGAGCCCAGCCCGGGGCACGGCTTCACAGGTGGGGCTGATGCAGAGCTGTTTGGGTGAGGACCAGGAGTGGCTACACTGCAGGGGTGTAGCAAGGGGTGCAGCCCCAGGCACGGCTCCAGAGGTCAGGTAGGCATGAGGACGAGAAGTCCAGGGTAGGTTGGGAGAGCAAGCATGTGTGCTGGCAAAATGCCCAGGTCCTGGCTGCGTGCCCAGGAAAATGATAAAAGAGGAAACCAGGAAAGGACCTACCAAATGACCTTCTTTATCCAGGAAGCCTCATTTTGGCTTCAGTATGGGCTGTGCGATACCTTGCTGGTGCACGAGATGGTGGAAGAAGCAGCAATGACTGAGGGTGGAACAAAACAGGCTTTGAGGAAGGCATATGCATGGAGAAATTGAGTAAGATGGGAAAATTCTGATCGAGCTTGGAGTCTGAAAATAAAACAAAATGTTAAATCGGAACCTGCAGCATCCAGACTCAACAATCACCAGCATCCGTGAGTAGGAGGGAGGGAAGGAGAAACTGGTGAGAAGTATGGTGAGACAGCTGTGGGCAGTCTCACAGATCACTTGCACAGAGAGGTAATGCCTAATCTGACAAAGTTTAAGAATACATAGTTGACCCAGCAACATATTTGGAGAAACTTTGAAGTAGGAGAATTTTTTTGACTAGGTCATTGATTCGTGTCATGAAGGTAAAGTATTATTGACCTGGTTATAGGAGGCTTCAGCTCTGCTCTTGTGGATGATCAAACCAGAGTGATTCCTAGAATGGGAAAGAGGAAGGATTGATTGTTGATTTGGTTGCATGAAAATCAGACTGCATGAGTGTATGAAAGTAACCGGGAGGTTAGAAAGAGCATGGGAGAGCACTGTTACTGTGGCCTGACGGGCAAGGAGGAGTGACTAAATCCCTGGCTTACAGCCTTATTTGAATCTTCTACTGGATTTTTAATTCACATTACTTAATGACATATAATTTTCTAGTATCACTGTCATAGAATTATGTGATTCTCATTTAATAGAAAATAGTGAACATAAAATCTGTGTTTGTGCCTGTATTACACTACAGGAATAAAACAAATAGTAAAACCTGGTACTTGTAATTTTCTATTCATAAATTCTGAACTCAGACCTATCTGGAAATAGAGCTAGGCTTCTGAATGTGAAATTACCCTCCTGCTGTTGTATGTTGTTACTACAGTTAGGAAACAGGACTTTGAATAGATGATTTGCACAACCAGGATATGCAGAGAGAGAACAGATATTTATCTTTCAGTGAAAACAATCCATCAAAATAGCTCTGAATAGTAACTGCTTGTGTTGCAGGTAAATGCAGTTTATATATATTGAGGTGTTTGCAAACTGTCTGGGTAACTTTGTTAAATGGGCATCCACTTAACCATACACTTAATATCAATAATTTGTTAGTAACTTTATGAAATAAGATCTTGATCCTGTGCAAAGTGGCTATAAATTAGAGACATTGTTAATGATACTAGCCTATTATGTTCATGGAGTGATAACACAAACTATTGTTCAAAGAACAAGGCAATGGAGCCACTCAGGATTTTCCTTATCTTCTCTCTGTTTTTCAGGTCCCCTGAATATTAGTTATTTTCCACGCACTCATTCCTGTTTCTTTCCTGATAAAAGGATAAACCCTGTATTTCCAGTGCAACGGCATATGATTTTACTGTAATGCTGGGTTTCTAGATGACTTTAATTTCTTTATTCAGTTTTCTTTAAGTCAAATTGCTGATGAGGGTTTTTTGGTACTGTTTATGTATATCTGTGGGAAGAGTTTGTTTCTGTCTTGTAATTACATATAGAAGCCTTTGCAGAATACTAATGACATACATTCATACAATCATAGAATTGTTTGGGTTGGAAGGGACCTTAAAGATCATTCAGTTCCAACCCCTCTGCCAGGGGCAGAGACACCACCCACTAGAGCAGGTTCCTCAGAGCCCCATCTAACCTGACCTTGAACATGCATGGAAAGAGGCCACCCACAGCCTCTCTGGGCAGCCTGTTCCAGTGCCTCACCAGCCCCACAGTAAAGAATTTCTTCCTAACACCTAATCTAAATCTACCCTCTTTCATTTTGAAAACATTATCCCTTGTCCTACCCCTGCACTCCCTGATAAAGAGTCTCTCCCCATCTTTCTTGTAGGCCCCCTTTAAGTACTAGAAGACTGCTGTAAGGTCTCCCCAGAACTTTCTCTTCTCCATCCTGAATAATCCCCACTCTCTCAGCTTTTCTTCATAGGAGAGGTGCTTCTGCCCGCTTATCATCTTCATGGCCCTCAACTGGATCTGCTGAAACAGGTCTATGTCTTTTTTACTCTCAGGGTCCCAGAGATGTACACAGTATCCAGGTGAGGTCTCACAAGAGCAGAGCAGAGTGGCAGAATCACCTCCCTTGACCTGCTGGCTATACTTCTCTTGACGCAGCCCAGGATACAGTTGGCATGCTGGGCTGCAACCATGCAATTTGTCTCACTAAATATAGTATCAATGGAGGTATCCACTTAAATATTTGTGAATTATGTCACTTCAACAGTTGTAGTGCTTCTATGTAATAATCTACATATCCTAGTATGTAGCTAAATGAGGCAAAAAACTACAGGCATCTTAGGAATTACAGTGCAGCTTTATTGATCTAATGGGAAGCTCCTGGAAGATGAAAATGACAAATTACTAAATAAGTGCATAAATACTTGCAAAATTATTTAGAAACAAACTAGCATATGCCACTGATTTTGAAGGAACCATTTTCTAAGAAAGTGAAAGCTGGGTTTGTTTATTTTGAAACTCAAGGGAAGAGAGGAACTCATCTATCACCAGTTCTTATCTTCTCAGTTGTCTCCTTGAGTCAGAAGAAAAGTCTCTAAAGGCATGCAAATATATATGATATAAACAAGCACAGATTCTTTGTCTGCATACTTCACCAAAATACTTTTAACGAGTTCTACATGAGAAACTACTTTAATACCGCTATCATCTTCATAACTGTTTGTAGGAGTCTTCTACCATTCAGAGACTATCCAGCCTGTAAAGTACTTTTGCGACCTACTTTTAAAGGCTGCATTACAGTAGCAGAACAGAAGTCTCAAGTTCTTCTGCGTTTTGTTCCTCTCTTGTCGCAATCTGTTCTTCCTTCTTTTATTGTTTCTGTATTTACATGCTGCAGAGGTAACAGGATATAAATGATCAGGGTAATAAAATGTGAAGAAAGTCACATCCAAGACATTTATTTTTAAGCAAATTTAAATCATTATTAAAAGAAAATTTAATGTTGATCCTAGACAACAGAATATGAAAGAAAATTAAGCTTCAAGGTTTCCAGGGCAGCTTTCATCTATTCAGTAGAAAATTAATCCAACACAGAAATGTCAACCAAGACCATTAGAGATACTTCAAAACTAACATATTGTGAATGTTTCTTGCATATTTAAGCTGCTAAAGACAACAGAAATTGTAATTATTTTACAGCAAGGACCCTTAAAAATCTGCACTTCATCAGAAACTTACTTGTTCATGAGAGTTTTAATGCTCTGAGTACAATCTCTGCCTGGCAGCTCTAAGAAATTCAGAAGACCCACTGTGGATCCCAGCTCCTTTCCCCCCAGCTCCTCGCACAGCGTGGCACCAAGCTGTTGAAGAGTTAGGGAAATCATAGAATCATAGAATGGTAGGGGTTGGAAGGGACCTCTGGAGATCATGGACTCCAACCCCCCTGCCAGAGCAGGATAACCCAGGGCAGGCCACACAGGAACAGAGCCAGGGGGGTTGGAACATCTCCAGAGAAGGAGACTCCACAACCTCTCTGGGCAGCCTGTGCCAGTGCTGTCACTCTCACAGTGAAGAAGTTTTTCCTCATGTTGAGGTGGAACTTCCTGTGTTTCACCATTACCTCTTGTCCTATCACAGGGCCCAACTGAAAAGAGACTGGCCCCTTCTACTTGACACCCACCCTTCAGATATTTATAGACGTTAATAAGATCCCCTCTCAGTCTTCTTTTCCAGGCTAAACAGCCCCAGGGGTCTCAGCCTTTCCTCATAAGAGAGATGTTTCCAGTCCCTTCATCATCTTCATAGCTCTGTGCTGGACTCTCTCATTGTCTCTCTTGAACTGAGGAGGCCAGAACTGAGCACAATACACCAGATGTGGTCTCACTAGTAAGCAATCCCATCACTATGCTGTTCAAGCAGGGTGTGAGGCCAGGTACTGTGAGGAACTGTGCTCCTGAACTCTTCAGATAAATGGCTTGCGTATCAGATCAGCATGTAGTGAGCTGCTTTGATAGTTCATTCTATGGATAGTCTGTGATTCATTTAAAAGATACAATTAGCTGCATCTATCACAGGATTTATAAAGGCTTTTCTGTATAGAAAAAAAAACCCCGTATTCAACTGCTTATTTTTCACTACATTTTAAAAAAATTTAATTGATGCTCACGTCCTTCATGAATTTCAGTGTATCTCTGAGGTCTTTATTTGGCAAAGCACATTTTTCCGGTCCATACTGGCCGACAGCTGACACAGAACCTGTTCATGCTGTACAAGGATATTGGGGGCCCTAAAAAATGAAGGTGCCTATTCCAACCTCTAGCAGTTGCTTTGCCTGCCTCATAACCATGAGGACTGGGAGAAGCTTTTAAAAATCTATCTGTGACACCAGTCTGGCTTCCCTTACACATTTGTTGCCCATTGAGCCCCTCCCTGGAGCCACAGTAATTGCATTCATTGCAAATAGGCATCCATGAACAGGAAGTTTCTCGGTAATATTACTGCAAGGGATGGGGTGGAGTGATTAGAATGAAGATGTAAAATAGCTGCTATCAAGAGGAAGGATCAAAGGGAAGGTGATGAATGGGCGGTTTTGGTTGTTATTGCTTTTGAAAGGTGACTGAAGGGAAAACAAAGCAAAATGCCCAGACACACACAAGCTGTTGTCAGTAAATTAAAGCTATTGGTCTAGATTCTCAGTCCACCGAGTTCATTCATGCCGCACTGTTTAAAACAATTCCACATTGTGGACAAGAAATCTTTCTAATCTCTTCTGTGACAACATAAAAACTTAAAAGCTTTTTCCTTTTTCCTAATTTTAAACTGAAATCTCTCACTGTGTATCCTGGGTTTTCTCCTCTGCTCTTTAGTTTCTTTTCAAGCACGTATTTTTTAAGCAAGACCTGCCTTTTTTGTTTTCTTTGTATCTCGCTCAATAGCATGATAATGCTATTATGTATTATGCCGATTTTGATGGCAAAACAAACATCACAGATTTACAATGAAACACGGTAACAGTAATAAATGGCATGAAGAACAGAAGATTTAGTCAATCCAAATTTGAATTCATATTTGTTTTTCCCTGAACCTGCTGATGCCATCCCAAGCAGAGCCAATGCCAGATGAAAGGACACATTCTTGCCATGGTGTGCTTCTGCAAACACTTGGTGTGGTTAGATGTGCTTCTTACGTATTGCAATCAAAGTGAAACCTAACCCTGTGGACATCTGTAACAAAACTGCAGCAAGGACTGCAGGCAAGTTTTAGCAGTATTTGAGCAGTTGTGTTTAAAAGGGAACAAGTGTTCAGGGGCTTCTTCTAAGAGGAGTTAAGCTACTCAGATGATCTGTGCTTTATTTACCCTTTCTGTGCAGTGAAGATGCTAGTGTTTTGCTGATGTCACAAGGCTGTTGAGTGACTAGAGAGTATGGAAAACCCAAACTAACCAATACAGGTTGATGTGAATGAATGCATGTGGTTCTCTTCTGTGCCATACAAGGAAAGCCAGAGCATAGCATGCTCTCTTTAGACTTAACTGCATGTCACAGCAGTATAAACCCTTTACAGACCATTTACAGCCTGGAGGGTAGAAAAACAAATACTGTTACCATTAAAGCTCTACACGTAGCCATCCTGTGGGACAACATAAACATATACAATATAATGGTGTACAGCAATAGCAGTGGGGCTTTTATTGCTTTTACTTTCAGGTGCTTCTATTTGCGCCTCACAGGACAATTTCTAGCTAGATAGACAGTAGAAGCCAAAATAAGAATCTTGTAATAGAAGCGGTTTCTTCGTAACACACAGATTTTATGGGTTGCAAAAAATCAACTTGGAGCCCATCACTGGTACATGTAAAGTTGGAACGGGTTTTCCTCATGTACATAATTTCACCTTTATTTACAATGAATTTTAGTTGCTGTTTTATTACCTAGACAGTTATTCTACAGTCTTCACAGGAAATCCTTTGTCACCCTGGGTAACATGCTGTTGGGAGTAGCAAGGCTGCTCTGCAAGGGAAGGTGAGCTGGGAGTGCAGAGTGACAGGAAGGCAGGCAGGGACAGTGTCCTCCTCACAGACAAGGCACAGTCCCACACTGCCTCAGCACAGTGAGCAGAGCAGGTCCCATGGTTGTAACCTAGCTCAGCCACATGACAGTGACTGACAGACACCGAAGTCTGTGGTGATCCAAGGTCAAGCCAAGGAGTCAACTCAGCACATCAGGGTCCATGTCCAGATCAGTGAGGTGCATGGCCAGGTGCAGGCATACTCACAACGTAGCTCAGACTAAGACCAGTACTAGAGCTTTGCCTCCTCACTCCTAACTCCATTTTCAGATCACTTCTGAATATGTTGAAAATCATGTGCCAGAGAAGATGTTACAGATTGCTTGCCAGAAAAGACATTACAGATTGCCAGGGGTATTTACCTGTGCTCTTCAGAATATTTTTTTATACAAGAGGCACTTATAAATATAGCTTAAATATTGCTCAGGCACATTTAATTTGTTTCTTTGTGAGCAAAATACGAGACTTCCAAGTAAAATCTGCATAGATGAGTGTCGGCAGTTGCATGTTTATCCACGTACCCCCTGGAAGCCATGGACCTGAACTCTGTGGTAGGAAGTTATGCTGCTAAACTCTACTGAGTGGCAGAGCCTGTTAGCTTAGACTGTCAGCTTTGGCTGTCAAGCTCCTGAATTTGGCAGGAACCAATCTTCTGTAGAGCTTTTACTGGATTTTTGTTTGTTTGTTTTTATGTGCTGTTAAACCTGTATAATTTAAATCTGAAGTAGAGATGCTAATTTCTTTTAAAAATACTGAATATTTTGTGAACAGAATCCAAAAAATAGCCACTGAAGGATTTTAGACTTTAACTTCATCCATGAATCAACCACATCTGCTGAAACAACCTGTTCCCCGAGTGTTATTGTTGATGCTAAAATGATCTAAAGGGTTGCTAAATGAAGTGAAACTGGAAAACTAATCTGCTGAGAGGCTCACTGAAGCTTTTTAGGTCCATGTTTTCACATGACTTCTACTCAGTCTTTACATTTGGTGAACATTAAATTCTTTGGGGAAGGATGTGGAACAGTCAGTTCTCGCTTGTAGGCACTTAAATGTTTTGTCTACATGTCATGCTCCCATTACAGTGAGTGGAGATCTAGTCAATACAGCTAATGGACTCTAGGAGGGCATTCAGATGA
This sequence comes from Todiramphus chloris collaris, assembly GCA_025345505.1. Taxonomy (NCBI): domain Eukaryota; kingdom Metazoa; phylum Chordata; class Aves; order Coraciiformes; family Alcedinidae; genus Todiramphus; species Todiramphus chloris. Next base: position 54,947,671 of record JANVCC010000021.1, on the reverse strand, counting down.
CTAAATGAGCTGTCTCTTTTGAAGTGAGCCAAATATCTCTACATTTTCCAGTGGGATTAGATGTATGCATCTAGTGCCCTAGGGTATAGAAGCATCTGTAAAAGGCTGGCAGGCTGGCAGGTATGACATGGAGCACGTGGGAAATCTGTGTCCTTCTGGAGAAGTGGCTAAAGCTGCCTTATGCCATAGAGCATCTCAGATGACAACAGAGCAACTGAACCAAGCTATTCCATTTAGATGCCTATATGTATCTACAGCACAGAGCTGAATCCCATCCCTGGGATTTGATTCTTAAGCAATGCTATATCATTATGTTGGTTTGTCTAACAAAAGTATCCAGAATCTCCAATAAAATACGTTTTTCTTAACAGTGTTTCTGAGTTTGCTTTTTCTGTGTTCTTCCAACATGGCCATGGCAGAGCAGGTTGGAACTTTAAGGGTGGGAATCTTTGAGGTCCCTTCCAACCCAAATCATTCTATGATTCTATGACCTTCAGTTTCCTTTTTTGCCTTCTCATATTGCTTTCTGTGACTGACACCCAGCCTGTGTCATTTCTCTAAAATACATCTTATGACCCATTACTATGAAATATGGGTCTAATGAGTATAAACATTTAAACCAAAATTAATTTTTACAGACAAAAATATGCAGATGGATAGGGCAGTCTGGGTGGATTACAGTTCACAGACACACAAATAGGTGTTATTAAGTCATTACAAATAGGAGAGAAATGTGTACCACGGAGTTAAGCAATACACCTAGTGAATAAACTACAGAACCAAAATAATAAACTATGACTTTTTCTCCAAATGCAAGAATAATCAAACATATAAAAACAAGGAGAAAAAGGCATATGTGCCTACCGTATAAAGGTGCAGTGCCATGTTTTTACATATCTGACAAAATAAATATATTGTCCCAGACAAAATAAATATATTTATTGCAGCTAATGGGCTAGGATGAACAATGCATTAACTGTCTCCTAAAATGACTCTGAAATACAAAGAGCCCAAGAACTGTGCTAAATGCAAGTCCTTTTTTTCCCATAAAGTTGTTTTCTAATCAAAGGACAGCATTTAAGTGTGTTATTTTTATATTCAGCCTCAGTAGCACCATGGTGTATACCTTTCTGTTTTGGAAATGGCATTCTTCCAAAATGTGTGATCATCTGAAAGGTGAAACCATCTTTTGTAATTTGATTTGTCAACTCTGTATCTGAGTCAGGAAATCAGCTCAGTTTGCGAAAGAACTGTCAAACATGTTCAAAATGAAACGCATATTTATGCAGTTCTCTGAACTGGAATAACAGCCTGTGTCCTGGGAGTGTGCGCAGAGCCTGGCCATCACAAAAAGAAAAAAAAAAGAAAAAAAAAAGAAAAAAAAAAAGAAAAAAAAAAAAGCAGCCTTGATTATTTTCTTCTTTTTAGTGTGTGTTTATTACGATCACAGTTTATTACTCATTTTTATTTCTACGGTCTGTTACGGCCCCTAGTGGCTTAGGTACATCTAAACATCACAGTGCTCCTGGCACCAAAAGCACCAAAAGAGCAGTGTGAAGTGCTACAGGGCAAACTGTAGGAAGCAGTGAAGTGATAGGGCCTGTACAGCCTGGGTGTGTTTGACAGTCCTGTGAGGGAAAACAAGTTTCAGCAAACAGCGTCATACATTTCTTGCAAGATTTGTCATGCTTAGAATTTCAGTAAAAACACTTTTCTTGGCTTGAAAGAAAAATGTTTGAATTCTGTATTTGTATCCTGTGTCTTTATAAAAAAATATCTAAATATCACAACATTTTGAAGTGACAGATGGTTTTATTTAAATTTATTTATGTAAAGTATTACACAGTAATTAATTCTTTTAAATTACTTTTCATTTTATAGGTAATCACCTTGTCTGACAATCTGAGTGAAAGCTTTATCCTTGACCATGGAAGTGTTCTCCTTGGCCAAGGCTTTAATAGCAGCTTTCTGAACATTATGCAAAAACCCCTGCAGACTAAATCAGCTGGAGGGTAGGGATGACATCCAGAGGGACCTTGACAGGCTGGAGAGGTGGACCCACACCAACCTCATGAAGTTTAACAAGACCAAGTGCAAGGTCCTCCACCTGGGTCGGGGCAATCCTGTGCACTGGCTTGAGAGCAGCCCTGAAGAAAAGGACTGGGGTACTGGTGAACAAGAAGCTCCACATGAGCCATCAGTGTGCTCTTGCAGCCCAGAGGGACAATTGTATCCTGGGCTGCATCAAGAGAAGTGTGGCCAGCGGTCGAGGGAGGTGATTCTCCCCCTCTGCACCACCCTCATGAGACCCCACCTGGAGTACTGTGTCCAGTTCTGGAGCCCCTATTACAGGAAGGATATGGATGTGCTGGAATGTGTTCAAAGAAGGTCCACAAGGATGATCAGAGGGCAGGAGCACCTATCCTATGAGGACAGACTGAGAGAGTTGGGGTTGTTTAGTCTGGAAAAGAGAAGGCTCCAGGGAGACCTTATTGTGGCCTTCCAGTATCTGAAGGGGGCCTGCAAGAAAGATGGAGAGGGACTTTTTAGACTGTCGGGAAGTGACAGGACTGGAGGGAATGGATCAGAATTAGAGGTGGGTAGATTCAGATTAGACATTAGGAAGAATTCCTTCCCCATGAGGGTGGTGAGACACTGGAACAGGTTGCCCAGAGAGGTGGTGGAAGCCCCATCCTTGGAAGTTTTTAAGGCCAAACTGGATGGGGCTCTGAGTAACCTGCTCTAGTGGGAAGTGTCCCTGCTCATGGCAGGGTGGTTGGAACCGGATGATCTTTAAGGTCCCTTCCAACCCTGAAAATTCTATGATTCTATGAATATTAGAATCACCAACAACAGTCCCTTAGAACACAAAAAGTCCCTTGTTGTTCCATAAGAAATGTGTTTATGCCATCTTATTAAAGGGCTCTTCAACATTTTTCCTAAAGCATTCTGTGGTATCATATCATGCAATGCTTCCTGACCAACAGTACCAATATTATTTGACATTTCTAGAGACTTGACAAGCTGGTTTCGTTTCTGATATTGTAGAAACTTGGTTAATTTTTCCCTATGTAGTTTTTCACATACATCAAATGGTTTTGAAGCATCATGGCACAAAGTTTAATTTTATTGTGTAAACTTAAACCTGTTCTTTAGAGGGTGGTTTTCTTTTAAACATTTAGAAAGTTAGTTGCTGTCATTCTGATCAATATAATTAGAATTTAGTCAAAATCTTGGTAATCAAGAGAACAGCAAAGCATAAGTCCTCTCTTTTCCTCAGCTTTTCCCAGTCTGTACCACCCCAGGTTTTAAGATAACAGGTTTATAACCTGTGTCTCCTAAAAGAATCCCAGTCTGGAAACTTTTTGAAGGACAATTTTAAGAACTGGGCTCTTTTTCCATAGCTGTGGCTACTAAATTGTTTATGGCCAAGGAGAATGGATGAAGGACTGGTTTGAAGAGTGTCGTGTTTCTCTCCATGAAGATGTCGTTTGTCTTCTGGTAGGCTCTGGCTTGAAAAAGAAGCAGCTACTTTCTAATATAATTCTATATATGAGAGTTGGGTTTTTCAAAATATAAAACTACTTAACAATGTAGGAGTGAAAGATTTAATTCTAAAATTTTCTGTGGTAGGAACATTTAAATCCAGATACCTGTAAGCAGTCTTTCAGAATTAACTCTATGTTGCCCATGTATGCGTGTATTGCCAAAGTTGCAACCAGTAGTTTGTTCCAAGAGTCTTTTGGCTGCACTGTGCATTCATGTTTAGAGTAATACTATGACTACTTTCTTCCCAGATCAGTATACATTTAGTTGTGTTTTCATAAAATGAAATTCCTGTAATTTCATTACAGCTCCTGGTAAATGTGTTTTCATTTTATTACTTTGACAAGAAGAACCTGTAATGTCTTCTGCAAAATCATATTTATTTTATTGTTGGGAAAGAGCAGCTTATTACTAAGAGGAAAGTACAAGCTCTCAATTACACCACACCATATTCGTGGTCATAACTGACAATATTTATTCACCACAGCTTACCCATTTGCTCCAACCAGGGATTGCCAAAACAGTGTTTCTACTGTGTTTTTGAAAATCCAGTTTAACTTTTAAAATTTAATTTCTTGGGTGATAGCTCTTTTATTATAGAGCTACTCAACATAGGAAAATCCAGTTCTATTAGTTTTCTTTTTTTTTTTTTCTGTACAGTCTTTTTTTTTTTTCTTTTTCTTTCCCCCCCCTTCTCCATTACAGATACCTACTGTGCCTCCTTTTTAGAGCTTCTTATCCTAGGCCTGCATAAGAGTGCTAAAATCTCTCTTTTCAACTGATTTTTTTCATCTTGCTGTGCTCAAAGTAGTCCTTCTAGGCTGAGCTGAAGAAATGGGGTGCTGAGCCCATTGGCAGGAGTCAACAGAGGCCCAAGGAAGACCTAGCAGGGACAGTAAGATCCAATAGTGCCCTCAGGGCCCTGTCACCCACCCTGACACCCACCTCTTCTCTGAACAATTCTGGCCACCACACCTAATAATGCTTTTTTTTTGTGATTTTTCTTTTTCCAAATGGGATTGCTATTTTTCTATGTCATACTGCATATCCTTTAGACAGATAAAATTTCATAATAATTTCTTATAGGAACATTGCTTCTATTAAAAATAACATTGACAAATATTGACTTCTAGTCCCATTTTTTTTTTTTAATAGTCTGAAATTACATTGTAGTGCTGCAAATGTTACATTGAAGATCCATCCTTTCACTGTGGGTGTTTTCAAGCTTCCACGTCTCATTCACAGACACTCAAGCACCATCTTCTGATGGAAATTCTCACATGCTTTCCCTCAAATCTCCTGAAGCACAGCAAGTGAGCCTTGGAAGATAAGGAGAAGAGTGTCAAGAGCCTCTCAGTTGAGGAAATTATAGCACTTGGCTGTTTCATTGAGTAAGGCCTTAGTGGTATTTCATTGACAGCTTGTACTTCTGGGGTCACTTCCTTTGGTTTGATGATTACTTCTTTAGATCTTAACTTCCAGATTATGTGGAACAATGGAAAGAAAACAGGTTAGTACAAAACAATCAGAGATTTAATGGAAACCCCAAAGTTTAACTTAAGAACACACAATGTATTATTATTATTACTATTATTATTATTATTAAATAAAACCACCCCTTGATTAGATTAAATTCCTGTAGAGATTTGCAAAGGAAGTGTTTAACTGAGGTACACGGCATGTGAACAAGAGTGTGCAGCATCATGAAGAAGAAATGGCACAGCAGGCGTGCAGGAGTGATTGATGCATGTTCAGCAAGTCAAGAGATTAAGACCAACCATGAAATTCAAGAAAGAAGACAATAGGTAAGAATGGGGAAGTGGCACGATTTGGGTATAGGGCCAACTGCACTAAGTCCATGCTGTGAAGAAAGCCCCACAACACAGATACAGAGCAACAGCACTGTCATACAACTCAAATTGTCCCTCAGGTTTTGTCAAGAGAGGATGTAAAGGATATCAAAGACTTTACACCATTGTCACCATTCAGGATGAACCCAGAAAAATTGATGAGGGCTTGATTGTCAGGGCACTGTGAGGTCTGACTACTCCCTAACACTCCTAACACAGACCCTAAGTGAGGGACCAGGGTATGTGCATGGGTGGCAGACGGGCATCAACCAAGAGTCCAGCTCATCAGACAGGACTGTGGTGATGAGGCAGGTCCCAAGTCAAGGTTGGAAATCAATTCCCTGGCCAGGGTCAGAAACAGAGGGAGGATGAGGATGAGGTCTGGTGGCTATAATTAGGGTCAGATACAGCCACTGATGACTGGGCAGGTTCACAGTGACAAAGTAGGTCCCAGGTCAAGCCAGGAAGTCAGCCTGCAGCTCAGAGTCCCAATCAGTGGGGTCTATGGCCAAGGAGAGGCACAGCTGTGGCTCAGCTGGGGACCAACATGACACAGGACATAACTCAAGCAGCGCCTGAAGCTGCAGGGTGGAGCTGGGCTGAGGTGTTGGGGGGGGAACCTCAGGGGCATTATGATTTATCAGTGCCCTCAGGGCCCTTGATACTTGGTGCCCCTCGTCCTCCTTGACACCATAAATAATGCTGCCCACACACATACATGTTTGTGCTTATGAGTAGGAAAGACTGAATATGCATGAGAGTGAAATCTATGGAGAATGACTGCTACTGGAATAGGTCTTGTTTAAAATAAAAAATCGCCGCCTTCTTCCATGTATTGTTATAGCCATACACCCTTCCTTCATTTCTCCATATTGTCAGCTTGTAAAACCAAAATTTTCTTCTCTTTATTACTCAGAAGGACTCTGGTTTTGCCACAGTGTTAGGGATAGTACTATTACAAAACAACTGAAGCAGTCTTGTACATATATACATTCTATGATTATGAATAAATCAAATTTACCATGGTAGAATTTGTTCCTGTATAAGGGGAAACTTTTACAAACCATTGGCTATTTCTCAGACAAGACCCTTGGTGTGAGCAGTAAAAATAGAAAGTTGGCTCCCAGGCCTTTGCAGGCATCCAAACCTCCAGCATGGGACCGAGAGGCTCACCAGCATTTTACTGTCTACTGTGGGACACAAAACAGGCTCTTTTGACTTTCTGGTTTTCCTTTCCTCTTACAAGGACCTCTTGGATAACAAGCAAACAAATAATTAAAAAGCATTGGAAACATATAAGCATAATTAACAGCATTTTTCATGACAGCAGAATAAAAAGTTGTTTTAGAGAAGGACAGTGAGGTATTATTTTCCATATAACTTTTTTTTTTTTCACTGAGAATTTATGCCTGTAGTGACTCACAGAACACTGCTGCTTTTCTGCTAGAAGAGAGGAGCCTGTAGGCAAAACAGAGACCAGGTGAGCAAAGACAGCATGTTCAAACACAACACTTTTACCTGTACTTTTACTTACAAAAAGGTAAAACTTACTCCAGTGCTGCAACAACAGGAATTCTACACAGGAAGCCTTTTGTTTCTTTGTTTATTCTTTGTTTGGTTTGGTTTTTTTTTCTATTACAGGCAGACAGATATAAATGCTTAAAGTAGCAGCTGAGCCCTGCAACAATCTGATCATCTTAGACTGTGACCTTGTTTTCTCTGTCAGGTTAATATGCTGCAATCATAGGAAAGATGTCCCACCCCCCTCTAAGTGTCCTTCGGGGTGGAACAGCACCTCCTGCAGGCAGTTCTTCAGCAGGTACTTCTGAAGAAAACCCAACTTTTTTATTTCAGGAATAAAACCTTCCTTATTCATCTTAACAGCAAACAAACTTCTAGAGAAAACCATTGCATTCAAAGCTGTACCTCGGAGGAGAAATCCCATTGGGGTGTATTTAATAGAGATTTTTCCCGCCCTTCCTGAAATTAGGAATTTAATGCATTTTTAGGGGAAAACAAACATTTCTACAATCACAGGTTTTGCTCATTGAAGGGAGGAGGAAAAACATCTTCAGTGCTACTCTCAACGTGCGTATGGCAAAAGTGGAGCTAATTATATGACACTCCATTTTCCTTCGCCTTTCTGGAGTTCCAAACCTTCACCAGAATAATTATTTTGGGAGCTTTTCCCTCATCAAAGTGTTTACTTCCTTCTTATGAAATTGCATAAATATGTTTGTAATTTTTTTCTTGATGTGGCACAATACCTCTGCAGCCTGCTTTTGTTCTTAATTTTGTGTGCCAATGAAGTGCTAGAACTGACTCAGCAACTGGTTTCTGACCATCAAATGACTGCAGGGCAATGCAGAACTTCCCTGTAGGGAGCGGTTAAGAATCGGTGCATGTAAAGATAGCGCAATACAAATTTGCAGGTTGATACAGTCTAGTTACTTTGAAAGATATGTGCTTTTTATAGAGACCATCCTTACAACACCCAGCATAAAAGAACTCTATGTGTTTGTAGTTTTGCTTGTGATACTCTGACAACTCTTTGCATAGTTCAAGGAGCTGAGCCAAGGCCATTGAGATTGACTAGAGTGTATTAACAGAAGCACAGAATGATTTGGATTGGAAGGGACCTGCAAAGGTTATCCAGTCCAATCCCCCTCCGCTGAGCAGGGGCATCTTCAACTAGAGCATGTTCCTCAAGAGCCCCATAAAGGGTCAAAACACGTATCAAACTGAGCACACCAACACCTTCCCCTCCCCCACCTTGTCTTTCAACTGCTTTTCGATTTTTCCAAGTTTGCCAGTTCTCCCCTTTAATGGATTAGCCAATAAAGTGTTAATGGACTTGCCATAGAACTCTTCCTCCTCAGCCCTCACACTGCTGTATTGCAGAGAACAAAATCTGTTAACAGTGCTAAACACGTATTCCTTCTCTATTAAGGTGTTGTTTATTTACTATTTGGGTTTGGTTTATTCTGGCGGGGGATGTTGGGCTTTATCATCTCTATCACTGGGCACATTTTGCAGGCTGCATCAAGACCGTGGTTTGTTTGGCTTTTTTTTTGGGGGGGGGAGGGAGGGAGGCGTTATATTATACGAAGTGTAATTTTTCTTCAACTCTTGTGCAACCTTGCAACGTTCCCTAGGGCCAGGGAAGGCCCAGAGCTCTGCTCCGCCCCCCTAGCAGCTGGGCCGGGCCGGGCCGGGCCAGGCCGAGCGGTGCGGGTCCGCCCCCGCCCCTGTAGGCGCGGCCGGTGACGCACTCAGCCTGCGCCCAACCCCGCCCCCGGCTACCGTGTGCGTCCCATGCGGGGCGCTGGGGACAGCATGGGGCGGCCCGGCAGGGGCGGCCGCGACGGGCCGGCGACCATGGACCCGGTGCTTAGCTTCGAGCGCTGGAAGAAGAAATACACCCAGCGGACGAAGAGGCTGCGGCTGCAGCGCAAGGAGAGGAAGAAGCCCGAGTGGCAGGTGGAGCGGGAGGGCATCGGCCGCCTGGTGCAGCGCTACCCCGAGGTACGGCGGGGGCGGGCGGCTGGTGCTGCTGGGCCGGAGCGAGGGGCTTTGCGGGGCGGGTACGGAGGGCCTGGCGGCGAGGAAAAGCGGCCCCTCTCCTCGTGTGGTGTGTGTAGGAGTAGGAGCCCCTCATGCAGCTAGTGACCGGTTGAGAGTGCAGCGAGGGTGAAGCAGGTGGTGGGAGCGGTTGCCACTAGCGGTACTTGGCACTTTCTGACCAGGCAGCATGGATGTCTTGATGGTGGAGAGGGGACACCTTTGTCTCCACAGAAGATACTCTACAGGCAAACGTCACGCTAGGGGGGTATGTTTAACCTTAAGTCGGGAAACAGATATTTGAATATTAAAGCTAGGGTCAGTGGTGTTGGTTTTGTCACCCAGATTCCCTTGAATTCTTCTGGGAGATGGAACAATACTGATCGGTGGAAAGTACTGTAATTGTGAATAGTGGCTTAGATGTGCGCTGCCTGAGGTGTTGCTCTGTCCCCTCTCAACTTTTGCTGAATTTGCAGCGATGGCTGGGCAAGGAGCATGACTGTTGTACTTGGTTATGCAGCAACAGCTTCTTTGGTAAAAATTTGTCAAGTTAGTATTCTGAAACTTTACACAGTCGTTGAGTTTACTGGTTTTAAAGCAAGTGGTATTCTTCCAAAGATGGTCAAATTACTGTTTTGAATAATAGATCATTTCTCTGGGGAAAAAAAAAGAGCGGCTGGTAGTGGTCAGACATGTATACATCAGAATGAAGACAGGAGAAACGTGTGTTTGTAATACAGTGGTTTTGAGGACTCTCTATCTCAACTCTGGGGATTTTGCTCTCCTCTAGATCCAGGATTCTCCTGCCTATGAACACACAGGTGAATACCTGCCTAGCTTCCTATCTTCAGTCCTTTATGTCTCCTTTTCTGATCTCTGACAAGTTTTTCCACTTGGTCTCCTGTATTTCTTCCCTAATACCCTGGACCTGGTTATAGTGGGGGTGGGGTTTTTGAGGAAGAACCATGTACTTGGATCTTCAGGGGTGTCCAGTGAGTTCTGTGTGAGACATATCCCTTCTTAGGGACTAGGGAATTGGAAAGCTATTTGGTAAACTTCTTTCTGTGAGCATTGGCTTGGGTCTCTGGCACTCAGGATGCGGGTGGGTTAGGTCTTCATGTGCTTTTGTCATCTTGTATGTTTGTCCTGGTTTGAGTGAGAACAGAACTGAATCTGTTCAGTGATTTACTTTTGAGCTCAGTTCTTCTAACTAAGTGCTTTCTCTGAAGGTAGCAGCCTGTTTTCACAGGCAGTGTCGTCTTCTAGCAGTGATAACACCCCATGGTTAGAGTTACTGCCAAGGGTTGGTGTGCAGACCAAGGCTGGGTCTTGTGTACCACATTAGGGGATGAAGAAAGTGAAAGGCTGCACCTTCAGGGAGGAACAGACAGGACAGGCGACCCCAAACTGACCAATGAGGGATTCCAGCTCATGTACATCATATTCAATATAAAGCAGAGGGATCACAAGGACAAAGGTCTTGGCAATTTGGTTTCAGTCTTCTTTGTCAGTTCTTCAGTGGCTGGCATCTGGGGAGGACTCTGTCCATTCTGCCTTCAATCCTGATCTGTGTGTTCCTGAATTCACTACTGGAACCCAGCTCCTGAACACAGCTCCCGTCTGCTGTGGGGCCCAGTCTGGGACTGCCCCGGTGCCCGCTCCCCAGCATCAGTGGTGACGGTGATGTAATTGCCATCGGGGGGTTGGGTTCCATACTGGGTTTGTATATATTTGTATATATTCCATTTTTATTATTTTCATTTTCATTAAGGCTGTTTTAGTTTCCTTTTCTAATCAATAAATCTCCTTTAATCCCTTTCTGTTCCCCTTTGGAGGGGGAGAGGGGTTGACAGCTAGCATCTGCTATAGGTCCAGCAGGTTGCCCTGACCCTAAACTGTGATGATGTGGCATGGTAGCACGACTACTGGATGCATGAGTATCCACCTTGCCCACCCTATTAGAGTATATTGTCTGTAATTTCCAATGTGAGAATGATTGCAATGGATAAACAAGACCAAATTAAACAATAATGCAAAGATACCCAGTAACAAAGTATCATGGTTAATTTTTTTTAATTTTATTTTTTGGTCATTTGTTGGCATGTGATGATGAATGTGTGGCAGCACAGATGGAAAATTTAGTTTCAGTGTGTCCAAATTTTGGGCCCATTTTCTGTGTTCACAGGCAATCTGATCTCTTGATCCAGTAACTTTTGTTGCCTAACTGAGCCTGTTGATGAACATTGTATTCTCCATTCAGCTGTGCTCATGAAAAGCATTAGCAGCCCAACTGACGTGTTAAGGAAGTTGTTTGTGTAGAGTAAACTCTTTCTAGTCTGCTGTGTGACGGAGTGGTCAGGTTAGATCAGAATACCATGTGAAGTATTTCCAATGAGCAGGCTGCGCTCACCTAGAGCAGATTAGAGAGCACTCACAAGTACAGATTCTTGGCAGATTAGAGCAGGTAATAACTTCCAGCAGGGAAACAAACTAACTAGAAGTTGGCGTTTTCCACTGGTGCGTGTGGATATAGAACAGATCTATCAGAAGATTGACCTCTAACACAAGTCCTCCTTACTCCTACCATTTGGACTTTCTTTAAAAATAATCCAGTATCTTTGGAGTTCAGGGGTACTACAGCAGATCGTTCTTGTGCTCCTGGAAGTTTGTAGGGCAGAGAAATAATATAGGAAGCTTCATGACATGGCCTTTCCCAACATTCCTGTGCCTCACTCTTTTAATACCATTGTTGTCACTTTTTTTCCTCCTTGGACATCTTTAGAACAGTTAGGCTTATGCATCTAATAATTTTGAAACTGATTTAGAGGAGTTTAAGGTAGAAGAGTAGAACACGATTTGTCTTCTTTATGAATAGCACATCAGTTCTTATGGGGTCATCTAGAGTAAATAAACTGACCGTTGAAATGTTTAAAGCAGCCTTCATTATTTAGAACAATTTCACATTGCTGCAATAGCCCTTTTCATGTGTCACAAGCCTATTGAAATCTATCCCTTTAGTTGCACGTAATGGGTTGCTTGAATTCTTTATTAATCACTGAGTAGTGAGCCTTTAGTGTGCAAAGTAGTAGAACTGGGAATTAGCCCAGTATGCAGTATTACATGTGATACATCATATTTTCAAAAATATCTGAATTTGTGAATATCTGTCAGAAAGTCCAGTTTGCAAAGGTTGAAAAAAAAAAAACCTTTTTGACCTTTTGGGGTTTTTTTGGTGGTGATTTCTGATGGGAGTGTTTTCCTCCCTCGCTGAAATGTACTAGCTTAAAATACCTGCTTCTCAGCACAAGTAGGTTTTGTAAAAATAATTCACCTTTAGGATTTCTAAGTAATGTTTGTTAAAAGTTTAATTGCTCTGCTAGGACATAATGAAAGTTTGAAAACTACCTTGCAGGAGCTTTGTCTTGTAATATGTCAAAACCGTGGTTTAATAAAGGTGTTACTACCTTTTATCTACAGGTCAAATTAATGCATTAAATTACTTTTCCTGTTTTTACTAGAGAGAACTAGGCTGAAAAGGAAGTGCAGTCATCTAAGTACTATGAACTAGTATAAACCCTTAGTTTTCTATAATAGGCAGAGCCTGTAGAAAGCTTGGTACTTCAGCAGATACAAGGCTGATCTGACAGCTCAGTAGCCCTTCATTTGAGGCCTTCTCTGGAATTGTTATGAATTGTCTGGAATGCCTGAGAACCATTTTACTTGGTCCTTGTGTTGGGAGATTTCTGTTTATCATACTTGTTAGAAATAAATCATACTTACTAGAAATGCATGAGTTGTGTAAACACAGGGTTTGACATCTGGAAGTCTCAGAGTTTATGGATGCTAGCCAGTATGGATTCAGAGATGTGTACGTTCCTCTTTATCTGGTCAGCCTTTATAGATACAGTAGTCTCTTTTATTTTTTTCCTGAGTTCTGTGGTTTTTTTTTTTTTTCTGTCCTGACACTATTGGTTGTTGTAAAGTTTGCCAGTGGAAAGTGTCCACATCTTTTGATGATCTCCTATCTGCTTGAACAGACTGGAAAGTATTAAATTCTTAAGATCTCTACTTGGCATCTTATTTTTGTAAATCATTGACCCATCCCATGGGATTCAAACAAAAACTAATTCAAACTCTCTTGGGGGTCGCGTGTGTGATTAACAGCCCGCAAATACGTTGTAGTGGAGGATGCAAACAGCAAAGTAAATTAGTAGGTGTTGGGACAATGAACTACTTTTTTAGTATGCTTTGTACCCTGTAGGACAGTTCTGAAAAATTAAGTATACCAAGTACTAGAAGTTGGTGTATCTGGTGAGCTTCAGGACACAGGTGGACTCTTCTAGTTCCAATAAGGTAGATGCAAGATGCTGCAGTTCTGGGTCTTCCAGTCTGGGGACCACAGAAGTTTTGATTTTTAAGTGAAATGCTCAGCATGAAGTTTAATTGCAGGTATGTCAGGGGCTTGTGGCATGATGCATTGTAGAAGATTTAGACCTTGCTTGCATACTGCAGGATTTTTTATAAACATGACTAAATTATGCTTTTGTTTTTTTTTTCCTGAAGAATACTGCATCCAGTTTTGGACTCCCCAGTAAGAACAATGCATCAATAAATGGATTCAGTTCAGTGGAGGGCCATTGAAATGGTGGGGTCTGGAGCACTTGCTCTGTGAGGAGAGGCTAGTGGAGCTGGGCTTGTCAGTCTGTAGCAGAGATGTCTTTGGGCTACAAAAGTCCCCAGTGCTCATGGGGAGATCATTGAGAAGATGATGCAGGGGGAAAGAATGAGAGACAACTGGCTCAAATTGACAGAAGAGAGACTCAGCCTGGAATACTTGCTCAGGGTGCCCAGAAAGGCTGAGCTGTCTCTGTCCTTGAACAATTTCAAGACTGGACTGGATGAAACCCTGAGCAGCTTGATCTGACCTCAGAGCTGACCTGCTGTGAGCCGGAGGTTGGAGCAGAGACCTCAGGACTTAGAGCATGAATTATTCTGTGATTTCATAATGATCTGAGCATTAAATTGTGCTGTTAGCCTGCATGGTTAAAGTGTAGCTTATTACTTAATAAACAGTTGAAGGTAGAAGAGCAATTTGGTTTAGGTCAAACTAGTATAGAATGCCTGACCATCTACCTTGGATCACATCATACTGAACTACTATATATTTATGTTTATAGCAACCTGAAGAATGCTATTTAGTTTCCCTGTTATGCTTAGATTGTAAATACTGATAAAACTTATTTCATTTCAGATAAATCCAAGTGAAATTCAAAGATTTTCAGATTTTCCATTGTCAAAGAAAACCCTCAAAGGTGAGTACAAAAGTTTTCTTTGTAAAGTAATTAAGTAAAAATGAATGTATTGTTTATCTGCATCTGAATGTTTTTTGTTTGCTTTAGACTAAGTTTTAGATAAGTATTGATGTGTGTGTTTTCTAAACGAAGGAATACATCTCCAGGTAAGACAAAAATAAAGTTTTTTAATTTTTTTTTTTCTTTTTCCTTCCCCTCCTATGCTCTCTCTTCTCTTCTTCTACTACAAATACTAGGGTTGCAGGAAGCCCAATATCGTATGGTAACGGAGATACAGAGGCAAACCATAGGTTTGGCTTTACAAGGGAAAGATGTACTTGGAGCTGCCAAGACTGGATCAGGAAAAACATTGGCTTTTATTGTCCCAGTGAGTAATTTATATTCTTCCATTTGCACTTAATTTATCTGGGGAGTATTGGATGTCAAACAGCTTAGGTCAGTAGATTCTGGGAGAAAAGTTATACTGCAACTGATCTAGATGTTCCACGAAAGCCAAGATACTACTTTAATAAATCTACTTGAGATTCTGAAAGGAGTATATATTTTTGGCCTTAGGAATATTCTGACATTTAGAAATTCCATTTTGATCCTTACATTAGTAGACTCTGTGTGATTTAGGAAGTGCTTTAGTTTTTTTTTTCTGGAATCTGTTTTCCTGGTGTAACTCCAGTTATTCAGTTATTTTTAAAATTTGAAAAACTAAGTCTATGAAATAGAAAAGCAAAATTTCTTCAGCTGCTTAGACTTTTTTTAGATCAGTGTTTTTTCACCCCTTTAAAGTTTTAAGATTTGGACCTTATATAGCAAACTTAAGCTTAGTGATTGTGGACTTCTCTTTCCTTGTCTTTTTGATCTCCTTAGAAATAACTTCTAGGTGCAAGCAAGAAAACAGGATGAAAATCTCTGTCATGGAGAATACATGTTTGAATGTTTTACTCGAAACATCATGTTCTGCATTTCATTTCTTCAGGCTGAAATTATAAGGGGATACAAACCCCATCATGTTATTAGATAAAGGGGGAAAAAAAATTATTGTTTTGATTATGGAGCATTTTGAGCTCCATAAATTTCTATGAAGTGTACTCTATCAGCAACTGCTGGAATGGTAGTAAGTGATTTAAATACCCTCTGTAGTTGAGAAGAGTTATGCTTTATGCTTGTGGGGTTTTTTTTCTTCTTTAATTAAAAAAAGCCTACTTTTTATTAGCGAAGTATAAAAAAGAAAAGTGGGTGGCTTCAAAAGATAGTCTTGTGAACTTAAGAAACAAATGAGATGGCTCAATTAGTTAATCTAGGAGTACAAGTACTTTGTTTTAGAAACGTTATTTTAAAATTATTTTAGGGGAGAAAAGTGAAGAGAGGAGCTGGAGAGATGAGGAGTGGAAGAAAAAAAATGTACAAGGATGCTTATCAGTCTTAAGTATTTCAGAATGCTTCCAGTATTCACACCTCTGAAATCGTGCTGACTCGGACAGTGTTTCTGTAGTGTGAATTCATAAGAGCAAGAGTAATTCTGGTCTGAGGTGTTTGGCAGCTTTAGTTGGAGTGCTCTGTGTAGAGCATGTGTGGATAGTCCTGCTTCAAGTCTGTAACTGGAATGAAAGCTGCAATAACTGACTTTCTTCTAGTTGCTCATTCTGTTTCTGGCTACCAGACAGCCTTATGAACAAGGGAGTTTCTTGTGTTTGTCTACATCTGATTTCTATCCTCGTATAAATGATTAAGACTTAATTTCCAGAATTTATCAGAGTAGGATTAATTGTGCAGTAAAACGTTTACAATTTACCACTCGCTACTGTCTGTTATAGATTGGTACCCGGGCACTTTGCTACAGCAAGTATCATTACTATCAGCTATCAGTTAGAAATGATATATGATCAAACTACGTGAAACATACACTGATGTTTCTTCAAGTCATTATTTTAATTGGAGTGATTCTTTTTGTTTTTTGTTTATGACACTTTTTATTACAAATTTGGTTTTATTATGTATTTTTCTTCCGAGACTTTTGTGGGTGGTGGTGGTGGTGGTGTTGTTGTTGTTTTTTCCCCCCTAGGCTTTGGAACTCCTGTATCGCCACCAGTGGACTTCAGCTGATGGACTGGGAGTTCTGATAATATCGCCTACCCGGGAGCTGGCATATCAAACCTTCAAGGTTCTGCGTAAAGTGGGAAGGAATCATGAGTTCTCAGCTGGTCTTATCATTGGAGGAAAGGTGTGTTCTCTCTTGGCGTTCGCTGTAAGAAAACATAAACGAGTGCTATATTAAATACTTGTTTAGGAAGGAAAATAAAAATTCAGGAGAAAGAGTAGTTAATGAGAACCTATCAATGACCCACCCATTTTCCTGTCTGTGTACTGTCTTTTGAAGCTGATGCAAATTTACAGTCTTTACAGGTTACATGACTGGATGGACCTTCCTGCCAAATCTTCCAGGACCATCCTATTAATTTAGATTATTATGAAATACTTTTTGGTCAAGCCACAAGTGTGAGCATGCTGAAGCAATTATGATCTCTGTAGAAAGAGGAAAGGCTGATCCTTGATTCTTTTTCTAAAAGCTATCAACATGTTATGGAAGCCTGACCATCTCTGGTACTGGGCTCCTAGTGTGAACAGCTAGAGCAAAGCTCGTTTAACTCCTTTTCAGGATCTGAAAGAAGAGTCTGAAAAAATCCACCACATAAATATGCTGATTTGCACTCCAGGGCGGCTTCTGCAGCACATGGATGAAACTTCATATTTCTATGCATCTGATCTGCAAATGCTGAGTAAGTTTTGTTTTGTTTTGGGTTTGTTTTAGTAGTACTCAGAGATATTTTGTATCTGTTCATAATTGTGTTAAGCACAATCCTAGTCATCATATGTAGATGAAATGTCATTTAAGTTCACATGTACGGATTTAAAATAGAAAGCACAAAACCTGCCTTTTTTTCTGTGTACTTTGAGATAAAGTGATTGCTGAGCATACCTTCCTTAGGATGATAAGAACAAGCAGGAGAGTTAGTAAGGAACTCAAAATGAAATGTAGTCTCACATATAATCCCTTAAGTCTGTCTTTGCTAACACTGGCCTCTCCCTTTCTGACTATGCCTCTTGTGGTTTTTCCTGACATGATAATTAAATATATACAATATCCATTATAGTGTATGTATTCTGGGCCAGTTCTAGAAAACATTTTTTCTTTGAATTTTAAGACACATTGCTGTTCCTTTCGTTGTTATCATTGTTAACATTGCTTCTTTTCATGTTTCCAACTTGAATAAAAATGTTGGTGTAATGGAAAGGTTTGCCTGCCTCGAAGAACTGTGCATAATCTTTAGCATAGCTTGAGGAACTCAGAAGTAATTAAGAAGCTAATGAAGCTGATAAAATGTGAAATTATCCTTGCTACACTGAGTACAGTTCATGGCAGTTAGACAAGAATTGCATTAAAAGCGGGCCCTTTCCTTAAAGCTTTGTCTTTGTGCTACTCTGTTTACTCCCTGTGTTTCAATGATAAATTCAGCTTAGGTACAGGAGAGTCTGGTTTGCTGTTGTGAACAGTACAGCACTGTTTTATATTCCATGCTTTTGTTTCAGTAATAGAACAGGGATTAATTTTTTTTTCTTTTTAATTTTCTTAATTGGCAAATTGCTGAGCCATTTGCTTGAGATGTTGATCTTTTGTGCTTCAGCGTGTGAAACTGAGGGCTGTAGTGCATAGATTATGAGAAATGCTATGACTCTGTTGCTATTTTTTAAAAAACATGTATGGAGTACATGAATATCTAAAGAGAATCCTGTCATATACAGTACTTAGTCCATCTCTGCAGTTTAAGTAGGCATGAATTCTTGTACCATGTGGATTTAATGTGGGTTTGTTTTTTTTTTTTTAACCAAATAAGTTAAACCCAGATTTTCTCAAATTTATCTCTCAATTCAGTTCTTGATGAAGCTGATAGAATTCTAGACATGGGATTTGCTGATACAATGAATGCAATCATAGAAAATCTACCTAAGAAACGCCAGACCTTGCTTTTTTCTGCAACACAGACAAAATCTGTGAAGGATCTTGCACGACTGAGTCTGAAAGATCCAGAATATGTTTGGGTTCATGAGAAAGCCAAATTCAGGTATGTTGGGATAATGTGGGTGGGACTTTTTTGTGTTGTTTGTTTGTGGTTTTGTTTTGTTTTGTTTTTCTGGGGAGTTAAACAGGTTGTGACCCTACTCAGCTGCTTCTCTGACTGTTGGTTCCATGAATTAGAAGTTACCGCATGGATCCTCCTCCTTCTTTCAATGTCTGATCCTGTAGCATGCCTTCCTGAAAGCAAGGAATTTCTGGATAAGGGGGTACTAGTTCTGACTGATTCATTACAGGGAGGCTGAACCTGCACTTTCCTTGTGGCTCCTCAGGCACCTTCTCGGACTGGAAATTTTTTTCCTCAGGAGCAAGTCCCAGAGCGGGTTATA
This sequence comes from Todiramphus chloris collaris, assembly GCA_025345505.1. Taxonomy (NCBI): domain Eukaryota; kingdom Metazoa; phylum Chordata; class Aves; order Coraciiformes; family Alcedinidae; genus Todiramphus; species Todiramphus chloris. The sequence continues at coordinate 54,928,947 of JANVCC010000021.1, read as the reverse complement.
ACCTGGGTGGAGTAGTGTCCTGGGGTGTAACAGCACTTGTGTCTGTACTGCTGCTTTTTTTTGTTGTTTGGCTTCCTTACCTCTTGTACATGCATACTTACTGTGCAGAACCACCAGATGTGCTGCACAGATGCAGTTCTGTGTGCTGTTGATCAGTCTGGCTTTCCAAGGAAATGCTGCTCTATTGGGAACATGCAGGATGACATTCTTGTTTACCTTTTCACTGTTAGTGCCCAAAGGAAGGATATTGCACTCGTCCATGGATAGAAAGTCTTGTGGCTTCCTGATGTGCTGGGTTGACTATGTACATTCAGGACTCCAGCCCTATGCACACGAAATAAATTTGTCATGCCATACAGTTTGGATCGGAATGGGAGGCCCTTGCTAGAAGTGAAGTATGCCATCTGCCAAGCTCAAAAAAATTAATGTCTCTTTACATGAAAAAAATAGACACCTTGCTTTTTGGCACACTTTTTTTCATTTGAAATTTAAATGGAGAACTTTATTTAATATTTTGCATTTCTGTGGGCTTAATCATGTAAGTGTCAAATTGCTTATGAACATGTAAGATTCTTTTTCTCCTCTTCTATGAAATATATATATATTTCCATACGTAAGATGCAGGAGAATGGTGAAGCATAGTGATAAAAGAGTCTTTCTGAAGACCAAATGAGAAATCATCCTCAAAATGAACAGCAGAACCAAGCTGACTCTTGAGTCAGTTTTAACTATTGGGTCATCTCTGTATTGCACTGCAAAATGTACAAATGCAAATTTTTAATCCAGTAGTACTTTAAAAGACTCATTAAATAATCATGATTGCCAGAAAAAATATGTGGGTTAGTATTCTATTAGTGGAAGATGTACAAACCTAATATCTAGTCTTCATTTTAAGGACTGACTATACATCTGTTTCACAGATCTCATATTTTTTGGGAAGTACATTTATTGGGACAGCACAATTAGATAATAAATTGAATCAGCAAAAGGAAAATATTCACTTGTTTTAGAATTTACTGCCTTCGTATGTGTACATGTATTGCTTTATGAAAACAGTTTCCTCTGAAAGATTTAGAAAGTAAAAGGTACTGTGGTATAATTCAAATTGAATAGCAGAATAAAAACTGCAGTTTCATCCTCCCAAGTGACTACCTTCTGGTAAAGTGGTTTTGAATACACTCAGTTTGTTGGGGGTGAAGCAGAGTGACTCTAAGAGATGAGCATTTAGATGTATTTCAAGGGCAAATATGCTAAAGGATGGTTTTATTTTATTTTACTTTGTGAAGGATGGAAAGGTGAGTGAAGATGACAGTGCAGAGCTTTACAGAGTCGCTTTGCATGTCAGGGTGTAATCAGTAAAAGTACATCAATGCTCTTTTTTTGTGCATTGTTAGATTGTGCTTTGACATTGCCTTAAGCAGAAGTGATGCTTTAATAGGACTAATAGACAAAATTGTATTTTAAGTCAAGGCAATTTGAATGTCGCTGCTTAGACATGGCAAGAGTTTGGCTTGCTAGTAGTAAATGAATTTAGAAGTAATGTCAAAAGTCATCTGCCTCTCCACACTGGCTTTTAGTAAGCAAATTGGTTTGGCTTTCAAGATTAGCTTTCTGGTGGAGCTACTAACATTGGTTCCTCAAAGTGGGTGAACTTTCCAGCCTGACTCTTTTTCTTTTTTCCTTTTTTTTTCTGGGTATTTTTCAGACACCTCTGACTTAAAAGAAGGGTCAGACAGCTCTTTAGATACTGTATGCCTGTGTATTCTCTCCCTATATTTTCTTTCTCATTCTAATGTTGTGGGAATTAATGGTATTTAAATGTACTTCTTGGTTTTTTAGTACCCCAGCAAGTCTGGATCAGAACTATGTTGTTTGTGAGCTTCAGCAAAAAGTAAACATGTTATATTCTTTCCTGAGAAGTCACTTGAAAAAGAAGACCATTGTGTTTTTTGCAAGCTGCAAAGAGGTATGGCTATTACCCATATTCCCCCCTATCATTTAAAAACTATTAAAATGAAGATATTCATGCAGATGTCAAGGCACCGGAGAAGTGAGATTCTGCACTAGTTTGCAAAACGAAACTGGGGGAGAAACAAAACGTAACCTGTTACTGTTGGCATGTCGTGCAGTACCTGGCTTCTGGGAAGCTCAGTGACCCAGGCTCAACAAAGGAAAGTCCTGGAGGACTTCAGTGTTCTTAGCCTTTTTTGTTCTCTGCAGTTAAAAATTAATACTAAAAGTTATGTCACTAAGGGCCAGCTATTTCAGTTTTGTCTCGCAACACATTTCATAGTTGGGTTATGAAGTATTTTAATAGTTGTACCTAGTTTATTTACAAACTTTTATATCTGCCTATATAAGAAATTATACTTGTGAAATAGTGCAGGGAAAGGTTTGGGTTTTTTTGTGGTCATATAGGAAGTAATCTGTAAAATATCTCCTTGTATAAATGTCCTGGGACTATTCTGTTGAAGTTACTTATGTGTGTTTGTATGGCATATGTATTCATCCTGTAACTACTGCATGTATCAAATATTTTACAACATACAGCGGCCTAGTAAATATTCATTGCCCTTCTTCCACTTATGCAAGTGGATTCAAGATTCTAGTGTTCTTGTTCCGCAGTTGTCTGGTGAGCACAGTGAAGTGGTAGGCTTAGTTGTACAGAAGTTGTCTGAGCTGCATCAATTCCTGCAATATATACAGTTTCTGTAAATATTTTCAGAAAAAGAAAAGTTAGATAGCTGCCTGCTACAAAATAATGCTGCATCATGGTATTTTATGTAAGAATAAACAGACTGCTTTTATAAGAGGTGCTGTTGAAGCCTGAAATAGTAAACCAGAACTGTGTAGACTGCTTTGAGTTGCAAGACACTACACCTCTCCAGTATTATCTAAAAGTGGTGCTTCTGCTGGAGCTCTGATACTTTGGTCCCTTGCATACAGCCTAACTAGTCATGTCCCAAGTTGTACTTGCTGTTACCTACTCTGGTTCCTTTTAGGAAATGCCATCAAAAGGCACACTGACTTTTTGCTATAGTTAATTTCTTATTTTAGTACCTGGGTGCGTGACAGAGTTTCCAAATGTCATCTCTTGTCTTTGATGTGTAGAAAAGTATATTTTATTTGATGTGCTAAGTCAGTTGCAGTATAGTGGATATGTTCTTAACAAGTTTAACATTGGATGGTAATTTTTTTTGTATTCCGCCTCCCCTTGATTTTTTGTGCAGGTCCAGTACCTATTCAGAGTGTTCTGCAAGCTTCAGCCTGGTCTTCCTGTGCTGGCACTCCATGGCAAGCAGCATCAGATGAAGAGAATGGAAGTCTACACTTGTTTTGTTCGGAAAAAGGCAGCAGTACTTTTTGCTACGGATATTGCAGCTCGTGGCCTGGGTACGTACCCACGGAAGCGATAGCTGTTCACAAAGTGATGATCTAACATTATTGAGACTTCATCAGAAGTGGTGACCAGCCTCATCTATAAGAAGTGAAGCTGTAGTTTGCTTAAGAACTCGTTAGAGTGTCCTGGAAGAGATATGCTTCTTAGAGTTCTGCCATTTCTTTGCTGAAGAGGCCCACTTCATTTGTGCTTCTTTTTTATTTTTGTCCTGGAAAGACCTATGTTGTCACTAGTTTTGTAATGGTGTTTGTTAGTGAGGTATTGAGTGGAAGCCATCATTTATTTATGCATTAAAATCTGTAGACAGTCGATTTTTTTTTTTTTTTTTTTACTTTTTTTTTTTACAAATATTTTGAATTAGAGAAAATGGGAATAGTGATGTATTTGCTTACTACATGCTGTAAGGCAAGATTTCAGTGGCTTTAAGTATTTCTGATGTGCCTGTATCCTGTGGGTTATTCCAGAGGATATGAAAAATTACTTACCTACCAGTATGTGGAAATGGAAACTGAAGAAATATCAATGTCTGAACTACAAACAGCGTTATAGGATTGTATTGTTAAGGAGGCAGAAAAATAGATGAGGAGAAAAAGTGAGAATATTTATGGGACCTGTTTGTTTTGTCTTGAGTTTCTTTCCTCTGGTCATTACTTGCTGTTGTGTGAAGTAAAGGGCAAATTTAGTAAGAGATGATGATACACGCCCCCCAATTCAATTAATCCTCTTGTGTTCTAGTGTTCCTCAGAGATTAGAGATGCTAGGAGTGTCTGGATTTGCCTCCTAACAGGCATGCCAATTTAAACAGTTGCTATAGGTCCAGCACCAGATACGTGAACAGCCTGTCTGCTGTAGGTCCAGCTGCATTCACATGACACAGTTGGATGCACGAATAGCACAGTTTATTTACACTTGCAACATATACAGATTCTTTAAGTTTGCCAGTGATAAATACACTGAGCTGCAGAAATTCCTATATAGTCTAGTAATGTATCTTAACAATGCAATTGTAATCTCCTGGGAAAAACCAAAACATACACTTGGCATAGTCGAGGCCACAAAGCTTACCAAAAGGTGTCCCTTCAGGGATGGGTGAGGAGGACAAACCCATTAATCTCTCCTTACTGTTTGTTGTCAGTTTGTCTTACCACAAAAGAGGTCTGAAATAGGGCTAACACTTAGACCTCAGTTGTCTGCTGTTGTCCAAAGTGTAGGGGTGGGACTGTAGACAAGTTAGTGTTAAGTGGAGCTTTCAGTTGCATGAATGTTTCTTGATGGGCCTTTAAGCCTTGGTGTTTTCTGCCAGGAACAGTTATCTGCTGCCAGAAGTAGGGAAATGGAAAGGCGAGGACCACACCTGCCTCAACTCCACATTCCTCCTGGGTGTCATCACAGTGTGGAGCGCTGGATCTCCACCCAGCCTCAGTGACTGCTCTAGACACTAAGATGCTCATCAGCAGCGATGAACTTTGCTGGTTTTCAATTGTTTGTGCTTTCTGCTTCCAACACCTGCTGAATTATGATTTACTTCTTTATATTTTTCAGTTGGATACTTTTTTTTTTTTAGTACTTGGAGCATTTAGGTACGATACAAGACTTTTCTCGGGAGTCTATTTTTTTCTTGCAAATGGCAAACTCTGTTGTCCAAAACATGTTTTGTCAGTATGTTATTAAAGGAAGGAAAGTGCTTTAAAATCTGAAGGCAGAAATGAAAACTGTTTGTCATACCTTCAATGCTGCTGAAACCTCAGTTGTGAGGTTCTAATGTGGATATGGTTGTTTGGGTTTAGAGTGTAGGTCTAATCATGGAATTACAGTGTAGCTACAGAGTGGGTCGAGAAGTAACACACATTTACCCTGATGCTAAACATGCTGGTGCTGGATGAAGAGAATCAGTTAGAAAATGCTTATTAATAATATCATTCACATTCAATGTTGACTTCTTTGTCAGCCTTCTCACCTCCTCCCATCTCTGAGAGAGACTGTGGCATTTCTGTATATGGACAGCTGGAGTAGTGCTGCTCTTGCACAGTGAACTTTAAATCATGGTGGGTGTAGGATATTGATAGTGTGCGTGAAAAGAAGGTCAGATATTGTTGTTTAATTATTAAATGTAGTGGTGTTTTATCATTTGTGTGATACAAAGCATGCCTGTTCTTGTCAAGTGTAAAATTATGTTCCACGTAGTGCACTGTCATAATTTAGGAAATGAAGACACCATTAATTTTAGCTTTCTTTAATGAAGAGAATGATTGTTTACGCTAACATGTGCAATTAATTTTATTTTTATTTTAGAGGTTGCACTCCATGTCTGCAAATTGGTATAAATGATGGTTCTTAAAAGAATTAATTCTCCAAAATAACATGTTGCTCTTGAATAGGAGGATTTTGAGTACAGTGAGCTTCAATTTTGACATTTTTTTTTATTTACACAGATTTTCCAGCAGTGAACTGGGTCATTCAGTTTGATTGTCCAGAAGATGCAAACACATACATCCACAGAGTGGGAAGAACAGCCAGGTTTGTTTTCACTTTTCATTAATATTTTAATGTTTAAAATCAGATTGCTGTAGGGGACAGATAATTGTCTAAGACTCACTAGCAAAAAATCATGGTATAAACTGGAAAGAAAGAATGGCTATTATCACCAAAAGATTCTTTTGATTACTTAATAGTAGTGGTTTGACTTAACCGTTTCTTAGAAGCTTCAGATACTCCTTACAGCAGACAGAAAGAACACCCCCAGTTGTTTAATCTGATCAGAGAAGTTTTATAGTGAGGAAGCAAAAACCTTCTTTTGCACTTGGCAGGATTACCTTAAAGGCTGAGTTGAGCATGTTTGTGGGTGGAAAAGCTTGTTTTGCCACTGTCACTTACAGATAAATAAGGCTTTAGACTGGGGATCCAAATTCTATGTGTCACTGAAGACTTCAGAAGAATGGAAATATTTCTTCCTTATTTTAATTTGGGGTGGAAGGAAGAAAATAATGTTAATTACAGGTTAAATTTCTAATTATGTAAGTTTTTTGTAGAATAATGTTCTTGGGGATAGCTTTAGTGAAAATATTTGTGGCCAAGCTTTTATGACAGAAGGGAGTTACCCAGAAGTACTGTTGAAAACCAGGTCCTTGATCTCTGAAGTAGATTTTAGAGAGAAACAGGAACTGTTACTGCATATAATTCAGTGGATCAAAAGGTTTATACAATTAACTGAAGGACAAAATGTCAAACCTGGAATTATCTTGTGCATAATTTAATTCGTTTGTAGTAGGAGTTTGGAATATAGGCGATTGTCAAACCTAATGATAGAGCAGTCATTTAGAGTAGAACTTCATCACCCTGCACTATAGGAATTTCAAATCTGTTTTCCTGGAGCATATGGCATTAAATTTTGATGACTAATAGGAGAGTGTACTTCCATCCCCCTTTCAGAATGTGGAATTTCTAGCCATGTTACCATGAAAACATTTCTGCCTCATTCTGCCCTGTGCTGCCAGGCACAGTCTGCCAGGCAGAGAAGGCAGCTGCCAGGCAGAGAAGGACCTGGGGGTGTTGATTGATAGGGCTGAACATGAGCCAGCAGTGTGCCCAGGTGGCCAAGAAGGCCAATGGCATCCTGGCCTGGATCAGGAACAGTGTGGTCAGCAGGAGCAGGGAGGTGATCATTCCTCTGTACTCAGCTTTGGTGAGGCTGCACCTCGAATACTGTGTCCAGTTCTGGCCCTCTCTACAAGAAAGACGTTGAGGTGCTGGAGAGGGTACAGAGGTGGGCTACAAAGCTAGTAAAGGGTTTGGAGCATGTCTCTTATGAGGGGAGGCTGAGGGATCTGGGGCTGTCTAGCTTGAAGAATAGAAAGCTGAGTGGAGACCTTATTGCCCTCTACAGCACCCTGAAGGGAAGTTGTAGCGAGATGGGAGTTGGTCAGTTCTCCCTGGTGACAACTGACAGAACAAGAGGAAATGGCCTGAAGTTGAACCGGGGGAGGTTCAGGCTGGATATTAGGAAGCATTTCTTTACAGAAAGGGTTGTCAGGCATTGGAATGGCCTGCCCAGGGAGGTGGTGGAGTCACCATCCCTGGAAGTGTTTAAGGGCTGGTTAGATGTTGTGCTTAGGGCCATGGTTTAGTGTTTTTTGATATGGCTAGGAATAAGGCTGGATTTGATCTTGAAGGTCTCTTCCAGTCAGAACTGTTCTATGATTCTGTGATTCTGTGTGCTCTCCATTTTCCTATTCACCTGTTATAATACAAAGGAATAATAAATTTTTAAATGCTTTTAGAAAAAAAAAACCCAAACCTGTCTATGAGCAAAATCAGTGAATGTTATATATAATTAGATAAAACATGTAGCTTTTGGGCTAAATTCAAATCTAGATGTAGTCTCATGCATACCAATTGTGGGAAAAGACTTAGAATTGTGGGATTTTTTTGTTTTGTTTTGGCTTTTCTCCCCCCACCCTCCCCAAATCCTATGTGGATTCTACTGAAGCCTTGTAATTTTCTTCTTTATGGCATGCTGTCATTGTGGAAGGGGAAAAAATAAAATGTATTTGGCACTATTTAATTGAGAGTTTCTAGGAGGCTTGCTGAGCTCTTCCCAAGCCATGTCACTGAATCAAAGCACCTCCCTGGAGTTAGAATCCTCAGGCCTTTTCCTGATTCCTCATTAGTCAGTGAGAAGAACGAGTGCAAGTAGGTTGAGAGAAGGCAAGTAGCTACATAAAGACAAACAACCCCCCTTTTCCATAATGCTTTTAATAAAATGTCAGTCAGACAGGGATCATAACCTTGCAATGTTACATGTCTGTGGTCTCTTAAAATTTAGTGGTCTCTTAAATACAACCTTTTGTGATTACTTGAGGGACAGATTTAGACAGAAAATTGGGGCAGAGGGTCTGTCTTGTAGGGTGTCCTTGATGACTGCCCCTTGCTTCACTGGGCTGTTGTTTACATTTCCTTTTAAGTGAATTTTTCAGTAGCCAGACCTTACTGAAATTGGGAGTACATCTGAGCAAGTTGTTTGAGCTGGCAGGGTGGTGATTGAGATTGAAAGCAAATTCCTTCTGTAGGAAAAGCTTTGTGGGTACTTTCTGTTTCTTAATCTGATAATCTGTTTCTTAATCTGATTAAGGAAGGTTCTACCTACACTGGGCTTTCATTTTGGAAAACATACAGGCCTTGGAGTAAAGCAGTCCTGGAAAGAGATTGGTTTAGTGAACTTGATGGTATGAAATAGATCTTTGAAAATAAACCAAAGGAGTAATAGTTTTAAGTAAATGCTGTGCCCTAGCTAAACATGCTAATGCAGTTTTAGGTGTGGATAACTGCAAATGTGCTTCTCAGTGAACTGAGCAGGAAACTTCACTTGTTTTTGTTAGCAACAGTTAGTATGAGAAGCTTGTGTTTCTTCTAGAAACTTGATGAAAGTGAACTGCAGTTTAGTAGCCCTTATTAATGAGGTTAGAGATAATTTCAAATTTTCATGGGTTATTAGTGTGTATAATTGCATAGAATGAAAGCTAAATTAAATATCTCTGCTAATTAAGAGACTGTGTTAAACTGTAATTAAAACTGGGATGCCAAATACCATTTACTTTTGAAATACAATTATTTTGTGATACAAAAGTAAATATGGAAGTCAAGAGAGAAATTATTTTGGGATGGAGCTGAAAAACCTGTGACTAACAATTGTGGATGTCTTCCGACATCCGTTTTACAGTTTTGCGAAGCCTGATCTAAGATGAAAGGTGGTGATTGATTTTTTTTTTATATTATTTTTTTTAAAGTGGATAAGACCACTGTGTTCCCTAAGCAGCATCTCACTTGCACTTTATCCTGCTGTAGAACATAAGTTGTAACTCTTGCATTTTTGATTTATGGTGAAGTAAATCAAGAAAAATCTGGGTGTTGTCCAGTAATGCTTTTACTTTATAGTAGAATTGGCATATATTGAGGGTTTGGGGCTTTTTTTTTCCTTAAACTTGAAAGGTATGCTGTGATTGAAGTGATTGGAGGCTATTTCTTCCAACTGCTTTTAAAGTATTTATTTAAAGTCTTAACTAGTTCAGTGACAGAATTTGTAAACTACTGACAATATCATGGCCAGGCCTATAAATATTTTTCAGTAGATCTTTTTCACACCATCTCTTAGAAAAATCTATAATTTAAAATACTGAATCACAGTGTTTTTCTTTAGCTTTAGGTTTAAAAAATTCTAAGTAAATAAGATCTGCTTGTACTAATTGCTTTCAAAACTAATTTTTTATTCTGGCTTTTAATTTCTCTTGATGCCTTCCATTTTGTAGCCTGTAAAGCCTACAGTTGGAAATATTCTTTGATCAATTTTGTGAAGCCAGTTGCAGTGCCACTAGGGGACAGCAGAAGATAGTAATTTTTGAAGCACAATGATACTCGCTTCTTTTCCCAACTGTTTTTTTCAAACATAATTTGTAAGTTGTGTGTCATGAAAAAACCCTATATATAGATTTCTTTTTCTTTCAGTCGTGATTGCATTGATAAGTAGAAGAGACTATGAAAAATCTATTTTATCTTTCTATTCATGCATAAATGTCTTGTGCCAGGATACAGGTATATTCAAAATAAGTCTCAGTAATTAATTTCTTTCTTTCATAGCATTACATTCCTCCCTCCACTCTACTCCTTCTTTTATTCTTTTAATTATGTTTCCTTCAGAGGAGACTATTAAAAACAGTTACTTGAGTTTATTGATTTTTCTGTCAGGCATTTTTTTTTAAAAACACTGACAATGGAATGTTAAACAGAATAAGTCTTATTACTTTGCAGTTTTTATCTGTTGTATGTCCAGAATTTTATATAGGCTTTAGGTCTGACTCAGGTTCAGACTTCTGAGAGTATTTAATCAGGATAGTTGGTTACATTTCTGAGATGTTTAAACTGACTTAGGAAAGTCATTGTAATTTTGTTGTTGACCTTAAACGTAGCACACATGCAGGCATGTGTGTTCTGTCTAGCCATTTTCCTTTTGGTAAATTATATTCTGAAAACAAACGGAATAATAAAAGTCCAACTTCCCAAAGCAGGCTACTCTTTTGCCTACCATCTTTGTACTGGCTGATATGATGGTTAAAGCCAAAAAAGTATGAATAAAGACTCAAAAGATCTACAGTTTCTTTGATGCCTTATGAATAATGAAGAATACACACAGATCAAATTTTGGAAAGGTGAAAGGGGTGGGTCATATAATTATCTCGTTCTGTGATGAAGTAAAATGCCTCAAAGCATGCTTATTTGGGCTCTCCTTAAGTAATTGCACATTATATGTGTGAAAGTAAGACTTACACACCTTTAGAGGAATCCTTGCAAGTGGCAGTAAAACATTAAAAATATGAATGAGTTAATGGAACTTTTTTTTCCCAATGACGGAAGGTTGATTTTTCAATATTATTTATTTATTTCATTTAGAAGTATATCCCAAGGATACATGGCTCGGGTCCCGAGTAAACGTTATAGTCAAGATGGCAGCTCCCTGTTTGTTGATTTTCTTCATATTTACTTTTACTGGTGTTTCTTCAAAAATACATGCAGTATTTACAGCATCTCATGTGATATTGCAGTCATCATCCTAACCCAGGTTAAGTAAAAATAGCTGCTACTGAAGCAGCTATTTAACTTGCAATTCACATTCTGAAATTCTCTAAAATTAAACGCTGTAGCCTAGCTACATCCTGCCAGTGGCCTGCCACGCTGCAGTTGTACTGACGGGCACCCTTCCTGTTCAGAGTTCTCTTCATGATGGTGTGGTATGAACGTTCCAATGCACTGAAATATTAAGTGGCCAAAGTTATTACCTGCTGACACAAAGCTATCCTGTAAGCTGTAATAAAAAATAAATAAGCACATGTATTTTAATATAGTACAGTGGACACAGCTGCTGTAGAAAATGGATTGCTTACAGTCTAGGCTGGAGGACCCAACAACCTCCCAAGGCCTTTTGAATTCAATTTATTCTGAGAGTAGTGTGATAAGGTTGGCGGGCCACTGTCTATTCTTGCCTGTTATTTCTTTTGACTAAGTCTGTCTGGCAAGCAAGGACGTCTAGCCAGTACGATGGGATGAAGGGGATTATGGTTTTGTGGTATGAATAACACCCGGTTGCATGGTTCTCAGAACTTGGCAATAGATATAAACGGGCTACTGTCCAGACAGGAGAAAGAAAAGGGTATTAAGTGATCAGAGGAAAACAAAACAAAGCAACCCCCCAGAATAAACAAGCCCTAAAGCAATCTCTGATTTCATAGCAATATTTATTGATGTTTTTTGAGCTACTGAACTAAGATCTATGCAATGGAGAGCCAGGAGTGAAGAAAGCATTAGAAGTGAGCTAAAGGAAATTAAAAAAATTAAGCCAGTTCACTTCTTGTGTTTGTTTCAAATGCTCCGTGGGCTATTGGGCTCTTCACAACCCTTGGGAAAGAGCTGAATCAAGGAAGCAGCAGTGAACACGGGCTGAGGATTTGCTCAGCTGTGAATGGCAAGTGTGCCTTCTCTTGTGAATTTTGTTGGGCTGTTTTAGTAGGACTTGCTGTAGGTGATACAACAGTTTCAGTTAGCAGCGAGCACAGATCTCTTACTACATTTGTTGTTTTAAAGAGAAGTGTCTATTACAAAAAAAGACTATTGACCACATAGATGGGATAGAAATTCCAATACTTGTGCATTTGTTTTCTGTGCTCATTTTCCACTTACAAAAAAGCAGAATAAAAAAATTACCATGTTAGGGAAGAAACCCAGCAGTGCAGAAGGTATGATAAACAGTAGATAAAACTCTTCTTGCTTCTGGGCTTGGAGGAAATGATGTTTTCTTGGTTTGAAGCTTAGATTTCACCAGAACTCATCATGTCAGAAGGCCTGGAATGTAGTATAATTGAAAACAAAGTTTTGCCTGAATTGATCACAATGAGAGACCTAAAGCTGTTACTTTGGTTTAAGAAATATATTTTAAAATGGTAGCTTATATAATCAGATTTAATAGTTGAATTTTAAAACAAAACTATGAATTATTGTATTTCTGTGGAAAGCCTTAGGGGTAGATATGGATATTAGTTTCTCATTGTGGAAGGGTAGTGTGTGGGTGGACAGATTTATTCATATGCATATCAGATTGAAATAGGTCTTCTTGGAATAAAACTGTCCATTTTGATATGTTTTGGATATATTTTTTTATAGATGTCTTATATTGTTCACTTATAGAAAAAGAGTGTAACATAGATAAATGTCTGCATCAGTGAAATTTTTTTTTTTTAGTTTTTGTATCATGGAATTGAAAATAATTTAATAGAAATTACATGCTAGAAATAATAGAACTTGACTGCATCATAACATTTCTAATCCATATTATATTAAGCATGATTGTTATTTTTTTAGGAACCTATAGATTGGGATGTCACTGTTTGTAACTTAGCTTCTGAAAACTAGATCTGTATTTGCATACTCAGGTGGTGATTCTCTCTTTTCAAGTACTTCTTACAACAGATGAAGAACTGTACTATGCTAGTTTTTTGGTTTTGTGGGTTTTTTTCCTCAAGTTTCAATTACAATAGTGTGTATGTTAACAAATACCTATATAATTTCATTGACATATTCTTACAGTCTTTGCCAGAGTAAATATTTGCTCTAAAAGCAGGGATCTGATCTGCTTTTTAGATTTTACTGATCACTTATTCTAGGCAATGTAAATGTCTTGTTCTAGATTCTTTATGGAAACTAAAATTGTATGCAAAGGTTTAAGGAGCATTACTGTTGCAAAATCAAGTACTCCAGAATATTTATGTTCTGAGGAGGGTGTGAGTGGTGCGCAGTGAATAAATTACTTCCTTACATGGTGAATAATTTAGCTTCACAGTAGAAATAACTATTAAATAGCTTTGTATTAATAGTTTGGCAACCATGTATGATGAACAAGGAGTCCAGCGGAAGAAGAGTGAAAATACATATTTAGAGTGGTTCATAATGCACTTGTGAGCCCAGGCAAATTCAGTGGGCTTCATTTTCAAGCTATTCCAGTGCTTAGCTTACCAACCTTAATGTTTCAAGGACAGCAGTCTTTTAGTAACTTGTGGTTAAGTTGCCAGCAAATCTGATCTGGATGAAGAAGAGAGAGTTAGGAAGTTGTTTTGGCTTCCTTGCTGCCTTTCTCTGAAGGGTGCTACTGTGGAGAGTTTATACTATACTAATGTATCTGAAGGTGACTTGTTGGCTTGACATGCAAGACTTTTTAGGAATGGGCTTTCATTTAAGCTCACAAGTTTTGCAGTGATACCTTACTTCCTTCTATGTCTTTTGACAGATGAGATAACAGTGTATGTTGATACTATCCATCTTGGCCCAGTTAGGCTACAATTAGATCTCTAATCAAGTCAACTTGGTAAAGAACCATTTAACTTAGAGATTAATTAAAAAAACAACTCAAAAAAAAAAAATTCTTCTGAGTATGGTGGCAGGTGTGTGACCTCTAAAGCATAATAATTATGCACTTACGGTTCCTTGCATGTTCACATGTGTTGAGTATCTTCCAAAACATTATCACTGACTTTATATTGAGTCTTCTATAATGGAAAATACTCTAATTCAGGAACTGGAATGCAAGTATCCACAACCCTCCTCCCCCAAATTTTGCGGTTATCTCATCATCTCCATTTTCTCCTTTGCCAGTTTTTAAAATAGATTTTTTTTTTTCTTGCCAAACAAAGCAGAAATACTGCCTTTAACTCTCTTGAAATTTGGCATCAACTTTTATCTTCCGAAATACAAATGTTAGGGAAACACCTTGCAATACATCTGTTCAAGGCAACCTGTAAAACGTTTCCTGTAAGGCCTACATATCCATGCAGGGTATCCTTGCAGTTCTCTTTCCATTGCTTTCCCGTCATTTCTTTTTCCTACTGGATGTCTGCCCTGCAGCAGAACACTGGTTCCCATTCCTATTTTATTCAGGTACCTCTGTTACTAGTGTGTCACTGACAATTAAAATATGATGCCTTTCACTGAACTATATATTACGATGGTCATAGCAAGGATGTAAAATTATTAGGAATGTAGTTTAGAACAAGCTCAACTCTAGCAGCATAGCAAGGTGGAACTGATTAATAACCATGGTACATTGCCTCTCTTGCCTTTTTGATCATGGTAGTATTGTTTGCTTTAGTAGAATTGGCTACGGGTATATAGAACCTTTGACAGGGTCTGGTCAAGGGTAGGTTAAAATGAGCAAAAACTGAGTGTCTGTTTAGCCTGCATGAAAAGCATTTTCTCTCATCCTGTTCTCACTCAGTTGTTGCTATGCTGTTAGTTTCGTCATGCTTGATACCAGCTCTCAGCTCAGGATTTTTAGCAGAAGTTTAAGATCGATTCTGCCATGGTAAATAAACTATCCTCTTGATTTTAGAGTTTTCTTTATATTTTGGTATGAAATGAAACTGCTTGTCAACTCTTTGTGTTTCTTAGCTATGGAAATGGCAGCGTTGACATTTAAAACCATTTTTATCTGCTTCTAATTAGCTAGTACCACACTGTCCTAAATAATTTATCCCATTTCCTTGTTATCCAGCCTTTGGTGCTTGCCCTTGATTGTAGACATCCTTTTTCTCATCTGCAGTCCCTGTAAATACATCATTCCTACTCTTTGCTTTGTAATGCTAAGGATGATTTGTCACAGCTTCCTTGCTTGCAAGTCAAGATTGGGTTGCAGAGAAGTTACTTGCCTTTTTGATAAGTATTGAAGCCAATAGATGCTAGAAAATAAGATGGATATGAACTACAAGTTTGTGATTGTTTTTTATTTTTATTTTTTAAATTTTATTCCTCCCCCCAATACTTTCTGCAAATAAGATGCAATTTTCCATTGAACTGGAATGAATTGTATCTGGTCTCCTAAAAGAGTGTTAAAATTGCAATGCAAATATGAGTCCCTGCTCTGGTTTGTTGATTACCACAAGGAGATGACAAGATAAGTAATACCATCCATTATTACACAGTAAAAAAAAGTTTGATTACTTTGAGGTTTTTAATTTACTTTTCTCCAGCACAGTTGAGGTGCATACTTAGTGAATAATAAATCACCAGAGTGAATTAGCCTTGTAGGACAGTGGTTTGGTTTTGGTGACGATGGACAACTTTAAGGCTGCAGTCAGCAAGAATGGGGAGAACTTCTCCTAATATCTTCTCATGTGCAGAAGTAGACCTGCAGAAGAATTTCAGTGCTGGAGACTGAGTCATTGCTGCTTTATCATCTTTAAAGATTTAAAGGTTGTACCTGTCTACTGAAAAGAATTACAGAACTGTTGGCTTTAGTGGAGAACTTTATTCCCTTAGGATACTGAGAAATGTTCTTTTCTCCTATGTTCTAGGCATGTCATGGAAACAAATTTTGAGAAGTTCTAAGTGTCCTTTTCTTTATTGTTTGTGCCAGATTTTAGCAGCTTTTCGTATGAAAGGCACAGAGAAAACACTTTTGAAAACTTAGATTTTTCCACTGCAACTTCTCTTTTTGAGGTTATCTTTAAGACAGTTTTCTTGTTAGCACATTACTAAGTTGTTCTTCTTCTTTTTTTTTTTTTTTTTTTTTTTTTTTCAAAATAAGATAATACTCTGCCCACGTAAAACTCCTTTTTTGTAGGCTTGCATTTTGCTTTCTTTAACTAGACACCCATTTGGGACACTAAACAGATACAAACCTTCCCAGATGGTACTTAAGATCATTTGGTTTTCAGCAATTTCGGTTCTGTAATGATTTCATTTTCATGTTTATCTCTCAAGAGCAGCATTAATATTAAACTGTTTCAATTAATTAAATCACACAGTATAAAAATCCTTAACTTCAAGTACGTTTAAAATATCAACATTTCAAAGAGTGAATGTTTCCAAAGTAGGTAAGGAAAAAGATTACACTGCATCTATCGTTACCAGACGTCTTTCAGTCCCTTTGAATTTCTGAAGGCATCAACTTTGAGAAATACTTTGAATGTTGCTTTTTTTTTATTCTTCATAGTTGCCAAAAAGATGAGAGAGTATAGGTGTTTGGAAATCTCTGTATTTTTTATGTGTTTCTTTACTAAGCTATAGTACTATTTTCTTCACATAAAGGCCTTGCAAGACTTAATATAAACGTTGAATTAGTTGTTGTCCGTAGATACCAGATTTAATCCTTGTTTTCTTTTTGTGAATTATCTATGGAATATACCTTTAGAATTACATCTGTTGATTTTGTACTTTCTTAAATGAGAACTGACTCTGCATATAGTGTGTTTAGCACTAACACAAGAACACCTTTCAAGGGTCAGATTGAAGGTTCACCTGATCCTGCATCCTATTTTGGTGGGCACCTCATGGGCTATAAAAGCAAAACTAATATAGAATGATATTTCCTGTACTGTATCATTCCAGAGTCTGGGTTTGTGGCTTGCAGAGTGGATATCTCTAGTCTCTGAACCTTGATGGGTGTTTCTTCCATGATTTGTATGGTACTGACCTTTCATAACGTGTTGCACTCTGAGAAGAAATACAATAAATCAACAATTTAAGAGTGCCAAGTCAGTCACTTCAGGATAAGAAATGCCGGAAGCAACATAACTACACAAATCACTTCATGCCTTAGACTAAATTTATGGAATATGCAAAAATCATCCCGTGTATGTGTTTATATAGTGTGATCAAGACTTTTTTTTGTCTTCTTGACTTGTTAAGAGACCAAACAGACATTCTTTCCAAATACTGGATCATTCGCATAGCTCTTTCCAGAATCCTTTCTTTTTGTAGCATCTGTTTTGAACGGAAGAGTAAGGCTGGGTGTTATTCTGTGCTCTAGATTGGTGAGACTGGTGTTGGCAGCAATATAATATCTTCCTTCCTGTCTGTTATGAGCCTTAGGTAGATAAAAGAAAGTATTTTCATCCTTCTTTCCAAAAGTGTTCGGAGGGTATTCTCTTGATGAGTAATTACCTGCCTTGGAACTGTGACCATCAATTTTTGCCATAAAATGCAAAGTTCTGAGGTTTGGTGGCTTTCCAGGATTTCACTGCTAGTTCAGGCAGTGGCAATGTCTGACACTTTGTTGAAATATCACCTGGAATTTGGCTGGTTTAAAATATATAGAGGTTCCTTAGAAGGTGCACTAGTTCTATGTAAGTAAGTCATTTGCAACCTTAATTATTATGTAAAGGTCTCAGACATTCATGGGGTGTTTGGTCAGCGGTGACTTATGTCCTCCTGTGATGTTGGTAAAGATAGTAAATTGCATTAAACCAAGCATATGGGTTGCTTTAGAACCCTTTTTTAGAAAGATGCTACAAGCTGATGTTTCTGCATTAAGAGCATTTTAGGTCTACTAATTAAATGGATTAAAATCGAGTTAGTATAGTTTCTGTACACTATCTCTCCCTCACCCACAATGCTAAAGCAGTTTTTTGGGACAAAGTTCAAATGTATTTTGGTACTTGTACCAAACAAGTAAATTTCCATGGCGTTGGTATCTGGCAGAGACACTCCTTTTCTATCAATTTGATTCACATATGAAATTTCAAAATCTAGAATGTAAGGGTGAAAAACCCACGACAAAAACATTTCATTAACATTTTAAAAGTCACTGTACAAACCTATCACCTATAGTATTGGGGGGGGGGGGGAGGCATCCATGAGTATGTTGTTTTGATTTTTCCAATTCATCAAATTAAAGCAGAGAGATGTAATAAAAGCTGTCAGACTGTTCTATCTACAGATTTTGTTGCTTCTTGCATTGCTTACTGTGCTGTGACAGATAGTGTTTATAGTTTTCAGTTTTGCAGTAGTGTTTTTGCCAAGTGATAACTGTTTATACTTGGAGAATTGTGGCCTTTCTGTATTCCGTCTGAATTGACTTTTATCACTTGATGGCATGGTTCTTGTTTGGCGTGCCTGAAAACATCGTTCTGTGCTCTCTGGTCTCCAGCTTAAAAGCTCTTAAGCCAAGAAGTCTTGACTCTAATACTGCCTTAAATAGCACTTATGGATCCTTTTCTGTGCACAAAGACTTGGGTAGAACTGGTGTTTTGTTCTGTCACTACTGAGCTTTTATTGGAAAGATGTGTGACCTATCCTGTCATAGTCTTGTTTTCTGTGGTCTCTGACCCAAAGACTAATGACATCTCCTACCCTTCTGCTCACAGTTGATATGTTTCGTATAATATCCTTTCCTTGATGGTTCTCTTGATGGAGAAGAGTGAATGCAATTGAAGTAAAGACCCATCAGGAGAATGTATGATGAAGATTTGTGAAATGACAACAGACTGAGTGGGATAAAGAGAGAGAAAATGTTTTTTATAGAAACCATTTATTGAAACCAGAAAGGACAAACTGGATATGCTTAAGATGGATGAAAAATTTTACCAGCATAGGAAAAAAAAAAATTACTGGAGTAGAAACCAAACCAAAGGGCTGTTAAGGTACTAAATAATTTGATATAAAATGACACTTGAAGATAAGACAGTGAGTATTTTCTTTTTCAAATAAATGGAATGCTCAGAGCCATAGCAGTTTATGTATAGGCTGCTGCCTGGGGACTTCCCTGTGGGTAGCTCTTGTCAGTTTAGAGCTGCTCTACATAATAACATAGCACTCTCTTTATTTTGCCTTGTCCCACACATGGCTTGCATCAATTGGTTGTGAGTTGGATTCTGTCCAATTTTGACAGATGTCTGGAATTTAGTTAATTGTTGTTTTTTTAGATAATGGAGAACTCTATGCAATATTTTCTATCAGTCTTTACTCTTAAGAACTATTTGTGAATGTAAATAAAGAAACAATGTATGTGTTACGATAGGTACAGACTTGCATAATGTATACAAGCTAACTCATCACTGCTTCTTCAGTAGGACTTTAGCCCATTATCTTAGAATCATAGAATCATAGAATGTTAGGGGTTGGAAGGGACCTAGAAAGATCATCCAGTCCAACCCCCCTGCCAGAGCAGGATCACATAGACCAAGTCAAACAGGAACGTGTCCAGGAGGGTTTTGAATGTCTCCAGAGAAGGAGACTCCACAACCCCCCTGGGCAGCCCATTCCAGTGCTCTGTCACCCTCACAGTGAAAAAGTTTTTGTGTTTACCCTAAAACCTCTTGTGTTCCAACTTACTCCCATTGTCTCTTGTCCTAACATTGGATGACATTGAGAAGAGTCTGGCTCCATCCTCCTTACATTCCCCCTTAACATATTTATAGACATTAATGAGGTCCCCCCTCAGTCTCCTCCAGGCTAAAGAGACCCAGCTCTCTCAGCCTCTCCTCATAAGGGAGATGCTCCACTCCTTTAATAATCATGGTGGCCCTGTGCTCGACTCTCTTCAGTAGCTTTCTGTCCTTCTTGAACTGGGGTGCCCAGAACTGGACACAGTATTCCAGGTGGGGCCTCACCAGCGCAGAGTAGAGGGGGAGGAGAACCTCCCTTGACCTGCTGACCACACTCTTCAGGATGCCATTGGCCTTCTTGGCCACGAGGGCGCATTGTTGGCTCATGGTCATCCTGCTGTCCACCAGGACCCCTAGGTCTTTTTCCCCAGAGCTGCTTTCCAACAGACCAGCCCCCAGCCTATACTGATCCATGGGGTTGTTCTTCCCCAGATGCAGCACTTTACACTTGCTCTTGTTAAATGCCATTCAATTTCTCCCTGCCCAGCTCTCCAGCCTGTCCAGGTCACACTGGATGGCAGCACAACCTTCTGGAGTGTCAGCCACTCCTCCCAGTTTTGTATCATCAGCAAACTTGCTGAGGGTACACTCCATCCCTTCGTCCAGGTCATTGATGAATATATTGAACAGTATTGGACCCAGCACTGACCCTTGGGGGACACCACCAGTCACAGGCCTCCAGCTGGACTCTGCTCCACTGACCACAACTCTCTGGGCTCTGTCCTTCAGCCAGTTCCCAATCCACCTCACTGCACAATCACCCAATCCCCCCTTCTTAAGCTTGGCTGTGAGGATACCGTGGGAGACAGTATCGAAAGCCTTGCTGAAGTCAAGAAATACCACATCCACTGCTCTCCCCTCATCTATCCAACTACCTGTGCCATCATAAAAGGCTATCAGATTAGTCAAGCATGATTTCCCCTTGCAGAATCCATGTTGATAAGCCTCCTTTCCTCCACATGCTTTGAGATAGTGGCAAGAACAAGCTGTTCCATCACCTTTCCAGGGATGGAGGTGAGGCTGACCAGCCTATAGTTACCTGGGTCCTCCTTTTTGCCCTTTTTGAATATTGGAATGACATTGGCCTTCCTCCAGTCCTCAGGCACCTCTCCTGTTCTCCAGGACCTCTCAAAGATTATGGAGAGTGGCCTAGCAATGACCTCTGCCATCTCCCTCATCACTCACGAGTATATGCCATTGGGGCTCATGGACTTGCAGATGTCCAGTGTGTTCAGCTAATCTGTAACTCAAGCCTCTTTGACAGAGGTAAAAAATTCCTCCCTCCAGACTTCCTCTGTGGTCTTGAAGGCCTGGGACTCCTGGTAGCTGGCCTGAGTAGTAAAGACCGAGGCAAAGGTGGCATTCAGTAACTCAGCCTTCCCTCTATCCTCGGTCACCAGGGCACCCACTTCATTCAGCAGCGGGCCCATGTTTCCTCTAGACTTCCTTTTGCCTCCAACATACTTGAAAAGGCTTTTCTTGTTGTCCTTGACCTCCCTAGACAGGTTTAGTTCTAGGGAGGCCTTAGCTTTCCTTGTTGCATCCCTGCATTCTCTGACAACCTCCCTGTATTCTTCCCCAGTGGCCTGCCCCTCCTTCCATGTTCTATATAATTCCTTCTTCTGCTTAAGTTTATCTAGTAGCTCTCTGCTCAACCATCAGGTCTCGTAACTCTCTTACTTGATTTCCTACTCTTTGGGATGCACTGATCTTGAGCCTGAGGAAATGGTGCTTGAATATTAGCCAGCTTTCTTGGGCCCCCTTACCTTCTAGGGGCCTGTCCCATGGGACTTTTCCAAGCAGTTTGTTTACTAATTCTTGTTTGTTTACTAATGATACTGAGTATTTTTTCCTCCATGAACATCCTCAAGTTGCTAAATTTGACATTTTCTTACACAAAAAGAAAGTGGACAAGAAGATGTGTTAAGAATAAAAGAATTTTTATGTCTTTGCCAATGATGTATCTTGAGTAATTACCAACTCAGCTACATTTGATAGTTAAGTGCACTGAAGGGTGAATACTAGATATGTTCTTAGGGGATCAGTCTGATTGTATCTTTTCTTTTTCACCTGAAAACAGCTTCTATAAATGAAAGAACTCCTGTTTTTATGCTTTTCTTTCAGCAATGCCTCTATGACCTGCTAGAAGAGTAGCCTTTACTGAACACACAAGTAGGAATTGTTTGGGATAAAGGCACTTATCCGTTCCTAGCCTTTGCCTACTTTCAGTTGCAGAATGTGCAAAGAAGAATCACTTGTTACCAAGTGTTCAGACTTGTTTAATGGTAAAGGATGAATGCAAGTAGATAGATCTTCTAGTATTGTAAGCTTTGATCAAATGCCGTTAGGTTACCACTGATATTTCTAATTTAGGGAAGAAAAGATTCACTGATCTGAATCCATGCCTTAGCCCCAGATGTTTATGGCGATAGACATAGTTTTGAAATAGCTCAAGTGGAGATATTACAAGTCACTTAACTGGTTTGCTGCTTCTTTCCTCTTTGTAAAGTGAGTATTTTTGTCTTGCTCTTTGAGCTGCTTATAAAGAAGCAAATATAAATTTTCATTAGTTATTGAAAACATTAAAAAAAAAAAATTGCATTTTTTCCATGTTTGCTTCAGAGTTATATTTTTTTTTTCTCTCTCCCCCTTCCCAATCAGATACAAAGAAGGTGGTGAAGCTTTGTTAGTATTGCTTCCCTCAGAAGAAAAAGGCATGGTGGAACAGCTGGCACAGAGGAAAGTGCCTGTCAGTGAAATCAAGTAAGTGACTAGTGGCCTGTCTGTTTTTCAGCCTTCTTTCTACAGGAGTGATGTTTGATGAGTCCATGACAGTCCTGATAGCATCAAGTGGTTGAATAGCTTGGAGCTGGACAAACAGGGGGGGATCATTTTGTTTTGATAGTTGTGTTGTAGAAGAAAAAGACCTTGAGAGATTATCAATTCCACCCTTTTTTTCCAAAGGCAGGATCAGCTGCACAAATCATTCTTATCAGATACTTGTCTAACTTGCTGAATAATATCATCACAATTTCCCAAAGTGATTTTATCTGTACTCACTGTTCTACCATTAATGTTTTTTCTTCGAGTGTCTGATAAGCTGTGTAAGTAATTTCAGTTAAATATTTCTTTTGTCCTGTGCCAAGAATATATGGAAAATGTTGCATTCTCTTACTCCTTGAAACTACTTTTTATATAACTGAACATTGTAATATTAACTTTCTCTCCTTTGCTTTTGCAGATTAAACGATTAGAATTCTTTAATCTGTCCTTGTATGTTTTTTATAACTATTATTCTTGTTTCTCTTATCTGTCTTTTCTTTAGTTCTAAACTGTTTCTCCAATTTGTCATGATATTTCTGAATTGGTTAATTGAAGGACAGGGACTAAGAGATGGGGCTAAATGGTCTTTTTACATACTTGAGTTATTTTACATGTAGAGATCTGTGGTATCTGTTCAAAAGAGAAAGGCTTTGAAGGAGTTGCATACGTGTATAATTACAGAATCACAGAATCACTCAGGTTGGAAAAGACCCTTGGGATCATCGTGTCCAACCATTAACCCTACTCTACAAGTTCACCCCTAGACCATGTCCCTCAACACCACATCCAAGCTATGTTTAAACACATCCAGGGATGGTGACTCAACCACCTCCCTGGGCAGCCCATTCCAATATTTCACTAACCTTTCCATGAAGAATTTTTTTCCTAATGTCCAGTCTAAACCTACCTTGTTTCAGTTTGATGCCATTCCCTCTGGTTCTGTCCCTAATTACCTGAGAGAAGAGACCAGCACCAGCCTCTCTACAGTGTCCTTTCGGGTGGTTGTAGAGAGTGATGACGTCTCCCCTCAGCCTCCTCTTCCTCAAACTAAACAGGCCCAGCTCCTTCAAACGATCCTCATACCATCTATTCTCCAATCCCTTGACCAGCTTCGTTGCCCTCCTCTGCACCCGCTCCAACACCTCAATATTTCAATATAATGATATGATGTAGAAGTAAAAAAGCACTTACATTTCCAATTTCTATTAAATGGACATGTAGGAAGGACAAAAACTGTAAAAATAATAAAAAAACCCCGACACTAAAAAGAATTGTTGGTAATTTCTTAATTGGCAGCTGTAGGTAGGACAGAGTTAATTTGTCTTTGTTTCCACTTTTGATTTAACATTAAACTGACAGGCTTAATGTGAAGGAAATATGGAAGAAGAATTGAAAGCAAGCCAGAAAATGTGGTATGAGCCTGACTCTGTTTTCAGTACTTACATAGTTCAGGTTACACCATGCCAAAGGTTGTAGGGTGCAGCTAGAAAAAATCAGAAGGATGACAAGGTAGAAAACCAAGTTTCTGCACAAGTGAGTATAAGGAAGACTAGGACTGTTCTAATTTGAAGAACTGTGGTTTGAATATGAAGATATGTACATCTAAGCAAAGATGATACTTAATTGTTTGCAGAAAGAGTGTGTGGAACAATTGTTTTTGAGAACAAATCAAACTAGTATGTAACTTTAAGCAAGGAGGTAATAATAACCACTTAAACCTTTAGGTCTACTTCAAATTAACAAGTTGTCATTTCTGCAGTGACTAGAAACTTGTATACAGCACTTTCCAGATTTTAGTTTAAAAAAAATTCAAAGTGTTTCTGATGTTTAGGATATGCCATTTCAGAGGCACTTGTGAATGCTGCTTCTGTGTAACAAACTTGAGTACACAGCATCCAGTGAAGTAAATAGACCTCTTCTGGTCAAACACATGTATCAGTTCAGTGTAGACCATGCATGAACTTCAGATAACTTTTGCTAAGCAGCAAAAATAAGGATTAGAATGGAGTCAAACAACTACAAAAAGTCTAATTGCGTTTAAAGCTTGCTTTTGACATTGCTGTTTAAAAAATCCATCACAACAACAACAACAAAATACTCCCCTTTCCCTCCCGAATGTGGACAATATCAGTAAAGGACTGTATTAAAGTCTGATATTTCCTTTTCCTTGAAGCATCATGGTGCTTTGAAAGGATCTGTTGCATAAGCATCATAGGCTAAGCAAATTATCTTTTTAAGGAGTAAGATCAAGTCTGGAGAAAGGCAGTTAATCAAATCATTTATCTTATTTTGATACTCACTAAATCAGTGTCTAATCCCATGCATGTTATAAGCATTTCACCTTCTGGCTTCTTCAGTTACACAGTTAATTGTTTGAACAGCTTGTCATGGGAAATGGTAAAAAAGCCTCTTTAGCCTGTATTTATCCATTTAAATCTGGTATTTTTATACCAGAAAAACATTTCAGTTTTAATAAGGAAAATATTTGATTTCCCCCACATCTTCTATTTGTTATCCAGGTCTCTGAAGAGATGTCCATGGCTTCATCTCTTAACACATTCTTGCTAATCCAGTATTACATCAGCGGAGAATTCATTTTTTCTTTTCATTTTTTTTTTTTTTTTTAAATTTAACACCCCCCCCAAAATTAATTCTTTTACCAAGCTATATGATAATGTTTTTTAACAGCATGCCCCAAGATCCAATTTTTCAATATGCAAAACATACTGTATTAGAATTTGTAACATCATAATGAAGGGGAATTCTTTCACTTAGAATTGTGTATCTAGTGTGGTTAAGGCTTAAATGGTTTAGCATTTTACTCTTAAGAGGCTAACTAAAATCCTTAAGTAATTACAAGGAATTTTTTTTTAAGGATTCGCAAACCAGTTTAATCTTTTTTAACTACATATTTTCTTAGGTTGTTTGTGCATATTCACCTAGTTACATATTCTCAAGAATTGAGAGTCTTACCTTCTAACTTGTGACTTAGAAGGCAATGAGCATTGCTCACTACTGACAAGAGCTTTGCTGCCAACAGAGTTTAACTCTTCAAACTTTTGAAATTCATTCTGAAAGCTTTCTGTTTCTAAAATTTCACTGTCAATTAAAGTGTTTGTTTTCCTGTTCTTGTTAACCTGTTACCTTGCATAGCAATTTCAAGAACCAATTTTCTGTTCCTTTCCTTGTTTTGTATTTTCTGACTTGCAAACAGCTCAACGTTTCTTTATTTCATTTAGAGAGAGCTGTTAAAACAATTCCATAATTTGAAAAGAGAGAGGGAAGAACTTTTTTCTTTCCCTGAATAAGCTATTCAATAGGCTAGAGTTTGGGCTGTTAGTTTTCAATTTTAAATCTAAACTCCCTGTAGACCCTGTTAGTATACAGTTCTTTCTAATCATCACAAGCTGCCAGTTTACAGGTAGTGCTTTTAACAATACATCCCTTTTTCATTGTTCAAACAGAGCAAGGGAAAATGCAAAATATGAAGTAATAAATACTGTATTTTAGAGCATTCAAATATGGCAAAATGCTGCTCTGGAAATGCTAAATATTATGTACATATTTATGAGACTATAACTTCAAAGTTCTAGGTACATGTTGTAAACTGAAATTATGAGACTGCTTCATGGCATCCAGTTTTGTTGTCTAACAAGATTAGAGCTGCTTCCTAAGGGGTTATCATGACAAATTCTCTGTCTAGAAAATTTAACCAAAGGAACTGCAAATATACAGATATCCCTGATGTATTATTGCTTTCTTTAATATTATGATAAAAATGTGGTTCTTGAAGAAAACAATCAATAACAACAAAACACCCGTTTTTTCTGACAGGAGGGAATGCTTGGACATGTATTGCACATGACAGGAATATTAATACTAGGGAATCTGTTAAAGCTTGCTGCCTCCCAATTACCATCATTACTGTAGGACAGTCCTCTGGTGTCACTAACCTGCGTGTTACTGCTGTGTAAAAAGGCGTGATTTTGATTGGTTTATTTGTTTTTCTTGACTTCCTTTAGCAAAGGCTATGTTTTGTCATACAGTAGGGGATGAGATGGCACACAGCAGCAAGAATTAGATTAAGAAATCTGGTAGTTGTGCATCTCTTTTTGACCTCTACTTGAGGGGTAACCTCCAACAGAATAACTGAATCACAGAATGAAAGGGTCTGGAAGGGACCTTTGGAGATCATCTAGTCCATCCCACCTGACAAGGCAGGTTCACCTAGAGAAGGTTGCATAGGAACACATACAAGTGGTTTTTGAATGTCTTCAGAGACAGAGACTCCACCACCTCTCTGTGCAGCCTGTTCCAGTGCTCCATCACCCTCACAGTAAAGAAGCTTCTCCTCATGTTTAGATGGAACTCCCTGTGTTTAAGTTTGTGTCTGTGACCTCTTGTCCTGTTGGTGGGCACCACTGAAAAAAGACTGATCCCATCCTCCTGACACCCACCCTTTAAGAATTTTTAAGTGCTGATAAAATCGTCTCTCAGTCTTCCCTTCTCCGGACTAAAAAGACCCAAATCCCTCAGCCTTTCCTCATAAGAAAGATGTTATAATCCCCTCATCATCTTTGTAGCCCTTTGCTATACCCTTTCCAGCAGTCCTTGTGCTTCTTGGGCCACGGAGCCCAGAACTGGATACAGTTCTACCATGTTTGGCAGGTTGTATGATATGCTTGGGTGGCACTAGCAGATCAAAACCAGAAGTAGATAAGATCTGTCTAAATAAACCTGGAACAATGTAGGTATCACTGATTTTTTACAAGTGTAAAAATCCAGAGTCTGGGAGAGGACTTGCATAACTTACTGGGTAGGTTTAATGGTATTTTCTATCATATAGTCACTGTTCTTCATTGTTCACCTGGTCAATATCTTGAGGAGCTCTTAAATATGTTTAATTTTATGTCCTTTATTTTTTTTTCTCATCTGGCTGTAAGAAAGAAGCATTTAAATTTCAGTGTTCCTAGGGCAATGGTTCGTATTTGAGCTTTCAAAAATACTGAGAGTTTCCTTATGAAGACTGCTATCTCCCTCTAAATTAGTACTGTAATTCATTATGCTGCTTCTATTTTTTTTAATAAATTAAAGAAGTTCTTTATTGCTGATTTTGGCTTTGCCTTGGAAAAAGTTTCACCACCATCACTGAGAAATGTCTCTGGATAAAAAGTCTGAGCTCCCATTTGTCTTTTCTGCATTATTTGTTTGAGGAGTCAATGCTTCATCCTTTATATGGTTCTGTTCTAAGCTGTTTCAGAGTAGTAATAACTTTATGCATGTTAAAGCAAAAGATAAGGAAATACTCTTGAGGACTTGATGGGTACTTATTTTGCATATTCTAATAATTAAAGCTAACTTTCTTCTTTCTTTTCTTTTCTTTTTTATTTCTTTCTTTTTTTTTTTTTTTTTCCCCACAAATAGAATTAATCCTGAAAAGCTTACAGACATCCAAAAGAAGATGCAGTCTTTCTTAGCTCAAGATCAGGAGTTAAAAGAGAAAGCTCAAAGGGTAAGTCATCCACTGCACTATAGTTCTTGAGGTATGCTAGCTGAAGAGAACTCCTGTTGGAATAAATAACCTGCTCATGTATGTCCTAGCAGCAGCCTTTGGAACTGCTACATTTTTCTGGTTTTTTAAGCTTTAAAACATGACATCAGAAGAAACGATTATTGGGTATTAGCAGTTGGTGAGAAATATGCCTGTATGGCCTGTGGCAGTTGCCGTGGGCTCAGAATGGACTCATGATGCTGATGCCTGAAGAGGCACCTGACCTACAACTGTTGTGCCCAAGTTAAGGCATGGGTGAGGACTGACTTATTTCAGAATCTTGAGTATGAAAGCAATTTTTGATTTAGTAGACACTGTTTCTCAGATGTTTGAAGGTTTTTACTGTTTTGTCTGAGTCTTTCCCAGCTGTTTGAACCTGGGGAGGAGGAACCCCATATGAGACTACAAGCTGGGACCAAATGACTGGAAAGCAACTTTGCAAAAGAGTTGAGGCAATGGGTTGTCCTAGTGGCCAGCAGACTGAACATGAGCCGACAGTGTGCCTTTGCAGCAAAGAAGGCCAGCCACGATCTGGGCAGCATTAGGCACAACTTTGCTGGCAGGTCAAGGGAAGTGGTACTTCCCTTCTCCTCTACTCAGCCCTAGTGAGACACATCTGGAACGCAAAGTTTGATTCTGGCCTTCCAGTACAAGAAGAGCGTGGACATACTGGAGGCAAGACCAATAAAGAAGCACAAAAGTGACTGGGCAATTGGAGTATCTCCTATATTACGAAAAAAGTGTAAATTGGAGCCACAATCTTCTGAGTGGTGCCCAGTGACAGAAGAAGAGATGATGGGCACAAATTTATATGCAAAAAACTCTATTTAAACCCAAGAAAAAACCCTTTTACTGTGAGGGTGGTTGAACAGTAGAATAGGTTGCATGGAGAGGCTGTGCAGTTTCTGTTGTTGTATGTTTAAAAACTGGGTGGGTTCCTGAACAGCCTGCTCTAGCTGGCCTTGCTTTGAGCCAGGGGTTTGGACTAGCTGATGTCTGGAGATTCCTTTCAACTCCAACTTCAGTCTTTCTGTAAAGCATAAAGCTGTTAAATTAGTACAAGTATATCTTTTTTTTTCCATTATGTATCCTTGGTATCATGATGAAGAATAGGACTGTGTGCCCTTTCCAGTTCTGTAACCCTTTTGATTGAAGGGGCTAGGTAAATTGGTAGTTCTTCCTGAGAGGACATCTCCTGGGGAGCTGATACAGAACATTCTGAAATAATACTACTAATAAAAGATTGCTCAAAAGTAGCAGATCTTATTCCTTAGAATAAAAAGTTAGAAATAAGAAACCATGTAGGAATCACATGCCAACCTTCTTAATAATTTTTTTTTAATCTCCTGAATATATATGACAATTTGTCCTTTCTTAGTGTTAAAACCTAATGTATTGAATAAAGCATTTTAACTTACATTTGGATTGAAAAGAAACAAAATAACTTAGTATAGCTCTTCCAGGTAAGATGGAGAAGTGTGTGAATGGGACTATGAATGGGATTTCTTTGCTGAGATGATTAATGTTGGGAGACCCTTTGAATGTGAATTTCATTCTGAAAGCTGTGAATTTCACCAAGATTTTAGCAGATTTGGGGAAGGTAGGAAAACTTAAAGTAATGAGGTTCCTGGACTTGAATGAGCAGGTTGTAAAAGACGCTTTCCATGGAAGATGACCTGTGAAACATTTCAGGGCATTGCACTGCCTCTTGCCATCACTAGACATGTTTGCTGACCTTTCTCTGTTTTTATGATATTTTTAGGCCGTGAACTCTTTGGAATAGAGCTTGCTACTTTTATTACTGAAGTGCTGCAATGTGTTGGTTTTCTGAGACTGGTTGGTTGGTTTGATTTTAAGCTTTGTGTATATCCTGAGCCTATGAATTCTGTAGTCATACCAAGTATCTTCCAAACTAAGCAAAATCAGGTTTTCAAATTGAGGTGCAGGGAAACAAAATGATTGGAAGAATAGTAAGAAAATATTTCAGGTTGTTTTTTGTTACACATCTAAGTCAGATTTAGAGCACTTCCAAAAGCCAAATGATCAGAGATCCAGAAATGCCAAACCGTGAGAAATGCAAGATTGCAGAAGTTCTGAATTAGTGAAAGCGACTTCTAATTTGTCTGAACTAGTGTTGATTGGGGATTGATGGCAACTGAAGTTATTCTGGTAAACTTGAGTGGTAGGATAAAATGAAGAGGATCATGAATGCTTAAAGGGAGACTAAGCGATGTAGTCATTCTGTTGAACTGGGATATAAAATGAGGCACATTGCAATATTTAAAACTTTTTTTAAGTTGATATCCATTTAACTTGAGATGTTCTATGTGACCTCGTTTGCCTAAGCTTTCATTTATAGCTGATAGAGAGGAATAAGCACTTCTAGGATGCATCCTGACATAGACACCTTAGATACCTTGGCATGGTGGTTTCCTTGCACTGCAAGCGTAGCCTGCATGATGTAGCACTGCAAATGACCTAGCTTGGAGCCCTGCTGTAGAGATACTTCTTGGGTCAGAGGAATATCATTTTTACTTTCCTAAACAAGGAGTCTTAAAGTGCCTGAGGAAGTCAGTGGGAGCCTTGTGAATAGGATGTGTAAGGCAATGTTCAAGGGACTACTTCTAAGCCAATTTTCTGTCATTTAGATATCCCAGGCTTTTCTAGTGCACAGAGAATTGCTTGCAGCATGTGGAATGTCAGTGTAAGCTTCATCGTAATACTGCACAGGCCAGATGTACTGGTGACATGTTATGATCATCTGCAACCGACACAGGAAGTTGCAGTTACACCAGTTTGTATCAGAAGTGACAGAGACGCTTGCTGTGGGAGGGTGAGAGTAGGAGGAAGCCAGCATCATCTTACTTGGAATGAAAATACTAACAAACCTCTGTTTCAGGCTTTGGCTTTTTGAGATCATTTGAAAGGCAGGGAAAGAGCATTCTGCATTGAGGAAAAAAAGAAAAATAATGATTAAGTTTCAAAATAACACAAGAATCAAATCAAACGTGGGCCATCTGCCAGTGTTAAAGATAAATTCATTTTGAAAATTCAATAATTGCCATTGAATTACCCTTCCAAGCCATTTTTGTTACAATTTTTCATTTCTGGATAGCAGAGCCGTGTCATCTTGCGGACAACCTGTATATACATTCAGTGTTCGAAAATCTTGAAGTCTGGGCAGGTGGTTTATCATAGAATAATAAGATTTAAGTATGAGTGTTCAGACACACTATGTAAATGTGCCCCAGCAGTCTTACATATCAATGTGAATAAAACAACAAAAACAATGCAAATGAAATCCTGACCTTGGATCCTTATCTGGAATGCTGGATTTCTCTAAGGCACAGGCATTGTGCTGTGTAGCCTGTCTGTTTCAAGCTGCTAAATTCTTGGCATGTGTAAGAAATAAATTCTCTACCTGAATGGATCAGATAGCAGAGAAACATCACAGCTATGCTCAGAAGTTCAGGTAGGGTGTCATTTACTGTGTTGAGGGCATGAGTTCTAAGCTTGTTGGTTTACGTCAAGATGCTTTTACTTTGTTTAAAGAAAAACAAAAAAGAAAATAAAAAAAAGAAGAAAATTCTTGATTACTAATTGTTTCAACAAACTTCGTGATTCATTTGATAGAACATGGTTCCTCTGCTGTTGCTTGGAAATAGAGTGAATCAGATTGAGGCTCCTTTGAAACCTCTCATGGACTGCCACTGCCTTTTGACATTTCTTCTAATTTTAATATTTAATATGTCAATTCATCCAATTCTGAAAAACAGATTCAAAAGGAATGTCTTTTTCTTGCAAGTTTGAATGTTGCTGTGTAGAGAGGGGGTACTGGGACACTAAAGTGATGTCTGTCCATTCTTCACCATTCATTCAAGTTCTTCATTGCACGCAAAGGAATGTGCAGGGTGTTACAACCTGAGGTTCCAGTCATGCCCCATTACCTTGAATTCTGTCAAAACAGCACAGAAATTGAATTGTGCATGTTTTAAACAGTTATCCAAGAAACACTTCAGTAAGTCAGAATTTAAATGTAGCAAATTATTAGAACATAATACTTGTTGCCTTGTGTATTTCTGCTACTCATACAGTCATCTCAGGTGGTTTTGGGGGCCGTTAGCTACTACTGTATTAGA
The DNA here is from genome assembly GCA_025345505.1 of Todiramphus chloris collaris. Classification (NCBI taxonomy): domain Eukaryota; kingdom Metazoa; phylum Chordata; class Aves; order Coraciiformes; family Alcedinidae; genus Todiramphus; species Todiramphus chloris. The sequence goes on along the minus strand of JANVCC010000021.1, from coordinate 54,896,838 downwards.
GCTGTAGTATGTTTCTAATGCCCACCTGTAACATTTTCCCTATTGATACAAGTTATTTCATGTAATACTTTTGTAACATTCAGTTATTAAAAAAACCCTTTAAAGTGATATCAAAACAGCAAAACCAGCAGTGGACAACAGCAATTGATAAAATATCAGGAAAAATGTTCAGACTAGGTAAACTTGTTCTCCTTCAGCTGTCCAGTGTGTGCGTGCAGAGCGACCAAGGCTTAGGAAAGTAAATGTAATAAAATCCGAGGGAGATGATAGTATTTTGGAAGGAGGCTGAAGTGAAGGTACTGAAATCAAATAAAAATCAAAGAAGTCATTTACTCTTTCTGTACTTCATTTCTATTCTTGTAAAATAGAACAACTCTTCCAAGCTGTATCTAACTTTACTAGTTTGGGTGTAAGCTCTTGGAGCAAGGAGCAGGGAATATCTTTTGCTGGAAGTGTTCGCAATGCCCGAAATAATAGAGAATGAGGTCAGCTGAAGACTTTAATCATCATTATATTACTGATGAGAGATCTTTGAAGCCTCTTACCTTAGTTAGATGCCCATTTCTTTGAGCACAGAGCAACACCATCCTACGTACAGTCCATGACAAACTTGGAAAACCTGTGTTGTGTCTCAGTGTGTTGAACCCTGTTGACCATTGACAGATGCAAGTTAGAACATCTAGCATTTCTTTGATGGTTCATTTTTAATTAGTGTAGGGCTTGATACATGTGTAAAAGGTGTATTCCTTGTGCCCCTGACCTGTAATTTATTAATTGCTAGACCGTGTGTATCAAAGATACACTAGTAAAGTGGATGGCTTTATAGGTTATCCAACAGGCTGAATGAGATTTCTGCCCTGCAGCATGTAGTGACTCATGTAGATCTTCAGGTCTGCAGCTTTCAAATTCATGGAAAAGGTATTTCATGTTTAACCTGCTCTTTTCCATCAGAGAAGAGTCTGTCATTTATTGTTGTCACTGCATGGTAGACAGCAATAGATTAATGAGATCTATTGAATTTGAAATCTTTTCCTAAAGCTTCTAGTTACCTTTGTAAAATGATTAATAATTTAAGGTGAGCAAATAAGTATTTTATTCCACAACTCATTCTTGGTAGCAGCTGAATGGATTGTGCTAGCAGTTTCTACTGCTAAAATTAATTGAAAGACATAATTTAGACAGGAAACTTTACCCAAAAATTTAGCATTTGGAAAAATAAGCAAATGAAAATTTACTTCTGTAACGAAATGCTGGGCAGCTTGAAGAGTATATCTCTTAACTCTGTGTAACTTACAGTTAATGTTCTTTCAGTTTGCCAAGGGGAAAAGTATGACTTTATGACATTACATAATTTACTGTCTCATCTTTCTTTTTGCCTTTGGAAATGTTTTTTCTTTCATGAGGATTTATAGAATCCCCATAAGAGACTGAAGCTCCTAACTGTTGTGTCTTTTCCTCCTCTATCTCAGGGTAACAAGGAGTAGATTTTTCATTTATTTAGATATTTATTTATTTTAAAATTCCACCAGAATTATTAATACAACACTTTTCTTTAACAGGTGTCTGTACATAGCAGAACAAAGGTGTGATAATAGTATGCTTGAATATAACTCTATGAGATATGATATGGTTACTAGCCTTATGGTAGGACTGTGGCATATGTTAGGTTACGAATAACAGAAATCCAAGTGTCCTTTATGATGCTTAAAATATTACATTACTTATGCTGCTGATATGCAGAAATAGACTATGTGAAAGAAACATAAGAAGAATAAGAATCTTTCGCTTTTGGAAGGATGGAGGGAAAATGCAGCACAAAATGAAGTTATTCTGTTATGCAGTGGTTTCAGTTTTCTTGGTGAAAGTCTGGGATTAATTGAACCTTCAACTTTGGAGTGGTCTTAAGAGATGTATAGTGAATTTTGTTGGTCGGCTCAGTGGGATTCATTGGCTGCGAGTATACGATCAGCTGATGGGAAATGCAAGGTAATATGAATTATCTTAGACTATGGTGAAAGGCAGCTACATTGGACCATTGTCTGCTAGTGGTGAATATTAACTCAGGACACCTCAGGTTAATAGCGACACAATCTGTTCTTGCTTCTGTGTAATTCAGATATCAAAATAACATAACAACATTCAGAAAAGATGGGAGAAAAAAAAAAAAAAGATCAGTGACGTTTCCTTCTGATTAATTTGCTTTACTTTCTTTGTAGAGAAAATAACATGACATACTGTTGGGAAATTCAGCCAATTAGTTGAGTACTTGAAGTTGCATCACTTCTGTAGTACTGATGAACTTTGACTGATGGGTATTGTGTAAAATAATTTTATTCTGCAATCAGTGTTAGGCCACCTGATAGTGAAATATTATTTTGTGTTACAGAGCAACAGTATAATGAACTTTCATGTGTTGGCAATTGAATGGGTTTTTTTTTGTTCAATATTTTATTTTTCTTTCAGTGTTTTGTATCCTACCTGCGGTCAGTTTACTTAATGAAGAATAAGGAAGTATTTGATGTTTTCAAATTGCCTCTAGCAGAATATGCCTTGTAAGTATGATCACCTTGGAAAGCGAAAATGTGGAGTGAAAATTTATGCAGTGTGTGAGAGCTTTAAATAACTGTTTTGACTGTGTTAACACACAGAATTGGGCGTTCTTGAAATGTATGTACAGTTTAATATTGATGCTGTGTTTGCATATTTTCAAAGACTTTCTAAATAGAAATTATGTGTGTAAACTGTATTTCTACAGAGAGAAGTAACTCTTAAATTTTCTATATACATTAGAAGACAAAACTTGTGAAGTAAAAGGATAGAGATCTAGAAAAAGGCTGGGAAAAAAGATAGAATAGGGTTTGGGTTTCTTTATTTTTATTTTTTTTCCAGCTTCACCCTTCAACCTTGTAGCTAAATGCCAACCTATAAAGTGTATTATTTAAAAGGAAATTGGAGTACCTAAAGATGTTACATTGCAGTTTAATTTAGAGTGCTATTGGGACATTTCTCCTTGGACACGTTACTTTTCAGGTGTAGTGCACCTGGTAAAGATGAAACATCTGCACTGGACTAAATAGCATCTATTTTACTACGTATATTTTTGTACATATATGAACCATTCAACTTTTTATAAGGGAGGGAAATTAATTTTGACAGGTTGACTTTACAAATGACAACTATCTGAGTTTATTTTAATACATGAAGTTTTCAAATAATCTCATGGGACACAGGGTAGTCATAAAGGAGCAGGAAGGTGCTCAAAGATGCATGGTAAATTAATTTTACATCTCTGAAATTTAGACAGAGAAGACTGAAGTCATTCAAACTTGTCAGCACATGGCATAATGAACTAAAATGTGACAAATTACTGGACTGTAGAACACCTGGTTTTACTGTGTTGTGCTGCAATTAACATGATTATGTTTCTTAAGGTACATAAGCCTATTATAAAAGGATGCTTTCTTAGTTTATGGACTGAAAAATTTTTAAAAAGGAGAACTAGCAGAAACTTGAAAACTTTCACTATGTGCGTTGCCTACCCCTTTGCCTGTGTGATTTATCAGCATCTTTAAAACCTTATTGGAGGTCTTAAGAGTGTATGGGGTAGTGGCAAAGGATCAGGACTAAGAGGAATAACTGCACATTTAACCAGTGTGTTAAGAAACCAACTGATAGATGGTGGTAATGCTGAATTTTTGGAATTCCAGCACGTCTTTATGGACTTCAGCATGGTGTGCCATCAAATATCTGGTACTGATGTGGACAGGGTAGTCTTCTGTTCTTCTCAGGCCTCTTTGCCAGGATTTGGTGCTTCATCAACGTCAGTTCTAAGCCAGGCTTTGCAAAGTTACTAACAAGTCATTCCTGTATTAAAATAGAAGAAATAAGTTGTTTGAGAAAGGAGGAGAGATTTAGTCAAGATGGTGAAATATATTGAAGGGCAATCAAAAAGTCAGAAGAAAATAAATCTTGGAGATAATTTTAAGATTCTGCTCTAAATGAACAGTTTGTTGTCACTCTTCTTTCCCACTGTTCAGAGTGCTAGTCTACCTAAATACACTCCACAGTCCCTTGGCTTTCAATTCAGTGCACATCCACTGATAGAGTGGATTAGTCAGCTTAATTTATCTGAAAGGGCCCTGAAGCCTGGTATGTTTGAATTCTGCATTCAGGAGCAACCTTGGTTTACGTTCTGCGTGCAAAGTCATGGCAAAGCCTGGGATGAAAATCCTTTCTTCCCCTTTACCTTTTGTGTGTATTCTCTGAAAAGCATTTCAGCCTTTCTGTGAAGATTTACTGCTAGCTTGATAGATGTTACTCCACTAAAAACCCTGCAGAGAAAATAGGCTGCTTAATGCCCCTGTCAGGTTTGTGTGTCTGCTGTCAGGCTGTTGCCTACTTTCTCTACTGTTTTCTTGCCTGGCATGTCTGTGCACTGAGATTCTCTGAAGCTCTGTTGATTAAGTCTGCAGAAAAGAAGTAGTCTTTTGGATTTTAATGTATTATATAAGATTATCATACATCAAAACCCCCTATATATATATTTATAAAAAAAAAAGTGTATGTGTGCAGGTCTATACACATACACTGATCACTTCTAAACTATGATACATGGGTATCCAGTATCTTTTAACTACAAATTTCTATGAAGAATAATTTGCTGCACAAGACTTGCACAGGCCTTGTGTTAACATAAGCCTTTAAATTGAAGGAGAACCTTGATGCTTGCATAAAGGAGAAATTTGCCTTTTCATTGCAAAGGACAGCTTCAAAAACATAAGAAAATGTAAACAACAGGGTGGAAAGGAATAATTAGTTAGTCTGGCTTCCTGGGTAGGAGACAAGGTAAAGAAGAGGCAGGGATTTGAAATACTTCTTAGGCACTTTATTTTATTAAATGCTAACACACATATGTATCAGTCTTCAGGGGCTGATTTTAACAGGTGAGTATACTGGATGGACAGGTTAGTCACAACTCTAAGGATTGCCAAGGAAGGTAATTTCCTCTGTCAATTTTGTCATGTCTTCCAGGAGGAATGCAGGAGATTTTTCCTTGTTTGTCCCTGTATTGAGAATAAATAAATAGGTCAAGTTATTTGGGAAACATCTGTCACACAGAACTTAGTATTTCAGGCTTTTTTGCAAGTATTGCTTACAGATCAGCGTTACTGCACGGTCAGGGCAGAGGGTTTTGTTCTTTCATTATCTTGCTCCAGCTGCCAGGAGGAAGTGCAGGGTTACCCTTTATGTCCCCCCAGACAGCACACATCACAGACTTTGCACATCTCATCATACCTTTCCTGGTTCTTGGCCCTCCTTCTTGTTGCCCTTGTACTTCCTTTTCTACACCCTAGTCTCCTTCCAGCTAAAAAGCTTGCCCATAATTACTTTTTCTCAGTTGTTACCACCCTGTACATCTGTAACCAGACTTAGTATTTCACATGCTGCTAACTAGTTAGTCTCAGCCTCATATGGTATTTCTCATATGGACCTCAATATTCCCTCCAGTGATCTGTAACATTTGGACATGTCTCACAGAACTCCCCGTCGACCACCTGAAGATCCAGCCATCCCTTTCTGAGCTTTCTGTAACTACTTCTGTAAGCTTCTGAGCTTTCTGATCCTGCTGAACAAGCTGCAGTCTCCTCTCTCAAAGTCCAAGGTCATTATTCTCTTAGTCATCATCCTCATTTCTTCTAGGATCTTGAACTACCTTTTCTTATTTTGCAGCCAAGCCTGCTATTGACCTTCACTCATTGTAGAAGTAAATGTACTTGCATATGCATGAGTAGCAGTTCCAGCAGAGTGCCTCTCAGAGTTGGCTAATCCAGCTGACTTGGAGAAATGGTCTCTAACACACTTCAGAAACCTCTGTTGCTTCTGCTCTGCTGTGTTGCCCTTTGAGCATGTGTCAGGGTGGCTCAGGTACCATGAACACCAGGGCCTGCAACTACAATCTGAAGGCTTCTTTTACTTTTGCAAAGAAGGCTCCATCTTGGTCTTCTAAGTGATTGGATTCCAACCATGACATCCTCTTTGTTGGCCTTCTCCTTGTTCCTTACCCATAAACTCCTGATTAGCTCAGCTCTTCTTAGTATTAGTGGAGTACCATGCATTTGAGCTCCTTAATGGAGAGGTCTAAAGCTGGCTAGTGAAAGAAATAATACAGCAAAAGCAATTTCTCTGTTTGTTTTGGTTATTAACCAGACCATCTGGAAAGCCTTTTAAATTGCATTTGTGTCACTTCAGTTGATTTGATTTCTCCTGTTTTCAAATGGTTGCTCATTCTGTCTTCTGAAAACATTTTAAATGTTAAATGCAGATGTTACATATATTGCAAGGCAAATAATACACGTTTCTCCTCTTGAACTAGCTCCTGGGAGTGTTTAACCTTTTCCGGGTTTTAAAATGTCATTTTAAATCTTTGTCTAAACCTGTCCTACAGTAAAAGAAGTCACTGTGCTGTGTTTTTAAGAAATTCACTAATGGAAGCTGTCTTTTATGTAGTAAATGTAGTAACAATATCAGAATGAAGCACTAACTTGTGTAAAATTGTTGTGCAGCAGTTCTGCAGAAGTGACCCTGGATTCTTTATGACTGGCTCATATTTCAAAAAGGACTGTAAATTCCAGGTGCAGATTACTGTGAATTTGTAAGATTGTACTAGTTTTAAATTTCCTGTGTAATTTGTTTTGTGCAAGGTGTCTTGGTTTGAGAGAGGACTAATTCTGTTCACTGGTTTTACTTTTCAGCTCAGTTCTTCTAACCAACTGCACTGTCTGAAGGTAGCAGCCTGTTCTCACAGAGAGTGTCTGCTGCTAGCAGTGATAACACCCCATGGTTAGAGTCACTGCCAAGGGTTGGTGTGCAGACCAAGGCCACTGATGGGTCTTGTGCATCACGTTGGGGGGTGAAGAAAAGAGAAAGGCCACACCTGCAGGGAGGAGTGGACAGGACAGGCAACCCTCAACTCTTTCCCTTATTCCCTTTCTCCTCCCCTCTGGGGAGGGAATGGGGTTAACGGAGAGCGTCTGTTATAGGTATAAGGGGCCACCCTGACCCTAAACTGTGACACAAGGCTAGATCTTGCTCTAAGATTCTGTCTTTTTAAAGATTCAAGAGAGATGCCCAGCTTTTCACCCAATCCAGACAGAGGCATAGTGGAGTTACTGTGTTAATACGCACATGCAATAGCTTTCTATAAGCAAAGAAAAGGCAGTATTTTAAGTCTGATACACCATTCATTTGAATTAATTTAAAAAAATGTTTACTGATGTTTGATTTGACTTATTCAGTAGCAAACAAAATTGGTAGTGTTCTTAAAGCCATAAAATGGTCTTTGGAGTTTTACTCTTTTAACTTACTTCCTGAAAATCTTTGTCTACTTCCTTTGAATTGAAGGAGGTACTTGAGTATTGCAGGTGTTTTGTTCAGTTACCACTGATCAATGTTAGGGAACCATGATATCTGGCCACCTTTGTTTCTGTTGATGAATAGAACTGTCAGTTGTACTTTCTTCTATAGTAGCAAAACAATCCATTGGTTTCAGTATTGCTTTTAGAAGCTGATTTAAAATATATTTCTGTAAGAGTTTGCTCCCAAGAAGTCATTCCGTTTCACACCAAAATATGACACAAGATTGTTTTTTGGTTTGTCAGCTGAATTTGTGTTGCCATTGAAAGGCTACCATGGTCTGAGGACTTGCAGTGTTTTTAGTTTTTAGTGTTCTGTGTTAGAGTTTCTGAAATCTTGCTAAGTAACTTTCCTGGTTTTTGTCTGTCTTTATGAGAAAGCCTGGTACCTTTCTTATTCCAGGAGGGTGCGTGAAATGCCAGCACTGAAACCAAAGAGTAGCTGTTAACTTCAGGTTGAGTAGGATTGTTGTCTAAGTGGCATCTAATGGATTAATGAAAACTAATATTGCTCTGATATTAGAGCTGATTCATGTATTTAGGTTTTTTATTATGACTGAACTCTAGATTTGGCAAATCATTAAGAACCTTACATTATGAGGAAACTTTTAGCAGTAGTAGAATGTGTTTGACTCAAATTTTTCTGTTTGTAACATACTATGGAAAAGAGGCCATAATGAGTCAAAATGCTGAGATTTCTTTGAGAATTTATGTAATTGAAAGTGTTTGGGGATGATTATTTGTACCCAACTTTGTTTAAGCTTATCTACTGTTCCTTTCTTAGCAAATTAAGCCTTAACACCTTTCCTCTCCCCCAAGTTTGAGGACTGTATTCTTTCAGTTCAGATGTCATTTGAATTCTGATATCACTGTCTTTTTTGGTAGGGTAGGGTTGCTAGGCAGTATAGAAAAATAGGCCTACACTAACTAGTAATTAATTTTGTGCAATTAGTAAAGTAAGACATCAGTGCAGAACAGCAATCGGGCAAGTGGGATTTCCTATTTGAATGAGAAAAGCTGTGGTGAGGTCTCCTCCACATCACAGGCTGCGCTTCTGGATTGTTTTTTTTAACTTTGATTGTGGAGAGAGTAGTTTCTTTACCTTGTCAACCTTTTTTCTGGAGCCACGATCCCAATCTTTGGTACTAGCTCTGGAGACTCAGAAGAGAGGCTGTGCTAAAATCGGAGTTTGCAACCCTGTGTATGTTGTGTGTGTCTGCATGACAAAGAGGAGTGAACACAAGTTGTGTAGTTGCCATACAGGGCTTACCCCTTGCAGTACTTTGTCAACAGTTGACAGCAATACTTTATTTAGAATAAAGTTATGAAATTTGGAGCATCAAAAAAGTGTCCTGCAAAAGATTTTTTATATTTTTTATTTGCTACTTCAATCCTCTTGGCAAAGAGATTGACATCTTAGCAATCTCTCTATATGTGTTTTACTGTGCCTGGTGTTAAGGGCCCATTTCAGGTTTGAACTTCCTCCAGCTTGCTGCCACGCTTGGTTATTTTTGTTTCAGTTAGTCAGTAGGCCAAACTTTAGCGTAGGTTCATTGCAAAGGTAATTACTGTTAGCTGTCAAACGCTGAAACAATTTTAAGATTGTTGGTTGCTCCAATTCCAGTTTCCAAATGTCGTGTGTCATCCTGTCAGCAGAGCATTGTCAGTAAATGTGCAAGATACACTGTATGATGAGATTCCATTGATCTTTTTTTTTTTGTAAACCTCTATTTTTCTTTATTATTGCTGGTAGCTGTTTGTAGAATAAAAGTTCTGGGTTATTGGAAATACTTAAATAAAAGTAACTTTACATAAAATTGAAGACTTTATTGAAACACTTGTTTCTCATCCTAACAGCGTGGGCCGCTTTTTGAGTGAGTGCGTCTCCACTTGTCAGTGTCTCAACCTGGGCCAGTACCAAAACTGTCCTGTTTCATCACGGATGTCGTTGTATTTTGGTTTTGTTTCTGTTTTTTGTTGTTTGGGTTTTGGGGTTTTTTTTTTGTTTATTATATAAGCAGGGTTGACCACTCTGTCCCATTGGCCACCATTAACAGTTCAAGGCTCTCCAGGGCCTCTAGTCTGCTCTTGCTGCTCTGCAGTACCATTTGGATGCTTCATTATCTGTTTATAGTGACATTTCTAGCAGGAAGTATAGAATTGATTTTTCTCCTGTGGGATAACTCAGGTTTCTTTATTCAGAGCTGCCTGGGGAATAGAAGCCATAACACTGTCTACTTGAAATAAGCAGCATGGGGAGGAGAGGTGGTATATAACTGCACATAATCTGAATCATGGTCTTTCCTATGTGTATGTGCACGTGTATATATGTAGTCATTCAGTTGAATAAATACCTTTGTTAAACACATGTGCAAGCTGTGAATCTTACAAATAGATCAGTTCTGTATTACATTTTAAAATGTAGCTGTGGTCTCCATGCATTCCTTGCACAGTAACGATGTCACCCCACGTTTTTTTTTATTCACCTAATGAGAAGGGTCATGAACTCTGAAAGAGACTTAAATATTGAATTGTTGAATTTGGATTTGACAGGGTCAGGTATAATAAAAGTGGCCAACTATGAAGTTTACTGAAGTCAAATGGTCTGTTGGAAGACAGAGTGTCTCTTCCCATGCACTGCTTTCCAGTATTGTTTCACTACAGTATTTTTGCTTTTTGGATAATTTTTGTCCTTTCTTGCATAATTAGTATAACTTTGAATCATCATGAATAACTGGGTAAAATAATAACATTGTTGGCACTGCTAGTTACATACGCCATTAAGATAAAGCCTTGCTGTAGAGGGATGCAGGCAGGTGATATTTCCTTTAAGGGAGAAATGTCTTTCCCATAGCTTTTCCTGTAATTAGTCATTTGTCTATACTGTTTTTGTTCTTCTAATCTTTCCATCACTGCTAGATGGTGGGGGTAATGTTCTGGGTACACTTTTGGCAGTGAAGGACACGGACAGAGATCAGTGCAATCTCAGTCCTTGACATGCGATCCATGTATCTTCAATACCAAATTTACACAGGTGTTTCTTTGACAATATTTTACCATGAATCATAGATAATTTGCTCTTGTCTACAGCTTTTCAAGTTCTTTGCTTGCTTTCTTTCCTGGGAGGATTTGTAACCATTCTCAAGAGTTCTCAGTTATTTCATCTTCCTTCCTTTCCCAGTGTTCACTTAAATTTTTCAAGCTACATTGTCCTGTTGCAGGCCAAATACTGTTTTTGTAAATATATCGGTCAAAATGTATCGATATGAATTACCATAATTAAAACTGAATCAGTTGAGCCATAGATGAGGGCTTCCAATTTTGTCAAATTGTGTGTATCTACCTTTCAGATTAATTTACTTCTTTAATTCTGCTCTTTAGATCACTTGGTCTTGCAATGGCACCTCGAGTGAGATTTCTGCAAAGAGTTCAGAAGCAGCTATGTGCAAAGGAGGCAGCTGATGGGACAGATCACTTGAAGGAAACAGACCAAAATAAAAATACCCTCGCCTTGATAAACAAGGAAGGAGTGGAGAAACATGGAACTGATTTCAGTGGAAAGCTCTCACTTAACAAAACAAAGGAAAAGGAGAGAAGGAAAGAAACTGAGGAATGTTCTGCTTCCACTGGTAGTGCTGAGTCTGAGGATGAACTGAAAGAAATATCTGAGGAGGAAGAGGAGGAAAAAGACGTTCCAGTAGCAAGCAGGGTACAAAACCCAGACTCTGTGCAGTTCTTTGAAGATGATGACGACGACGATGATGATGATACTAAAGATCTTGATTTGCTGACAGTGAAACGACGGAATGTGTTTGGTGTGGAAGCTAAAGATAATCCAGCACCGGTAAGTGCACTGTACAGTAAGGCTCATGAATCATAATGATTTAATATTGGACATATTCCAAGTAAGGAAGAGGAGAAAAGAGAAAATTCTGCTCATAGCAGAATGCTGACTTGAAATCAAATGTGTTGTCTGTACGTATCAGAGGTCAGAACTGCTCACAAAAGATAAGTAATGTGACTTTATGCTTTTATCATTTTGTGTTATTAGCATAAAGTTTTATCTGCATAACAAGTATCCTTATAGTTGGTTTCATTTAGGAGTGACATGATTTGAATACCTGTGAAATTTTGACTGTTTTAATTCTTGCCACTTCCTGATTTGCTTGTACCTCTCTAAATAGCTGCTACTTTCAGTCACAGTTTTAATGCTGTACCTGGGTGCTGTAGCACTGTCACCCAGATCGCAATGTATGATGAGCCACTTCCCCATGCAAATTGTAACACATGACCTTTGCAATAATGTAACCTTCAAACCACAATCTTAACTTTCAGCAGGACGTTTGCCGTTAAGAATTGAGCCAGTGCACTTCTTGTAAAGCATGGTTATGAAAGCTTATTAAAAGTATTCAGGTAGATCTTTAATTTCCTTGGCAAGTGGCTTCAGGATTTCTCTGTGCTTGGTGTTCGGAGAGACACTGCTTTCATTTAGTCTTTACAGTGTTATAGTAAGGGTGGCTTTGGGTTTTAAAAAATTATTTCTATAAAGCAGATTTGGTACATGCATATTGTGATTATTTTTGTGTGTCCTTGGCTATTGTGGAACTATATGTAGGAAAGAGATCCGAGTGAAATAGCCATGTGGTTCAGCAAGATGGCTTTCTGAACTTATAGGCGTGCAAGGGGAGCCTCTTGTTAGCAAAGTATTTATTTTACCAACTGGTATTTTAAATCTCTCCCTCTTTTTTTTTTTTTTTTCCCCCTCCTGTTATTTAACATCACAGGGCACTTGTCATGAACTTATGCTAATCAGCCCAGTAGCTGCATTTATAAGCAGCATCTTCCTTCAGCAGTGTATATTCTAGTTTTATCAGCTAACTTTGTTAAAGATGAGCAGTTACACAGGAACCTACCACAGCCTGCACTCTTCTTCACTACGAGGAGTCTGCTGTAGGTTGCCATCTTGTCTCTGAACTATAGGATGAGGATGCTGCTGGAATTAATGTCTCTTCCTGTTATTCTAAGCCTGAGCTGCACTGCCTCATCACAGCCACTGCCTAGCAGTAGCTTATATTTATTAATAAATATAAGTTTCATGTAGAAAAGAAATTGCTGTTTTAAAAATACAGCAGAGTAAAAGGTTTCTGCCTTAGTTAGAGGTTGATGTTCTCACAGCTTTCATGTTGCTCCTTGAATTTTCCACGCTGAAATGCACAGACAATTTCATGTTGCTTTTGTACATTGGAAAGTGTCGATAAACTGCAGTGAGGGTTAGTGGTTTGTACTTGGTGTGGAAGACCTCGTATCGCCTGAAACCTCTTGTACATGGGGGCATAATAATGAAATAATGAGTTATTCTAAGCAGCTGTGAATAAAAATCAAAAGTCTCAAGATCTGTATCATTAAGAACTTAAATATAATTTAAATAATTGCCTCCAGAAATGCCTATGCAATATATAATTTTTAGAAAGTAGAAATACACAGCATACTGTTGCCTAACTGTGAGAATTCGCCTTGATCAATGCATACGGTAATGTGGTATTTATTACCTTATGTTACTGTGAAAATTGTTGAGAAACCATGGAATGCTTTGAACGTAAGGATTCTATTTTCAGTAGGAATAAGAGAAGAAAGGTTTCTGTCTGTCACAAACCGTATATTGTCCTTTAATGTTTTGGTATACAAATACGTATATAACAGAAATCACATAGAAGGATTCAGGTATTGTGCATCTTTTAATTCATGTGTATACGACAGCACCACATTTTGTGGATGTTAAAACAAAATTGGTAACTTGCAATACTTTTTATTACCCACACCCTTCCCCCCCCCCGTGTTTATTTTCTGAATAAAAGCTTTGAAGTTGTTATTACTGCATTAAGGTAGAGCAGTTTGTATCTAAAGAATTAGAAAGGATTCCTCTGGGGTGTGAGAAGCACTGAGCAGCACAAGTGCTGTTTTCCTGTTGCTGTCTGTTGGAGTGTCCTTCTAGGGAGGACTCAAGAACCAGTTTGACTAGAGTACTGGTTCCTTGCTGCATTTTGATGCTGTCACAGTGCATCAAATGCTGAAGAGAATCTAGGAATATGAACATAGAGTGTATGCTCAGATAGATCAGTTAGGAGTTCCTGTTTTTTGTTTTATTTTATTTGTTTTAAATGTACTCTGTGCTAAATAAGATAGAGGAGCCCTGTGCAAACATTAATATGTGATCATCTAATTGGGAGATTATGAGTATGCCCTCAAAAGGTGATTTCAGTTTGCATTTATGCTTTTAATATGTGTCACTGATTTTGCAATTTTACTCTTCTTATATGATGCTTCTTGTTGACAGCAGAATGGTCATGCTGTGATTGTTGAGCTTCAGTAAATGGAAACATTACATTCAGCTTCAGTTTTTGAACAGCTGTTGTTAGAGACACCATTGCTTCCTCATCATCCGTCTAGTGGAAGAAGGAGCAAGAGGAGGTGTTAGGCTGGCTCTGAGTATCCCATGTGGTGACATGATTGAAGGGGGAGTGGGCTCATCCATCTTTGTAACAAGGGAAAGGAAGTGGACACAAGGAGCAGAGATTATTTAACCTGATAATGGAGTAGAAGGGGATTTGTGTGACTTTCTTAGAATGCTTTTTGTTTTTGTTGAGCATCCATGGTACCCAACCTAACCATGAAAGGTAGGCCACAGTGTGAAATGAGATACATCCAATGTTAGTTCTGCTAATAGCATGGCTTGTGGCTTGATTCTGCTCTTTCCCTTTCTTATTGTGGCCCTTGGTCATGTATGTGCTTTGTCTGTGTTGTTTTGTGGCATGGGGGGGGGGTTGGGGGTGGAATCTCTTCTCTGCACTGCTGTATAAAAGAAGAAACCTTGGATAATGTGGAAGGCCTTGGTAGACATTACATTTCTGTTATGAGCTTCTGAGCTCATTTTTAGAGGTACTTACTATCTGCCCTATTTGAAATTTACTTAAATGTGTCAGGATTTTAAGCTGGTGATATAACTCCTGGGACTTACTTAGAAGTACAGCGTTCTTATGCATAAAAAGAAGGTCAGCTGTATGTGTAGAGCCATTAGCAGATCCACGGTATTTAGCTGTTGTGCTAACGTTATGGAATTTATTCGTTTCAAGTGCAGTTAGCAGTATTATCAGTACTGATGTTGCAAAGACTTTAAGTACTCCCTGGTTACAAACTTTGTTTTTAATGCTAATTTTATGAAAGCGGTCTTGCATTTGGAAATGCAAAGGCTGTACTTAGACTTCAAGCATTATTTATTTTGAGAACTAAGATTCAACCTATAGCAGGTTTTTCTTGGTTTCCCTTATGCTTTTAACTTTAGTCATCTTGCCAGACATATCGCACGCTGTCAAGCTTGTCTTCTGCTAGTGAATTTTTTGTTTTAGGGTAGAGAATATTAAACTGCTGAGTTGTTAAGATTGCTGTGACTCCTCCCCTGCTTCCACTTCTCTCGTTTTGTGGACCCCTAAAACTTTTCAAGTGGGGTATTTACTGGCTGCTTGGAACACTGTAGTAAGCATAAGTGTACAGAGGGCTGCCTTAAATAGTACTTGCAGATTCCTTGGAGTTAGTCCGGACTCTTGAAGAGCCTGCTGTTTGAATACTGTGGCTGTGGAGGGAGATGATTTTTTATGTCATGATCAGCTACCTGTCTAGCTAGCTGGCTTGCCTTGTAATTCTACAGTATTACATACAGTGAAATTTACTTATGCTTTTCAGACACATAGACACTGTAAGATGACATATTATGACCTGGATGTGTGCAGATTTATAACAGCAGGAGAGAACAGACAAGAGTCTATCTCCCTAACTAGAGGTTGCAGGTGAGTCTATGCCAAGAAACAGAAAATGATAGCTAGTTGTAAGGTGGACTTTGCACAGAAAATGGATCAAGAAAACATCATTTAATATGCACCAAAATGAGAACATAGTCCTCTAGAATTTTCTTGTGTGACATTGAGGAGAAAGCCCGTTACCTCTGCTGAAATCCAAATTATTTTTCAGAGATGTGATTCATCTTGATTGCTTCTCTGGCTTTTCCTTCTCAATGGGATTTCTCTCCTGTTCCACATTATGAGAGAGATTTTCATCCATTTTTTTGTTTCTATACGTTTTTCCTGTACCAAGCATCTTCTCATTCCTCTTACAGCTCTTACTAGCTTTTATTCGTTCATATTCATTCTTTTAAAATGGGTGACTTTGTCTCCTTGCTGCTTTTCAGGGGATGGCAAGATAGAAAATACCCAAAGGAGGGAAGAAGCTAGGGAGCAAGCTGGCTGAGTCTAGTAGCGGTCTTGTTCCCATAGGGATAGCCTTCTTTGCTCCTTCTGTAGCAGTGTGCTGTGTCCACGAGGAGAAAGGTGCTCTGTTCAGCCTGCTAGCTATAAAAAGAGCATTATTCCTTGGAGTTGTGTTGCAAAAGCTAGCATTCTGGAAGAGAATGCGCAGAAGTTATTTATTTTTAAGTTAAATAGAAGTCAGTACAATGATGCATTATATACCATAAATTCTCCTTCCTGCAGAATGTAAGAGCCTTAGGTTCAGGTTCTCAAACTAGTAACAGTATTTCTAGTTGAATTACAGCAAGTAATGATTTATATGAAGTACAAAATATTTGCATACAAGTGAAATAGGCCTGCATTTGGATATTAGCCAAAGTGCTTCAAGAATCCAGTGTTAGGAAAAAATATCTTTTATCAGCCATGAATGGAAATGAAACCTGCTGATGGTACCTTAAGCCTCTTTAGGCACAGCAGCCAATAAAGAATGCAAAGTGGATAGAAAAATTTATGGAAATCACATTTTTCCTTCCATGCAATGTCAGTACGTTAAATACGATGAAAAATTCTTTTTTAAGAATGTGATGTCCAGTTATATATTCTATGTAATTTTAAACAGTCTGGTTGTTCAGGAGTGCTTCTGTAACCTATACAAAGGACATAGCAAAAACATTTCTTTGAGTTTTGCTCTTCAGATTTGCAGGGATGTTCATTCCTCTGGCTGTATTATTTTAAAGTAGAACATTCATGACTTGCTTGCTAGATTAAACTGTATAACAGAGGCTTTTCAGACAGTCCTTTGTAAAACCCCATAATCCATATTAAACTCCAGATCTGTAGGTCGCTTACTGTTTTTTATCTTTCTTCATTGCTTTTTCAGGTTATTTGCTCTAACATCTTTCTTCCTGCTGCACATCCATCTTCAAATTTCTCTGTAACGATCTCCATTCCAGTTAATTTTTTAGCAACTTACTAGAAACTTCTGTAGTTTACAGAAAAGTCCACTGCAGATATTTAGGTTTCTTGCACCTGTAAAGCAGCATTCCAGGTATTTGTGCCAGTCCTTGTGATGTTTAGGAAAATTCAAAAAACTGTGTGATTAGAAGTCTCTCTGAGTTACTGGCAAGCTATGTATTTCAATTGAATGGCTGCAATATATCTCTTAGATAAATAAAATTGTCATTTGAAATATTTTAAATCTTATTTAAAATCTGGATAGAAAGTATCATTTGGAAATTTTGTTCGATTATCTGCCCTTGTCACAGATCTTAGCCTCCTGTATCATAAGTTATGGAGTACATAATTCTGATGTGCTATGCTTTGCTTTGGGACAAATGGTTATATTTCAAAGTGCTTTTGACCGCTGTGAACGGTGCTGGTTTTGATGCCCGCAGTCCACCTCGTGGGCATTTGTCACTTTTGTAAATAAGAATCTGGTGTAGAAAGATTCCAGATGTGTAAGGGGCTTGCCTTGGACACTTTTATTACAGCTCTCCTTTGAGCTGGGAAAGGCTTCCCCTGGTCTGATGGGAGTTGTTCACAAGTCGGTGGCTTTTCCAGCTGGCTGCAGTGTGCTGCTTGTCTTCTAGAACAAGGGATGTTCACAAGTTAGTAGCCACTGTAGCACGCTTCTGAACTAAGCAGTGCCACCTTTTTGTTTTAGTTACTGAAGCTGTGGGTTAAAAAAATCCTTAACTCCATATGCCACTGAAGCATCCTCACAAGTTGTCTTCACTCTGCTGAACCTGCTGAAGTTTCACATCCTTCTCTTGCCCTAATGAGAGGAGGCCATTTTGCAAAGTGTTTCTCTGCCTGGCTTCACTGAAATACTTTGAAAGTTATGTTTAACAGTGTAAGTATTGAACCCTTTCTTCAGTGCAGATGTTTCTGGAGGATTGATGGTTCACGCAGTGCAGAGTGGTGTGAGCAGGCTAGGCTATTGCTTGCACGCTCAGGTTTCAGCATTGAGTGCTAATTCGAATGTCTTGGGATCAAATAGACTCAAAACGACTGAGATTTGTGGTCTTGTATCTCAAGAAATATTAGGGTACTGTATTATTTTTAAATGATACACTAAAATATAATTAGTTAAATGCTTCTAGTAGGTTACTCAAGCCTGCAGTAATACCCTTAGTTTTAATTGTGCTTAATCACTGATTTATAGCCTTGTTTAATATATTCCAGCAGTTTCACAGATGAGAGTGAGTGAGCCAAATACTCTGCGTTAAAACTTCCTGTTGTCATCAATATTGTCTGTATCCATAGGATTTGTAAATTCTAAAATGCCAGTTTCCTTTGAAATCATTAATGCTTGAGAGCTTGGCTGAGTGATGGTTTTGGATATGTTTATGACTACAACATAGTTTCTGGATAAGTGATCTAGAATTTGAGTGCTAAAATGGTGAAATGCTGTAAGAAATTATGCAGCACTGAGTTTTAAAGGAAAAGCTCTTTTCTGAAGTAGTAATAAAGCAGACCAACTAGCAAACACATATCCAGAGTCTCCCAACTACTGTTAGCACAGTGTATCATTAAAATGATGTGAATTAGTCTACATTGTATATGTGGATGTCTTCTCTGATAGCAGGCATCTGCTACTGAAAGCATTGCTTAGCAGACTGTTCATGCACACTTTAAACAATGTTATAGGCAGATTTCTGGTTTTGTATCTGAGTTGTGTAATTATTATTTGGGATCATTTGATAATTGTGGGGGGAAAAAAATAAAAGTGGTTTTGGTGATGATCATAAGCTATTAGCCAAAACGAGTCCCTGGCTTCATTTTCTATTTTCATTACTAATCACTAATATGCAGATTGCAATTTATGACTATTTTTAAAAGGAAAAAAAGGGTGTAGTACACTGTTTCCAAACAGTGCCCTGCTAACTGACCAGGAACTAGGGATCATGGCAAAAATTAGTTTGGTCACAGGGAGCTGATGCTTCTTGTTTTTATGTTACTTTAATTTGTCCCAGCAGTGGAGTTGTAGTGTTTGCAGGAGCAGCTGGGAGGGAGTCTGGGCTCTCTCTTCTCCATCTTGGATAAAGAAGCAGCTACTGCCTCTGGGGGGATAAAAATCTCTTGAAAGAGCTTTGCTTTGAATGAGTGAAAGGAAATTAAAACAGTGAAGCCCACAGCCGCTAGCTTTATTTCAGTCGAAAAGAAACAAAGCATAAGTCTCTTTGGGCCAGCCTAGCAGAGAAGTCTTAGAGGTCTCTTCATTACCTATAGCATCCTGTTTCTGTGGTAGTTCTCCCCTTACTTCATCACAGGGTTGTTCCACAACTTTGCTTGAGCTCTGTGTGTGTTTGTTCCTCCTGCAGGAAACTTGATCTGGCTGATTCTCAGCAGATCAAGACAGACTGCTTTCCGTGCTCCTTATGGTGTTGTATGTTCTGTATGGACCTCTGTGAAATAATAGGGTTGTGCTTGAGAAGTGAGATGTGTGGCAAACGTGCCTGACAAAAATGGGTGTGTGTCAGTAAATCCCCTAGAAAAGCACGCAGATGGGAAGAATTGTTGCTGTCCTTGAGTGGGGGGAGCCCCATGGGAAAACAAAATGACAGAGATAACTTTGTGAGGAGCTATATGGCAGTGTAATTTCTCTCAGATCTGTCCCCGGTGTGACCAAGATGACAAAGCATTCTTTGAAACTGTGTTTCATGGTATTTTTCTGTGGTAATATTGACTGCGCTTCTTGCAGAGAGACTGTGCAGGTTGGCAGCTGGAGAAGAAAAGCCAGTATTGTGATTCTAAAATTAGTTTTATCCACTAATGGCGTGGAAGAGAAGGAATGTGTCCAAGGTACTTGTTCCACGCTGATCTAGCTATGAGCATGCTGGGAAGGGAATACAAAACAGTATCTATTTGAAATAATAGCTAGTAGTGCCGCTGTTCATTTTGAACTGGAGTTGCTGAAAGTGCTTTCCTTGTTTCCATAATATCCTCACTGAGCAAAATGAATACTGGTTGATGTTTTTTCTTCGCCGACACTTTGGTATCTCTGAGCCAGAGCACTAGAGTCCTCAAAGCACCAACTCTGCGGTGGCAGCTTTCCACCAGGTTCACAACAGAAGGACTGGGTCCTGCAGAGCATGAAATGGCAGTATATGTTTCGGTCTCCGTTGGTCTCTTGCTGCCTAGGTGGAGAAGAATGCACATACCTCAGAATTTTTGGGAAGTACTATTTTTGCAATCATCACTGTTCCCCCATATATACCATACTAGTCTGAGTTTTGTTGGTCTGTACTTCTGGGTGATGTTCTTGCATTTGGCTTCTTTATGTCATATGAACATGTCACAATATAACGTTTATATCCCAAACAAGGGATTCTTCTGGTGAGGTCACAAATCTCGGAGTGACTCCAAACCTTTTTTTTTTTTTTTTTAACCAAGGGCAATAGAAGAACAAGCTGATAATACTAAAATGCATATTAACAGCTGCGTTAAGCCTTTCCATCTGAGGCTTGTTTACATTAGGATACGCTGAGAGACAAAATGTACTTTAGCCATAGCTGTTTACAGACTTGCAATGCAGTAGGCACATGTGCTGGATTCAGTCGTATTCCAGTCATGAGGAGTCACTGATTTAGGCTTGAAGAAATCAGTAATTCCTCAGTTTCCTCATGTATTTTGGGAATTGCATGCTGACCTAGAATAACATCATCTCTGCTAAAGAATAAATCTCTGTGAACCATTGCTCTTATTTCCTGCAATGTCTAGTTGGTGTGAGATTGAGCATGGGGAGAGGACAAGTTCTGAGGAGTCCCGTGAAAGTTTACACACCCTGGCTCACAGATGAATACTGTGTTTGCAAGTCAGGTCTTCACTGTGCTTTCTCATGTCCTCTTTCTTGAGGTTTTCACTTCATGTTGAAATTTGAGACTCACTTGAATTAGATATGGGATTTATATTTGCAGAATGAAGTTAAAGTTTTGAGTCTTTTTGGTTTTTTTCATATTATTTTCATTGCCATTTTGGGGGCAAATTCAGGGCCTCAAATAAGATACTAAAATGTATATACAGGTGTGGGTTTTTTTGTTTTGTTTTTGTTTTGTTTTGGTTTTTTTGTTTGTTTTTTCTTTTTTTTTTTGTTTTACTTTTAACATCTGTGGGTGTAGTAATTTGTTACTTTCTCTGTCTTTTTTTGACAATAACCTCCCCAACAATGTTGCCTGAAAAGTATAAAGAAGTTCTTGTTTATCTATTATTTTTTATGGTGGCCACAAAAAGCTGAAGGTTTTTAACAATAAGTATACTATGTGGAATATATGTATGCTACATGTCAAAATGATGTGGTAACAAGAAAATAACAATAGCAGAAATCAAGTGGTGTTATCAATGAAAGAGCATGGTAGGTCAGTGACTGGTGATGCAAAATGTATTTAGATTAGTGGACTAAAGAGAAATACTCATCTTATTTCCAGCTTTAGGACATAAATGTTGACTTGGAGTATCTAGCACATACAACTCTTAGACCAGTTTAGAAACAGTGTTGGAAGGGGATGCATTATAAAAGAAAGCTTTGTAAGCAGCTGTGACAGAATTTATTGGGACTGATGGGAAGAGGGGATTGAAAGGAGAAAGGAAGGTGAGGTGAGAGACTGTTGCTGGAAGGCAATAGTTTTGTATGGGGATGACAAACAGATGAGGCATCTTTCCAAGCTTGATCCTTGTGGAGCCTGTAGGATACTGTCAGCAGATTCCTGTGTCTCTCACCATCGTGTTTATGCCACCTCTTTTTTTGCATAGATTTATGATGTTAGTGTGTTGCTCAGTACCACAGTTTTGAATATTGACTACTCAACTAAAATGTGATTTCCTAAACCCCCCCCAGCCCCCAGCTCTTCAGTGCTGCACTAGTTGCATTTTATAGTTGTGAAAGGAAGTGAGCATCTAGTCTGACTTATCCAGATATCCCAACCCCGTTATTTTACTCTATCACTCCTATATTGAATGCAAAAATTGAGTTTTACTGAAGTGTATCTTTCAAAAGGTATCCTGTCTGGATTTGGAGACATGAAGACATTAAAAATCTACCACTATTGGTAACTTTTTCCAGTGGTTTAACTCATTTGTATGTGTTGCCTTGAAGAAGTGGATATGGAATTGGAGAATAAAGACAACAGAGGACATAATAAGAGTAAAGCAGCTGAGAATAAAGATATTCTGGCAAACATTCCTTTGGCCTGCAAGAAAGCCTTTATTTTAGCACACAGAAGAATGTGAGAAGAAAATGTGATACTGTTACGGAGGAGGTGAATGATGTGATGTAGATTGAAAATGCAATGTGCAAATGTAAATTAAGGCAGCATTTAGTTTAGGGACACTTTGTTACTGAATGTTATCAAATGTTGCACATCATGTGGAAGGCGTCCCATAGTTCCTTAGGTATAGAAAAGATTGTGTGGGGGTTGAAGGTTAAATATTCTGACTGACTGAACTGGAGTCAAATTTCTGCTTTTTGCTGGTTCAAGTATTATAATTAGCTTAACAAGGCAAGACTTAAAAGAAAGAGGAAAATTCTATTTACCATGTCTGCAGGTAATTTTTCTCTCTGTGAAGATCAGCATTTACTTTAAGCCAAGGAAATGTTATGTTTTCATTAGTTTTGTTCTTGTGGCTCTACTTTCACAATCCTTTTTAATGTGAGAAATTTAAAGCATAAATAACTTTGACTTCTCTCCATTTTCAAGAAGTATTTTATTCTTTTTAGTACAGCTGAATTTTTCAGCGGGTTATTGAAACTAATCAATCTTGACATTTCTTTGTTACTGCTAATCTCTTATGCTTAGGAAAAATATCTTCATATTTTATTTTACCTTTAGACACTTTTAAAGCACTTATGAGCAGTAGTAGTGTTCTATAACATTTCATGATGTAATGTAGAGCAGCTGCTAATGATTAAAACTAAGACAGCTATAATGGAATATCTACTAGGTAAATTGAGAAGAGACTAACAAGTAAATAGTGGTATGAGAAATATTAAATTATTCTAGTGGAAAAACACTGGAGAATTGAAATGTAATTTTAGTTTGATGCTTTATCAAGTGGGAGCATCTCATTGAAACACATGCATTAGCAAGTTTTCAGGTTTTATTTTTTTTACAGTTACTGGAATAATAGTTAAAAGGTATTTCAATTGATGCTGATGTTACCTATTCACATTAATGTAGCATAAGTGCTGCAGTCTTTGAAATGAGTAGAACTGTCCTGCCGTCCACCCTGTGCTAGTGTTGGGGTAGGTGATAATTGATGTAGTTGAAAACTGATTTCACTTATTGCCCTTTTCCGATGGATCTTCAGCTAGATGAATTTCTTGCCCGTGTGGCTGTACAAGCACCTCTGATTTCCTTTCCCTAGCAGAATAGTCTCTTCTACTGGAACTTCTCGACCATAATATCTACAAAGACAGACAATTCCTCAGATGTTTTATTGGGAGAAAAAGATGCAAAGTAAATTTTACATTATGATTTTGTGCCTGTATGAATGTTAGGAGGGTATCTAGGAAAGAGCATGAACTGCTGCTGCAAGATCTTATTACCAAATTGATATAACAACTGATATATCAATCAGATAAGAAGAATCTGTGCCACTAAAGGGGTTGAGCTACCCTGACAATAAACATCTGTGCTTCCTTGTGTCTCATCTCTGTCTGCTGCCTTAGCTTTTTCAAGAACAGAATGCTGCAGCATTCCCCCTCTCCCGAAGGAGTGACCTTGCTGCGTGGTTCCTGGTGGGTTATACTCTGAAGACACTCATCCAGTTAAATAAAGGGGAATTAATGCAAGGAGTTTAGCAGTGTAGCAGTTGAACTGGAGGAATAAGTAGTTGTACTGTTGCTTCTAGCTCTCAAATCCGAGTGTAAGGAGGAAGCTAGGTCAAATCCATGAAAATTAGCAAAAGCAGTTTTTATGCACTTTATAACTGTGTCTAAATAAAGCTTTGCAGCTAAAGAATTATTAGCTCTTCTTCTCAGTTATTAATCTGAGAAATGCAGTGCTTCCAAAAGACATATTCCCAACTAAATTAGATCTTATTTTTGCAGCACAAAGGCTCAAATCTATATTAAAGTATTTTTATCAAAACCAGATTAAATATACATTCAGGCAGAAGTTTTACAGAGGTACATATTCACCAGCTTGGTGTTTATATTAAATATTCAAACTTTTAAATCTAGATTGCATTCATTAAACTGTTCTTTTCCTGTTTGAATTTCAGAAAGTCTTCAGTGATACTTGTGTTAGGGTTTCAGAGGACTTGGATTGTGTTGGAATGGAGCCTGGAGCTCTGTACCTGGACAGAAGGACCATAGGAAACAGTGTGCATGAAAATGTCTGTCTCAGGTTGGCTTTCAAGAAATTGAGTGGGTGCATGTTGATAGAAAGAGGAGGAGAGTGATGTTCCGGTTTGGGGTAGTAAGGAGGAAGGAAAATTGTAAGCTAGGCTAATAATGTTGCTACAAAATCAGTGAAATAAGAGTATTTAATTTCCAAATGCCACATCTACTAAATTTGTTTCAAGAGTAAACCCAGACTTTCATATTCCTAGTTTTCTGCAGTGCTTTTGATCATTTCCTTTAGAATTTAATCCTCTTTGAAATGTGGTGGGCATTTGTGATTCCCAGGAAAAGTACCCTACATTGCTGGAAGCCATGAGTGTGATTGCAAAGAGGTGCGAAGCTCTCAAAGCTTGGACCTATCTTTATAGGTGTCAGCGACCAGGTTTTACCTTGGGAATGTTTAATAAGGTACAGTTGTGTGTTTGAGCATAATGACATTAATGTAGGGTAACTCAGGGTTTTCAGTCATGAGAGATTATATAGCAGTTAAGAAAAGCTAAAGTGGTGGGAGAGATGCAGATTATTACTTTTACAGATGAACCTGTAACCAGTTTTTTTTTTTCTGGTTTGTTTGCTCTGAACAAATACTATGAGCTCGTTTTCCATACTATATAAAAATATATATTTTTAAATTTTGAATTTATTATTCTTATTTATTATTTTTATTTTTACACATAGGTTGATTAACATTCATTGGGCAGTTCTGTGTACATTAATGTTCGGTGTTCTTGAGCTGTGTGTCTGTAGCCCCTGTTGCTTGCATTTGCAAAATCAATGGACAACTGTTGAAGGGCAAAGCTTTTGTTTCATGCTAACCTGTAATGCGAGCATGAACAGAGCATTTGGGCTTTTTGGACTTATCCTTTCCTCTTGTATTTGCACTTTTAGTATATCTTAACAAGGAAAAGTCCTGGCTTTTATCTGAAGAGAACTCTGAAAGCAGGACTTCCTATCCTGCCTGGCTTGATGAATTATAACTGAGTTTTACTGTCTGGAGACTTTTGCCATCCTCTTACCTTTGGCCGAGGGGCTGAAATCTATGAAGAAGAGCAATTGAGGGCTATCTATCATCTGCTTGCTTTTACAAAATGCCCTTCCTGAGATCCTGCTGGAGTGTACAGCTACTGCGCTCGCCGTGTTCACAGCCTGAAAGGACTTGGTACCAAATAGGAATTCAATGCTTGTGCTGTGAGACCTGGGGCATCTGAATGTCAAACTCTATTAGATGAAATTACATTCTTCTCCTACTTTAATAGGATTGCAAGGATAATATAGTTTAAATTTATAGTTGTCATAAGGATAAGGTCAGGAAGTAGATCAGAGATGAATTGGAATTGACCCTGTTTTCTTTTCACTTGAGTTAATTTACTGACTTACTAGGCTACCAGCCACTTAGGATTTAGTGCATGACTAAGTTGTCTGTCAGGTTGGGATTGTCTTAAACTTTTTAAAAAAAAGATATAAGGGATAAATATTTTAAGTATGTATTGTATATATTCAAATACACAAAGTATATATGTATGTAATGTATAAAGATAAAATGTATTATAGAAATTATTATTTTTTAATATATTTAATGTAATATGTATGTAATTCTTATATATATATGTGTGTGTGTGTGTGTGCAGATATATATGTTTATCTGAAAAAGATGCTGCCCAAATACTTCTGCCTCCATCATCTTTCCTAAGAAACTTTATGGCTGAGTCCCTGAACTCAGCACATTTTATGTGGTGTTCATTTTTCTAGTGCATGGCAAGAATCTGATGTTAAGTTTTTTCAAGTTTTCAAGTTTTGTGGTATTTCTTACAGTCTCATCTAGAAGTACAAGTTCTTAGCAAGGATTTTTCCGTATTTTGTTTCTGTGATTGTCTGGGGGATGCCTTGCTTTAGAAGGCAATTAGCAAAGGCCTGCAGAGGAGCAGGATGCAACCCTCTCTCAGGCAATGTTGATATTGAAGATATTTCATATGATGGTTTTAGGATAAGCTTATTTTTTTGTACAGGAGCTGTGCCTCACTTCATGTTCCCTTCTCTCTTTCTTACTCTGTGTTGTTTTTCTTTCGTTAGTGCTGACTATCACAAATGCAGGAGTAGCTGACTCGGGAAAGAGAATTTCTCACCAATCAGTTTTCTTTGTGCAGAAAGATAAATCTGCCAGTTTTCCCAGACTTCTATTTAGTATGAAATGCTGGCCATCAGATTTTCAGGAAAGAGAATGCGTTGATACCATCTTGAGCGCATTTTTGTATGTAATCAAGACTGGTCGTGAAGATTTCCTATTCATCCCAGGGAACAGTGGTAGGAGTTCTGGAACCTCTTTTCAGGAATAATTGTAAAGTAAGCAATCTTGTTTACCTTCAGGTGTAGAATGAGATGCTGAAGAGATAAGGTTTATGTACAGCTGTGTATGGTAATGAGTAGCTAGACTTGAGGAAAACCAAATCATCCCTTTCAGGTTATTCAGCCTACATGATTTCCTTCAGAGTATGTGGTTATGGTTAGTGGCTTGAACTTTGGCGGGTGCCCCCCATGTGCCAGGAGCGTCAGAAATCACTGCACTGTTGCTTAACGTTAGCTCTGAGTAGTTACAGGAAGGGAAGGGATTTGGGTTTTTTGGTTTCATTTATTAGGCAAATTTTAGAGAAGGTATTGCTCAAACAAATGTCATGTACAATAATAATAAAAAAAAGTTAAAGCATATGAGGAATAGTAGATTTTAGGAGAAAAGGTAGAAACACACTGATATGTAAACAGAAATAGGAGTTTACCAGTGGCAATTAGAAATTCTTAGTTATTCTTGGACATGGGTTAATTTAAAATGTATGAATTGTTTCTGCTTCACTTTTTAATTGTATTCTTATTTTGCCTTGGATGTGCTAATGGCAGTGAAGCCAGTGAAACCTACTTCTGTTTTATCATAAAGATTCTGCGGTTGTCAGACATTATTTTGTGAACATCTGCCACTTTTAATATTGGCTTGGCAAACTCCCAAATTGTTAATGAATAAATGAATCCCAAGATCTGAACGGGCTGTGCTTGTATCAGGAGGCTTTGGTGGCTAGCTGCATACTCAACAGGCAACACTTCAAAATTCTGGGTCTAGACTAAATAGGCTATTCTAATATATGGCTTGTGGATGAAAACTTTAGTTGAAAGAATCTTAAAGCAAATAAACAAACAAAAAACCTACCAAAAAATCTACCCAAGAACTCCCTCTCAAGATCCAAATTGAGAAGCATCGCTAATCCCAGCTGCATAGTCAGAGCAATGTGCCAGCTGTCCCAGACCTGGATTTGACAGCTGACTGCTGTAGGCAGAGTGATGAGTGGTAGACAACAGGAGAGATCATTTTTCATACTGTCTGGATGGGGAAGCACATAAAATAGAAATTTTTTGTTTGTTTGTCTTTCAGTGGTTGCTCAGCACAGAATGAGAAAACACTGAGGCAGCAGCAGCAGAATATCCCTTACTCTTCATGCAGGCTTTGCCAAACCAAGTGCAGTGAAATGCTACTTTAAGAAAGTGGTCTTTTTTCAGCAGTTCTTCAAGCTGTGAAATAGCACAATTTTATTTTCCGGTGGTTTAAAGGCACTGAGATACTACATGGGTTAAGGGGGATGAAATTTTCTGCATAGACTTAGAAGCTGAGAAAAGGCAACTGCTTCCTTCATATAGAGGGAAAGTTTGCTTTAGGAAGTGTTACAGACCTTTCTCCGTGACCCAGGGCGGGTCACCAAATCTTTCTGGTCCTTTTGCAAAGCATTTAACATGTGTGCTTACATGTCTGAATTATTTATCTTTACTCAGCTGTAAAAAGATGATAGTATATTTTTTAAGAGGATAAATCATAGTTATTTTTGGAGTGCTCAGATGATTACAGTGATGGAAGCCATGTAAGTTCTGGCATAAAACCTCCACGTTTTACCAACCAGGCTGGACTTTTGTGCTGATTGCACTGCATTCCTTGACCAACTGCGGCATGTTTCAGAGGTGGGTGACGGAGTGGCTTCAATGGATGTGGCAAAAACTAGTATTTCTAGTTGTGGGGAAGATTTCAGCACACTGATAGTTGTTCTATTTAACAAAAAACAAACCAAAACAAAACAAATCAACAACCAAAAGAACCCCAACAAAAAACATTAAAACCAACCAAACAAAAAACCAAACCCCACAAAAAGCAACATCTGATGATATTCTTATATTGGAGACTTTTTCCCCTTCTCTACATTTCTCTGAGATGAAGGAAGTCTCTCAAAATTTGTTTTCAAGAAAAAAGTTTTGCTGAAACCCTCCTGCCTGATTCCACAAGAATTTCATAGTATTCATTTTTATCCATATTAGTTAAAAGAAGTATGGGGAGAAAGAGGTAGAAGAAATGCCATTTCCAAGTTTTTTTATTTTTCTCTCAGGAGATATTATTATATCCAAATACCCTGTAGTTCTGTAAATTGGAATTGGTTTTTGATCAAACCAAAGTCTTGCTATCCGTTACTACCTCTGCATAAGTTTCACAATCCAATTATGTATTATATGAAAAAGTTTCCTGCCTTCTAGTTCAATTGTGACTTCTTAATTTCATATAATGTCATCTTCCTGTATCACGAAACAGAGTGCAGCTCTGTGCTTGATATAGGTATGCATTGTTAACTTTTTAATGTATTTTTTCTTTTCAAGGGTAAGTGTTCTTAATATTTTTCTTTTCTCTGGGAATAAAAGTTATTCTAAATGGTCATCACCCAGTCTCTCTTTTGTGAACTTCCTCTAATTGTTTTTCAATAGAGACCAAACAAATTGATCAAGAAATCAATATAAAGTTGTTTCAAAGAAGTACCTTTAAAGGATGAACTTCTGGGAAGTTTGTAGCTTGGTGAGAGAATTATATTCTTTTAACAGTGTAATAATTTTTTTCTGGTAGTATTTATGCTCCTTTCATTTCGATAAAGAGGTCATTGAAGGTTGTTGTACTGCATAAACTGTAAAGCTGCTGGCCTTAGTGTTCTCTTAGCAGCTGAGGGAACTGGGGTTGTTCAGCCTGGAGAAAAGGAGGCTCACCTTATTGCTCTCTACCACTACCTGAGAGGAGGTTGTAGCCAGGTGGGGGTCAGTCTGTTCTCCCAAGCAACAAGTGACAGGATGAGAGGAAATGGCCTCAAGTTTTGCCAGGGGAGGTTTAGATTGGACACTAGGAAAAATTTCTTCATGGGAAGGGTTGTGGAGCACTGGAACAGGGAAGTGATTGAGCCACCATCCCTGAATGTACTTAAAAGAAGTGTAGATACGGCACATAGGAATGTGGTTTAGGGGTGGACTTGGCAGTGCTGGTTTTACAGTTGGACTTGATGATCTTAAGGCTTTTTTCCCAACCCGATGATTCTATCGTTCTACACGTTGGAAGTCTCAAGTAATGCTACTTCACCTGTGCAAGAAGAACATTCTTCAGCATCACAAATCAGTGGATATTCTTGTGAAGTATAGTCTATACTCAGTTTACCTTAAAATATTCAGGACCTCTTTCGGTTTATAATTCTGAATGTATCCATGTGTATTCAGAACATAAAAGGTAATATTGTACCTTTTATTAAATCAAAGCCTAGAATAAAATGAATCGGAGACATCTGCTAGAACCCTAGACAAACTCCAGCGGCTGGAGGAAGGAAATAAACTGGCACAAGTCATCTACAGAATTTCCCAAGAGAAAAGACTCAAGGCTTAAGATTTAGACTGTTTTAGTGAAGAAACCTATGCATATTTCCACCTGATACTGGAAGGATTGTGATCTGAATTTGCCCTTGGGGAAAAGAGTCAGGCATGAGCCTGTCTTTTAAGAAGCTTCTCTTTAGCTAATAATTTATTGTTGATGGGTTGTTTAGTTTTCCTAAAACAACCTTAAGATACAGTTTTCAGCTTATCTTAATTCAGGGGAATAAGTGGTAGATTTTGAAAGTGACTTATTTGAATGAAAAGCAAGATCAGAGTTTTTATTAGAACAAAATACATATATTAAAATTCCCTTGTGTCAGTGATTGTTCATGTGACATAATTTATTTGCAGTAAATGCCTTAGAAATAATATTGTTTTGTTTTGTTTTGTTTTTTCCAAGTCAGCCACAAGGAAGGGAGAACAATATTTTTGTTTTTCTTTCTGATGGAGAACAGAAGCAACTTTTCCGTTTAGCTTCACAGTTTTGTGCCTAGCTAGAGCTGTACCTTTTCTCCAGCTCCAGATGTGCAGCATTTATTCCCTACTTCATTTTGAGCAGCTTTGTCTTTTTTAAAAGGAAGGATTTTCTTTCTGGCAAATGTCTGAATTTGGAGTCAGCATCCTTTGTTAGCTGGAGATTTTTTGGTATTATTATATGGTACCTGCTTACAGATCTGTATTCCTGTGGGATGTTAATTTTGAGTAGTTACTTGGCAGACAAGGTAGAGGAGGTACAACACTCAACAAAAACATTCCTATTCTACTCTCTGAGTGGATTAGATCTTTTCAATGAGGAAACAGTACAAAATTAAGTCATGTAGCCAAGCTCTAATAACTACAGTTTTACAATCAAGCTAAGGTCGTAAACAGAATGTTCACATCTCTCTTGCGTGTCTCCTCGAAATACCAGGGGTTATGGAAGGGAGGCTGTTCTCCTCCTTCACTTCATTCAAAGAAAAGTCTCATTTCACAGCTGTCAATTAAAGTGGTAAAGAACAGAGTCATAGTGAGAGCATCGACGTCATTGTGTTTTGAGAGATAAAGCAGGGAACCAGAAACTGGAGTTAACTAGAATTTAGTCTTGCTCTGAGCAGTTCTGCTGAAGGCCATTCATATATCCTCTTGAAATGCTGCTTTAAAACAGACCTTTTGTGTTCCTCTGACCCCTTCTGAAAGCAAACAGGTTTGGTGCAAAAAAGCCCGTGTAACTCAGTAGTTAATGGCTGCATACTCAGACTTGTCCGTAGGAGTGTTGTAGTGCATGGTGAAGCTGACTTAGTGCGCTGCTGCTTGTAGCTTTCCCTGGCAGAGTCATTACTGAACATAATCTTTGACATGAAACCCTGAATAACTTCACAGCTGTGAGAAAAGTTACCTGATCTGCACAGAGTGAGGAGCTGGAGTTTAAAACATAAATGGATTATTTACTTTGACAGTAGCTATATGTATGCAAATCTTTGGAATCCTTCTCTACATAAGGCAAAACCTGGTAGCTTCATGGGAATAACTTTTTTTATGAGAAGTTTTATGAAAATGTTGCATTCCTGTTGCTAAGCATGAGTCAGCTCTATGACAAAGGCTGCAGTACTGCAACTGAAATGGCAAATGAAAATAATACCTTGACCTTGGCAACTGGAATATTCGTAAATTGGGAAATGAGCCTGATCTTCTGTATATACTTAAATGCAGAGGCTGACAGACCATTGCACATGCACTCACTTTTGATAGCATTTCCAGTACTCAAGCAGAGTGCGCTCATGTGTAGGTAGTTTGAAATTTGAAAGCTTCTCCCTCTCTAAACAATGTCAAAACACCAGAAAGCACAGCTCAGATCTCTAAGTCTTCCTCAGAAAGTGTTTATTCTTGTTTCATGAACTTGCATCTTAACCTGGTTCAGTTCATCTGACCCATGCCCTGTGTTTTTAAAACAGGGTTGGTATTATTATCTGAAACAGGAAAGTTGAAAAGTAGTGTATAAAATACATTTGTGTAACCACGTGCGTGATGTTTCTCATCTCAGAAGCTCTACGCAATGGCTGCAGTAACAAGATAGCTTGCAGGAGCTATTGGCGCATTTCCTTTCAGTCACTTGAGTGTGAAGATGTTCTTCAAATAACCCAAAAGTTTATAAGCGCTTTGCTTGTGCAGGTTTTTATCAAATAATTGAATTTGTAATTTTGTAGTTTACTAAGACTCCATCAATATACTTGTCTTGGCAATACATCCCAAGAGATGCTTTTATTATTTCTTGAATGACAATTTAAGTGCTGTGCTCAACTATCTTAATGAGCGGGATGAGCATGTGATTGGGGAAAGGAGTTGTTACTGACAACATGTTCCCTTTAGATTTGGTTAGGGCAGTAAATAA
This sequence comes from Todiramphus chloris collaris, assembly GCA_025345505.1. Lineage (NCBI taxonomy): Eukaryota > Metazoa > Chordata > Aves > Coraciiformes > Alcedinidae > Todiramphus > Todiramphus chloris. The sequence goes on along the minus strand of JANVCC010000021.1, from coordinate 54,864,717 downwards.
AAGGTACATAATTTGCATAAGCCTATTAAGTGCTGTTCTCAAGGGGAATAGCAGTATTTTCCAGTGCTGTTTTCCATGCTGACAGCTGATCCATTTACAAATTAGATATTGAAAAGGGTTGCAGTGAAAGGATAAGGTGGATTGGCTTGTGGCTGTTACACAACAGTGTGAGGAAAATGTGGGAAGCGTAAGCCCTCCTGTGAGCAGCGAGTGCCCCGTCTCATAAATTGTCTGGACTGAATGGAAAAACAAGCTAGACTGGTATTGTCATTTGAAGAGTAAGGTGATTTCAGAGATTTAAATGAAGGCGTAAAGAGATTTGTGAGCACGGTATAAATTACATGTGGATGTGTGCTTTAACCTGAGAGTAGACAGATGATTGGTTTTCTGCGTAAAATAAGTCAAAATGAATCACAATTAAGTTGGACATATGTTAGTTCCACTGGCTTGTTTGCATCTGTTTCACAACATACTTTTATTTGAACCACTCAAATTTGTGTGGAGGAAAAAGCATTTGTGTTTTATGGTGTTTCTTGGAGTGGCAGATTGAAGACGTTCAATACATCATGCTCATTAAACAGAAAGCTTCTGTATGCTCTTCAAACAGGGGACTCATAGACTAACATGATTTAGTAAAAGTCTATGAAAAGGCAAAAGTAAGCTTTCCTTTAAGTCTTTATATCATTGTTTGCAGTTCCTTGTTTAGATGTACCCTGTAGAAGGCCTCCCATTGTGTTACGTGACCATCTCAGAGTGTGACACACTGGTGAGATTGGGCAAAGGTTGTGTGTGAACGTGTCTCCCAAAAATAAAAATGATGTGTTGATAAGCACAGTTATGAAGTAACTATATCAAAAATCCTCCCTCTTTATTCAGAGATGGAAAATTAGTCGAGCCTGAATTATCTGGATTCCAATATGTGCTCAAAATAGAGCTTTACCATTTGTCTGGGACATCTCAGAAGCAAATGTTTGGGTTTTGTTGTCTTTTAACAAAAAATGTGTAAAAGGGTTTTCAGTAAATGTAATTTTAAAATATGTTGACTAGTATAGAAAAATGAGCTCTAGAAACTTTAAAAAAAAAGTTTTAAACCCATTCGTTATTAAAAAAAAATAAATTGACATAGTTTAAAAAGGAGATTTTAATTTGCAGAACATCCAAAATGTTATTCAAAGTCAATATTGGACTGTGTTCCCAGGGTTTGAAATTATGATTTTATGAATGCTGTGTAATTAAAATGACAAGTGGAAACTTAGGAGCCGGAATTTGCAAAGAGTTTTATTAATATATTCCATGATATGTTTTGCATGCTTCTCCAGCCTGCAAGCGCGCCTGACTTCTTAGACTTTTGGCTGTTTGTTGAAGCTTAATGAAAGCCTATTTAAAAGATACTACAGGATAGCTAGTAATAGTAGATATTGACTTTGTGATAATGATTCAAACTATAATTATCTCTGGTCTTACACATTGTGAAGTATCTGCGTAGGTGTCGCAGAAATGTTTTAACAAATACAATTTGTATTTGTTGAATGCTTTCAGATTTGAAAATGCGGTGCCTTTATGTTCAGAATTAACACGTCAGGTTATTGCAGCAGTTTTCAGATCTGTGCCAGTGAAACAGGAGGCTTTGATTAACTTGCAATGCAGTCAGCAGGATTGCAGTTTGTCAAGTGAGACTGCCTTGGTTTCAGCATGGAAATACTTGCAGAAGGAGGACCTTCCGACTCTGAAGGTTTGACTGCATAGCTGAGGTGTTTGCCTGCTGTTCTGTGTCTTAAGTGGCAGGATCTTTATGATAAAGGGTGCCATTCTTTTAAGCACATGTTTGATCTCTACTGGAATTCTTAGAGCTGCACAGTATCAACATAAAATACTTCGAAAAATAGGTATTTTGAGAACATTCAATCACTGGCACAAACTCCCTAGAGATGTGGTAGAACCCCTACCTCAAGATGTGACTGGTACAGGGTGCTACATAATTTCATCCAGCCTCCCTCTCCCAGGAAAGGTTGGACCAGACAATCTCCTATGACCATCTGACCTGCCTAGTGGATGAGGGAGGTGCTGTGGATGTTATCTATCTGGGCTTCATTAAGGCCTTTGACAATGTCTCCCACAGCATTCTCCTAGAGAAGATGGTGGCTTATGGTTTAGACAGGTGTTTTCTTCACTGGGTTGAAAACTGGCTGGATGGCCAAGCCCAGAGAGTGGTGGTGAACGGAGTTAAATTCAGTTGGCTTCAGGTCACAAGTGGTGTTCTCCAGGGCTCAGTGCTGGGGCCAGTTGTACGTAATATCTTTACCAATGATCTGGATGAGGGGATTGAGTGAACCCTCAATAAGTTTGCAGATAATACTGAATTGAACAGGAGTGTCTGTCTGCTTGAGGTTAGGAAGGCTCTGCAGAGGGATCTGGGCAGGTTGGATAGATGGGCCGAGCTTAATTTTATGAGGTTCAACAAGGCCAGGTGTCTGCACTGTGGTCACAACAACCCCAGGCAATGCTGCAGGCCTGGGGAGGAGTGGCTGGAAAGCAGCTTGACAGAAAAGGACCTGGGGATGATGGTGGAAAGACTGCTGAACATGAGCCAGTAGTGTGGCCAGGTGGCCAAGGCGGCAAACAGCATCCTGGCCTGTATCAAAAACAGTGTGTCGAGCAGGAGTAGGGAAGTGGTTGTGTCCCTGTACTCAGCACTGGTGAGTCCACAGCTTGAGTATTCTGTTCAGTTTTGGCCACCACAGTGTAAGAAAGACACTGAGGTGCTCGAGCGAGTCCAAGAGAAATGTAACAAAGCTGGTGAGGGGTCTGGAGAGCATGTCTTACAGGCAGTGGCTGAGGGAACTAGGGTTGTTTAGTTTGGAGAAGAGGGAGCTGAGGGGAGACCTTATTGCTTTCCACAGTTACCTGAAAGGAGGTTGTAATGAGGTGGGCTTTGGTCTCTTCTCCCAAGTAACTATTGATAGGATGAGAGGCAATGGGCTTAAGTTGCACCATGGGAGGTTTAGATGGGACATAAGGAAACATTCCTGTACTGAAAGAGTCGTTAGGCATTGTAACAGGCTGCCCAGGGACATGGTGGAGTCACCCTGGAGGTGTTCAAAAAATATGTAGATGTGGCACTTGAGGACATGGTTTAGTGGTTATGATAATGTTAGCTAGTCAGTTGGACTTACCTTGGAGGTCTTTTCTAACCTTTAATGATTCTGTGATTCTGATTCTGTTATTCTGTGATTTCAACATTCTTCTGTGATTCTATTTTAATGTAGTTACATGGCAGACTGGTAATATACCTGGTAAACGGGCGTGCAAACTGAGAAGTACCAGGAACATCAGAAAGTATAGTCAGGGCTCTCAGATATCAGATGTTCAGCACAGTGACCTTAACTTGCAGCACAGCCAGTGCTGCTGGGTGCCTGACACACTGGCAGTCATCTCCCCGACATGCCTTTTCTGGTATGACACTTTGGGATGAAGTGATATGCTTTGATAAGCCAAAAACCTTATGGTTATACTCTACAAAGTTCCAGCGCTGATGGTTGGACGTCATTATCCATTAATGTGGCATGAACATGGCAGGCAGCACAGTCAACCTTAAATTGTCCTAAGCGAGCCACCACTGTCCCCAGTCATTAGGAGTCTGTTGAGAAGATGTGAGCAAGCCTGACACCTGGGCTTGCTCTACGGTTACTTAATCCTTCATTTCCTCTATTGCAGTGAGTCAGGCAAAAAGCAAGTAGCTTCATTTCCTCTATTGCAGTGAGACAGGCAAAAAGCAAGTGTTACTGCTGATTTGAGAGGAGTTCTAGGCTTACTGCATTGCTTTCTTTTTCTTGACTTTCCGTCTGTTTCCAGTGAAAATTGAAACTGGTGCAGACAACGGTGCAAACTGGTTTAGATGCAGATGTAAATGGTGGAGTTGAGATTGTAAATTTAAAAGTTAGAGACCAGAGTTTTGCTTTTTCAGGTTGTAATTTTTACCGTGTGACTTGATACTGTGCTTCCTTCATGAGAGTATTTGTGGAAAACGTTGTTTGCTTGTTTTCTTTCATTAATTAAAATAAATAAATAGTCTTGCAGAATGCTTCAAAATCACAGGGATGCTCCTAAAATACAGTAGAAAATGTTGTGTTCTTTCAATGCTTTTCATTATGAAAACATCAACAGAACTTCTGCTCTTGCAGAGATGTTAAGGAATGGTTAGAATAGTTAAATTTCAAAATTGATTTGAAGCTGCCTAGGTAAAAGGGTCTTCGAGGTAACTGCTGCCCCTTTTAAAGAGTCTTCACCCTTCTATATACTTTATTCTCCTTGAATTATATCAGTGCAACTGAGTTTAAAAAAAAAAAAAGGAGAGAACAAAAAGCAAAAAAAAAGAAGGAATTTTCTTTGGATTTCCTGAGATTGTACGGATTTCAGTACCAACCTGGAATGATTTGCTTGTTCTGTACAGTACACACACTTCCTAGTGCCAGACATGTCTCTGTAGAATGGTGGTTGGGAAAACCTGAAGTACTCATTATCAAATCTTGTGAAGTTAATTTTGCTGACTCATTGCCTTCAAGTGATGGTTTACCATGAGAACATAGGACTGAAGATATTTTTCATTATACCTGTGGTGAATCTTCCCTTTGTTGGTCTTAAACAGCATGACTTACTCTACCCTTTATTCCATGTAACAATTAGAACAAAATACTTGCCTCACTCAGTGTTGATTTCCAGGTCAGTGAGTGTGCTGATTCAGCAGAATACTTCAACATGCCATGGACTTCCCCGTGTTGAGTCAGTCAGCTAAGAACCAAGTCAAGAACCTTATACTGTGTTTAACTTTGAAGGCAAATTTTGCGTTGTAAGTGCTGTTCTGCTTATTCTGAGTGTTTTTTTGAGTGGTACTTTAATGTTACAGAGGGACGCTTAGAGGTACTACATAGAATGGCACAAGTTTGATTGTATTTTCAGAGCACCCAGTGCAATCTCTATTCCTTTAAATGATGCCTTTTTTTTCATAGAATTTAAATGACAGAGACAGAGCGAGTCCTTAGAGGAATCCCCTGATGCCCAAGTTCATTGCAGACAATGCTGTTCTGGTTTTTAAGTCTTTTCCTCTTGCCCATAATGAACTGTGAGATACGGGTGAGACAATGTATTTCAATTGCCTTTAGCTGTATATGTTTAAGAAGTAGCAGAATAACCTTTTGTGTGAATGAAAGGAAATAATTGTTGACATCCCCTGTTCCAGTGTCATTGTAAGCAAGTTGCTGCCTAAGTAGTATAATACATACTTAATTTGGGGCCTTTTCCACTCATAAATTATGATAATATAGGTGCTTTTAAATGACATGGTTGGAAGTTTAACTGTACAAAACTAAACTGACAACTACTTATGATGCTTTTTTAATTTGATGAAAACGTGATGACTTAACTCCTATTCAATACAATTTTCATTACTGATATTTAAGAAGATCTTAAAGAAGAACTGTAGACCTTCTGGTATACATTCTTAGTTTGACATCTACGGCCTAGAGCTTTTAATGTGTTTAAAAGAAAAATAAGCTCTCTATCTTTTTCTTGCTATTTTGTCAAGAGAAAATGATTTGTACTGATATAGATGTATATATTATAAAAATTAAGGGATCTTTTTGTTGGTCAAGACCTGATGCATAGCTCAAGTGTTTTACTCCAATTGCTGATTGGCAGTGTAGTTTCTGTTTTGCTTTCTTAGAAACAACAGCGGAAAACCTGCCATTCTTATCCTGAATCCTTACACCGATCATTCAGCCATCATCCTCTCAGCTTAAAAAGGAGTGTGAACATTGACTTAAGCATTGAAGTGTCAAACTTGCCCATGTCACCTGGAAAGAGCCTTACCTGGCTGATTTCCACATCATATGTCTCTGCAACTGAAGTTTGCAGCCCTTTTCCAGGGGTTTGCTGTATGCTTTCCAGGTGACCCTGTCACTGTGTGCAGGCCAAGTCCCTTGGGATGGTGCGGGACAGAGGAGAAAAAGAGTGTGTGGTGTGACCCCCCACAGCTCTGTGGGAGCTGGTGGGAAACCAGCTCAGCCCTCACAAAGTGCCTCTTGTGTGTCCCACGTTCAAGAAGCATCAGTTGTGTATTTTGTTGGCTTCATTCATCAGGAAAGAAGTCTGCAGAGAGGTCTGAACTAGTGCCTTCTGTTTTAAATAGTGCCAAGCATTTTCACAGATAGGGACACACCTTTCAATCTCTGCAAGGTTATAAAGTTCTGTCGTGCATTTCATGAACTAAAAGAGAGAGTCACTGGTGGTACAGGTAGATTCTAGAGGCCAGTACTTAACCTGGCTGTTCCCCGTTACAGGATGCTCATGTGTCATCAGGATAAACTTAAAAATATTTAATTTGAATTCTCTTTTCTGACTGACTATATAACATGTTTTATAGAGACAAATACAAATGGAAGAGTAGGAGTCTGACAAAGGCACACCGCACCCACAGAAAACACAGCAGGAGGTTTAATAAACTGAAATGCTCTTTTCTCTGTGCATTAGGAAAAATGACACCTTTAAGCATCCAATCCCTAGAACACCTTGGAGCATTCGTATTCATTCTTTGCCTATTTCAGGAGTGCTTTATTTTTCTTGGGAATTACTTATCACATCAGGACCCTGCTTAACTGAGAGCTAATAAGGGCATGTCCTACCATAGTCTGTTTAATTCTAGATATATCATTATCAACCTTTCTGGCAGAGCATCCCAGTAACACAGATGTGTCTCATTCATGTATGAAATAATTCCATCTCTAGTGTATTGCATTTGTTTCTCCAAAATCCTCTGGTCCTATTTAGTATCCACTATTAGCGAGTTCAGCAGGTCTAATTCTTGTACATAGGGTGAATTTTATGATGAGCTAAGTGATTATGGATTAGTTTCATGGGAAGGAACGGTGCAGTTGGAAGAGTTTTTGTCAGCAGGTTGTCAGCTTTTTTTGTTGTGAGCATGAATTTAGCTAGCAAATACCGCATGATGCTGTCAGTGATCTCTAGCCCTTAAATGATTGTTTCCACTAAAATATAGATCACTATGTTAACACTTTTTTCCATATGTGACAGCACATGGGCGGGTTGTGTTCTGTAAAAGACTGTATACCAAGCTGGCACTGTGAGGGGAGAAGTGGGGACGTATGAACTGGCAAGACACTTAAAATCTGTGAAATCTGTTGGCTTCAGTTCTTTCTTGATAGAGTGGAAGTACAGAATTATCTGTGGCTGTGGCTGCAGCTGCAGAGGCAAGAAGTGCAATGCAGTAAGAGTGAATCTGCACAGCAAGCCCTGTGTCTACACTACACACAGGAGGTTTTATGTTTGGAGTTGTTCTCATCTATTCCTGCAGACTGACTACTCCTAAGCAGTCAGAGCGTGTAAGGTGCACTCCTGGGGTGCATCTGCAAGTCTTGTTTCATCCAAAAGGAACTCTATTTCCTGTGCCCTGAGGCTGCTGTAGTGTGCCCACCAAAACATGGTAGATAGGAATAATCAGGAGGATAATTTCAAAAGCATCCTTTCATGCAAACTGAAACATCACTAGAGACTCACCTTGTAATGCTCATGTTATATTTTGTGGCTTAGTTTAAATGATGCCTTTCTTAGTACATATTTTTTGGTCGAGTAACTTTCCTTTATACTTATTATTGATTATTAGTGGTGTTTATTCAGCACAAAATGCCTGTGATCTACTATATCAATTTAGTTGCATTCTTAGCAGAGTATAAATTAGATGACTGTGTGTATATGCATACTCAGAAACGTGCATGCACATAATTCTGGTGAATAATTTGTACTCCAATAGGCGTTACAGTCTATTTCTTCTGACCCAGTATAGTCCTGGTAGTGATTAAGGAAGGCATTCAGGATGCAGAGATGTCCTGGTATTAATGATTAACAGCATACACATGGTAATGTCTGTCTTGCACTGAAACCAACTGTGACTGTTACCCTCTTCAGCTCAGTGTTGTGACTGTGGGACCTGCTTGTCTTCTCCTTATCCTGCTAATGGAGTACTGCATTGTGCTTGGACAGGCTTCGGGGGACCTTTTCTTGACTTACTACTCTCATTAGACTTTGCCTTATGAGATTACTTCAAACAGTGGGAAGTAATGACTTCTAAATGTACTGTTCTCTCTTATAAGGTCAGTGGTTTTTCACTGCCTGTTTATGCAGTTCACAACGCAGTTCTCATTTTTGATATTGAGATGTTACCATAATGTGACTTCTCATTTAAAGGAGACCGCGATTTATAATTGTTAGCTCTGATTTGCTTATGAAAGCTTCATATGTTCTGATTGGATACTCAGTTGAACTTCTGTGCTTCCATTGGGATCAAAAAAAATGGTAAGCTCTTAAAACAAAAGACTGGGATCATGAACAAAAAGTGATTTCACAGCATGCTCTACTCCAGTCGGTGCATCCAGAAGTGGAGCTTACAGTGTACACTTAAACTTGAACAATCTGCACTGGTGTTTTTCGTGGAATTTAAACCTTCACAACAATATGAAACATTGCTGCTCCTCCAGATGCGTGCGTGGTTTTCCAAGTGTGGAGCTGACACTGCCTGGTGGTGGTAGCCAAAGGGGACTGTCTGCAAGGTTGGCCAGTAATGGCATTCTGGGAGCTAAACACTTGGTTTTCAGTATTTTACTTGAGGGTTCGTTGGGATGAAGTAAAGCTATCAAGTTGGGTCAAGTGTTTGGGCTTTTACTCAGGACTGTTTCTCAGTGCTGCTGATAGGGACAAAACAGGGAAAGTGTCTGCAGCCAGCAGCTCCAGACTCCATGGCAATTGCAGGATTAAAATTTGGAGAACTATTTAAGGTATTCTCCGATGCTGAAATTTGCCACAGCTTCTACAGGGAAGATAAAGCAGATAATGTTATTTCTCTGTTCCTTCTTGAAGTATAGGTACAGCACTGGAGGGAAGGGAGAAACGAAATTTCTGGTTCTGGACAGTGACACAAAATTTTAAATGTTATTAGCCATCTGATGCAGTTTATAAAATAGCACAGTTTGAATTTAATAGTTCTACAGATGAAATTTACTGTACAAAAGACTGTATCTCTAGAATACAGCTAGAAGGCAAGAAGATTCTAGTATCAGATCTATGTTGAAACAATATTGGGTTTGTCAGGTCTTTGTAGCCTTATCTCTCTTCCCAAATGTAACTATTATTTCTACTATGCAAGGTCACACCGAATCTTGTATGCCACCACAATATCCATCACTATACAGTCCTTCAAGATTTTTCTCCTTTATCTCAATTTTTCTTTTAACTCCTTCCTTGTATTTTGTTAAAGTTTGTGGATTTGCAGCATTTTCTTTTATGAACTGTTGAAATGTAAAAGAGTTTCATCATCTTGGAAAATTTGTTTTTTAGGAACACAGTCTTGGAATGAACTCTTGGGTTCCAGGATTCAGGTTCTTATGATGGCATGTAGAAGCACCATCATTTTTTTTTTTTTTTTTTTTCTTCTTCCCCCCACAGGTCCATCTTAGGATAGGGTTAAACATCTTGCCTGAATTACTGTTTGAGAAGCTGTACTTGAACTTAGCTAATGCTCTATAATGTCTTGTGCTTTACAGTTTGAATCCTATTTACTCATTTGTTGATTTTTTTATTTTTAAAGATTTAATTTGTATCGATGTCTTCCTGTGCAGGCTTTGTTTTTAAATCTAAATAACTTCAGTTATCTATTTACTGTCAGTATTTTCTGGGCATATTGTTTGATTTTATGCTGTGTGAAGGAGAGTTTTATATTACACACCCTCATCCCCTTGGCCTGTTTAACACACGGGAGTTGCTTGTGTTTGCTCTGTTCTGAAGCCACTCCATACCTCTGATGGCTGTGTTGCTTTGTTCTGTGTCTCTTGTAAAAGGTTTGTATCACTGAGGCAAGATCATCAGTGTAGATGTAGCTGTCAGAATGGGAAATGTATCATGAACATAATGTTTAGTTTTCTGGGGGTTTTTTTTCTCCTTTCTTTATTTGCTTTTTAGCTTACACTTAAGTGGTTAGCTCATGTTTGAAAAATTATTCACAGTGATTTTGATATCTTTAAATGGGTCATACAGCCAATGTAGATCTCATAGTATGTGGATAGTGCTGTATAGCCATTTTCTTGCATTCTTTTGTGCTTTCTGTAATTCAGTACATCATTTTATTATCAAATTGCTCAGTATCACTGGGATTCTTCTCAATAAGTTTGTGGTCTGCAGATTGTTCTAACCGAGTTATTCACTCTTACTTCTAAATCTCTTGGGAATGTGTAGAGCAGTATAAATCCTAGCTGAAATTGTTGGAAGATCATGGTAACAACATTCCAACATTGTGAAAAATGTCCTTCCCTCTTTTCTATAAATTAACTCTCTATCAACATATCTCTTCTCTCTCTTCCTGCAGTATTTGATCCTTTATGTTCCTTCCTGGTCTTTCCAGGCTGTGGCTGCCTCCCTGTTCTTTTTGCTCAGAAAATATCATTGACGTAGTCTTTGTGCAAAAGTAATTAATTATAATTCTGAAAATAGTAGTGCCAGGACTGGTGTTTCTGTTGCCAGAGTGATAAATATGGGTAGTGGGCAGCTGAGCAGCGAGCAAGCAGGATGCAAATGCTGACTCCTCTTGGCAAAGCACCTTCAGGGAGGTGCTCGACTGTGCCAGCAGAAGCCCTGCTATGTAGGAGCTCACTGAGCTGGGTTGGAGGCAGAACATCCTGATCTGGAGGCAGGTAATCCCAAAAGCAATAGAGGGCCTGGAGATGGCAAATTCTGCTCATTTAGGTGTGTTTGCATTTCCTTTGCTCTTGTCGCCTTTTATGGGTCTTCCAATTATTAATTTTTTGTCTATATTCTATTACGATCAAGATTATAGGACTTAGTTTTATGTCAGTAGTTCCTTCCCCCCTCCAGATGTTGATATTTCCTTATGTTTCCGTGGACAATTTTGACTCTTTCTTTTCTTCTGTTATGCTTAGGGAGTCTCAAATGACACAGTGGCAGCCTCTGGTTTTATTTTGAGAGGTTCGTTCATAGGCTACTTACGCTATCAGTTGCTTGTTCCACCTACAGACCTTTTAGGCTGTGCTTAAGGGACGTGGAAACCTCCTCTGCAGTCCTGCTCATAAATTTGCAGTGACACCTTCACACTATCTTCAGTATAGCTACATGACTTGTAGCTAAATTACAGCAGTGTCTCTACTTTGACTTAAGTAGTAATTTTCCATGTGACGCTCTATCAAAAGCTTTGTTGAAGAACAGGTTTTTCTGCAATTTCTGTTCTTAAAAATAATTTCTTGAATATTGGTTTAGCCTGGCATCTTGGTCAACCCCTGCTGAATCTTGTCCTATTTTATAATTTTATGTCTTCTGTTACTTTTTCCACCAAATGTTGTTCCAGATCCTTTCATCCCACCGAGTCACCTGGTGATAGTTGCTCTATTTTCCTTAGACTCCATTTGTTACTGCAGTGTTTCGTTCTGAAAGCACATGCAGATAATTTGTAATCCTTTATTCTTCCCGCATGACAACTCCACTAGTATTGTTCTTACTCTTGTCTTTATGTTCAGTCCTAGGAATCAGTTTGACTGCAGTCTTATAAGATGCCTTGTATGATTTCTTTTTCCCACATGGATCTGTGTTTCTTCTCCTTGTAGGGTTCCCAGTAAATTGCCTTGTAATGGTTATTTATTCAGGAAACTCTATAATCCTAAAGGTTTAGTTTTGCTAAGATGCATATTAAGAATTTCACGCTTTCTGGCAAATGCTCTTTCCTAATGAAGCGGATCAGTCCTGCAGCTGGTCTGTAGTTGCTTACCTTTTCAGCCTGCCCTTTCGGAGCTTTCATTTTTCCTGCTCAGATTATCCATGGCAGTGTGTGCTGGAGCTCATGACACTGATGCTCTGCATCTGGGAAGCATAGGTCCACAGGGACAGATTCCTTGGAGAGAATGAAATGCCTTCTTTAGGGACCTCAGGCCAATTTTGTCTCCGTGGGTAGTATTTGCAGTGCCCAAAAAACTGGTTTCCCTAAGTGCGAGATCATAGTTTTAAATTCTATTGTTAGTTGGGTATTATTTCTTTAGTGTGTTGTAACAGGAATATGTACTGCTTTTCCTAACAGCTTTCTGTAGCACCTGGGGGAAAAGAAATGAGATTTCTTAACATCTGTTTCATAACAGACATTATTGACCACTAATGGCCAAGGATGGTAAAAAACCCACAAAAAACCTGACAAAAGTGCATTCAGTAGGAAAGCTGTTGTGAGAACTAACAGATTATAAATCTTTATTTCACGTGGCCACCAAATAGCGTACTGTGTTTCATGCCAAACTCTGTAAGGGTTTGTGGGCTGATTTTATTTATTACACGTTTAGTAGATATCATATCCCTGGTTTCTGTCCTTAAAATTTACTTTACTCTCCTGAAAATACTCCTTTTTAGTAGTTTAATAATGGAAAACTCTATATTGTTCAAAATTATACTAAATACTCCCCCTTTTTTACCTTGACATTCCTTCTTATGTTCATTTTTTCAACTGTTTTTTTTTTACTATTTCTGAGTGACTATTGTAGTATTGGAAGATTTTTATCAGACTATCCAATTAGACCACATAAAAGTGATTGTTATAGATGCTATAAACAAGCATTTTTGTCATTGGCTGTGCACACAGAGACAATATTCAGATCTACTTTTAACAGATCATGAGTCTTTGCATTACCAATTAATACAGAAATTTTCAACTTTCTGTTTATCTCCACTGGTGTGTCACCTTACGCTCGGTACATTGCTGTCCCAGATGATGGCCCTTTAACCTTCTGTGTGCCTCTAAATTGCTCATTAGTTTATCTACAGCCTAGCATTTCTTTTGTAACATTCTTGTATAATAAGTCTTTCATTAAAATTGATTTTCAGTTTAGTTTTGTACTATTGTGTTTCTTTTTAAAAGGTGGTTGGTTTTTTTTCCCCTTTTTTCTTCTTGCCACCTTTGCTGCCCATGGAAGGTGATGTGATCTCTAATGAGCTAACGCTGTGATGCTGAACACAGCTCTACTGCTCCATGGTGCTGCACCTTAACTTCATTCCCTTTCTGTTTTGACCTTATTGTTAAAACTTTTTTATATTACTTTTGTTTTTCTTCTCTCCATTCACTTTGAACCTTAGTCTCCCCCCCAAAAAAACCCCCCAAACTCATGCATGAGAAGAAACAGTAGCACTGTAAGTAGTACATGTAGGAGTAGTAAACAAGCAAATACATCTAATGTTTTGGGGTAAACTGATCTTTAGAGAACAAAAAGGAATTTTGGAAGATGCCTGTTTGGATTAATATTTCTGTTTGTTTTATTTTCAGATGACTTTTATTTTCAGAGCTTGTTGTTTGTCTTCTCTGCTTTTTATTTACTGTGTTATGTAACCTCCATTTTCTGAAATTTGCATTTCTGCCTTCATGAATACATAATTTTTCAGAAACAGTTTGGGTTGATATAAAGCTTTATTGAAATTTCTGTTTATTTAGGAAATATATCTCTGGAGGCTCCAGAAGAAACAGTGTCTGACAGTGTTTAAGCTTTGGTATTTCTAGAGTATTTACTACTTTAAGAAGAATTTATGGAGGAAAATAGTAGGATATTAAATTTGCAATCGGAATAAAAATTGCTTTATGGATATAATTTGAGCACGATCTAAGGTATTAGAGTAAATAGCCCCCCTATCACTACTTTCATTAAATGATGCACAGGCAAAGACAGTAATGGATTTTTTTAAGTACAAAGCTTGCCTCAGAGGTAAAGAGTTTGTGTTTGAAAAAAAGAGACCAGTATAAAGGCTTAACACATGCAGTTTCCTTCTTAAATGCTTATTTTAACAACTAATCAAATGCTTTCTATCAGACTTATTGCTTGTGTTCATCTTCTATTTCACTAAATGTAGAGAAATATTTCAGCAGAGTGATTTGGTAATGGCTTAGCAATAAAGCAGGGTCTGATCTGGGCATAAAGATTCTGCACTTGATGTTGTGTTTTCTTACACAGTACAGTGTCCAGGACACCACTAATGAGGACTCGTAAAGGAGAAGGTTGGGATACAAAGGAGATGTTCTGTTTCATGGTGATGCTCACTCGGTGGCACAGTAAATGAGAATTTCCTTTGCAGACTACAACTGCTGACAAATAACACTGGAGAAACTGTGGGTGAGGAGCACTTACTGTAATCACAACACTGACAACAGCGAGGCAGCAGGATAAAAATAAGCACCTTGTATTTCACTGTGCCTTCCTTTGCCGTAGCAATGGAGATTTTTATATGTCTTACGAGGAGTGGATAGATTGGGCTGAGTCCAGTAGAATCTAGAGAAGCATTTCGGCTCCAAAATACATTTTAAGTTGATGGTTCCTGAGTTTTGGTCTGTGGACCAACACTAATCCTTGAGGCTTATGGAAGAGGGAAGCTGAATACTAGGTAGTGTTGGAGAAATAAGAGGCAAGATAATAAAAAGGAGACAGCGTCTATCTTGAATTCTGTACATTACATTAATGTAAGAATCTTGCATTTGAAGTCAAGGAAACACTAAAAGTCTATTTCTTGTGCTAACTAAATAAAAAAATTTAACACATGATTTATGGATGTTAATGTACATTTTAAATAATCACACACAATATCCCAACTAAGTGCAATTTATGTTTTGTTTAGCGCAGATTTTATAATCTCTAAGTAAAGGTTGTGACTTCATTGCACTAGGCACATAGCATACTGCATATCTGCTGTGGCAGAGATGCCAGTTTAAGGCAAGAAAACAGGTGGATGCAAAAGACAGATGGGGAAACACAAGGTAATAGAGACAATTATGAGTGTTGTAATAAGCTGTGGTTGCAGCACACCATCTGCCCACGATGGAGTGAAATTTGGAAACGGGGTTTTTTTGGGTTTTTTTTGTTTATTATTGTAGTGCACTATTTTCTCATTCTGCCCTAAGGATGTAGCAATGCATGTGTGTATATATAAATTATATGCCTGAGCATCCTTGGTTTGTAAAGTTTATTACGGTAGCAAAGAGTTGTTCCTCAGCTTTCAGCTGTGTGCAACACCCAGATTTGTGGGTGTGAGGAACCTGCTTACTGGAATTACAGTTGGTAAGGGGAAATCAGTGGGTGAAGGTCTTTATTAATAATCCAGTAATATTTGTTCTAGTCTTGCAATGAAGTATTTTCTTCTATTGCTCCAGTACTATTTTAACTAGATTTGACTGAGGTTTTTAAGGTATTTACCCTGACTGCTCGCCTAAAAGCAGTCATCTTTTGTATGGTGCAAATGTACTAGGGGCATAAACAAGGGGACTTCTGTCTTACATGTGGCTTTCCCAATTTTTGCCTGAATTTGGAGTATTCATATGCATTTCTTAAAACTTCCCCAGTGTTTGGCTTCTCTTATCCAGATCATCCTATAAGCCCTGATAGGCTAACTCAGCTCATTCCACCTAAGAGTAGTTTTCTTTTGCTTCCTTGCGTGCTTCTCTTGTCTTTCCATGTGCTTTGTCCCCGCTTTTTTGGAGTGTCTCGTATTCTTCCCTACATGTAAGGAATGCACTAAGTCTGTAAAAAACAGTCCTGCTCTCTGCAGAAAGCCTACCACTTGCTTGATAGAATATTTGTAAGGGAAAAAAAGAAATCTATAGAATATATTTACCCTGTAAACAGTTGATATTCATACGGCATTAAAAATTATGCCTCCATCTTCTAAATAAAAATGGGTCCTCTACAGATGAAATAAATAACATATCAATGACTGTCTGCTGGGTTATTTAGAGTACATGGGCTAACGCCTTAACAAAACATCTTGCTGCATAGTTCTTAAAATTCTGCTACAGAAAATCTTTAGCCAAAACTATTGGTGAATCATTGTCCCTTTAGATAGTAAAGTGACGCAATTGCAGATTTTTACAGGATCTGATCTGAAAGCTCAGGGTAATGCCTTGGAGTGAAATGGCTTTGTAATAGCCTGGGTGGCAGAACTCGTAACTATCGTGTAGGTACCTGCTGGTCAGTGAACTGCTGCCCACTATGGTTTTGTCTTGGGCTACGTCAGTAACAATAGCTTATGGCTAGAGGTGCAGTGTACCCTGAAACTAGAACATAGTAATGATAGAAATTGTATTGTGCTGAGTATTTTAAAATTGTGAGTAGGTTTGGTTTTTTTCTTTTATTTTTTCCAGTTCACCTTTGAAAGAGAAGTATCATTTTTAGATTCATTTTATATCCTTCTATTTCTTATCGTTCTAGAAACGTAGTAATTTTCCATATAAGATTTTAACAGTAGCAGAGTTAAGCGTTATAATTTTGCAAGTAATTTAGCTTCAAATATATAAAAAAAAAAAGAAAAAAGTTCAGTCTGTCTGAACCACAGTCCTTGCAAACGAGCAGTCCATTAAACTATGAACAAGTAAAACCTGACTGAGCATATGTTCATGGAAGAGGAATTTATTTCTGCTGTGGGATGTGTGCTTGCATGTTCAATTTGAATATTCAAAGTAAAGATTTTTATTTTTTTTTTAAATGGGAAATACCTGATGACCCTTTCAGCATTTTTTTTCCCCCAGAGGAAGAGAAGTATTTCCCTTGCTGTTTTCAATATATCTTTTTTTATTTAGTTTACTAGGTAATTTATTTCTTTATTTATTTTTAAGTAAGACTATGACTTTTTCTTCACATACATTTTCTTTTAAGCAGTGAGAGTGTTACTTATCAAAAGAGAAATTTTATTAAAGCAGTGTACATAAGTGAGCAGATCAATTCTGAAGTTAATAATCTGTTTTGCATAAGCTCGTATTAAAGGTAGGTATAAAATACATTAAGAAGAAATATTTAGCGGTGGACTGGGTCTGTGTAATACATAGTTCTGATTACTGAACATTCCTGTTTTATTCTAGCTAAAATATTGATGTCTTTGCACTGATGACCCATAGCTGCCTCATTATTTTTCCCATAGTTGTACTAAATACTGAAAGCTACTGATGTCCTGAACAGCAAAGTAGATAAATAAGATAATAAATTATGTCAGTTACCCTTTGGGAACTGCTAAATGGACAGAAAATGTATTATGGTTATGTCCTTGAAACAAATTTGCTCGTGCAACGTAGTGTGAATTTTTTATCGTGCTTCTTGTCATGTTCTGATTATTGACCACTGAATACCCTGGATTGCTTTTTCCATTTAAAAACAAATCAGTCAAATTCCCTTACTTTGTAAGGGAAGTTTCATGTTAGACAAAGCATAAGAGATAGTCGCACATTAGACTGAAATGAAAGATTACCTTTTATCCATAACCATCTCTCAAAATCTGCTTGTCAATGTTAGCCTAAACCAGGATGTGCTTTTTTCATGTTTTCCTCAGAGCAGTTGAAAATTGTAGATAAAAAGAATCTTACCCACATTCCTGTAAATGGCTACAGGAATAAAATATATCGAAAGCATGACAAAAAGTTAGTGCAGCGTAAAAAGCAGTACTGTTCAAGCATGGAAGCACTGTAAAAAGTACTTGTAAAAACATTCCAGTTTTGTTTTTTTTTTTTTTCTTCCTTAGCAGAGCAGGAATAATTCATAGTGTCCTCTCCCTTCTGAGACAAATCAAACCAATATCTCTGCAGCAATACAGTGGGATAGCCTTTTTCTGTAGATGCAGTAGGAAAAATGACTTCCTTGAGTTTTCTTCCTTTTATATATGATCTTTCATGGTCTTGGAAAAAAGGATGTATGTATGAAATGCTGTAAACATTATCGCAAAATAATATATTTTGTTGTTTTAAATTGAGCAGCTTGTGTAGAAGGTCAAATTGTTCTTACAAAGTGGTCTGTTTGCAACAGCCGTCTCTGACGATATTATCACAGTTAAAGAACTTGTGAAAAGACTTACCTTGAAGGAGAGGGATTTAAATCTTTACTTCAAGTGGTTCCATCTTGGATTACTGTTTTGAATAGAAAAAGAATATAGAATCATAGAATGATTTGGGTTGGAAGGGACCTTTTAAGGTCATCTAGACCACTAGTCAATAGCAATGTGCAGATCACAGGCATCTTCCCTCTCAGTGGTGATTCCTACATAGGATTCTTTTAGGAAGGATTTTTTTTTTCTGCTGAGAAGTCATGAAGATGTTTTTGTTCAATCTAGAATAAGATGTGTCAATGTGAATGCACATGTTTAAAATCCATTTTCCACGTTGGCAGCTGATCTGCCATTGTTCCTGGTTTTCTTGCTTTTCTTAGCTTTTTATCTCCAGCTGCCTTTACATTCTGGAGTTGTGCACTTTTCAGAGAAGTGGTATTTAGGATTTTTCCAGCTGTGATCAATGAGTGGCTCCTGGCACAATGTGAAAACACTTGCAATTGAAATGGGAATAATTTCTCACCATCTTAGAAATCTTGACTTTCAAACAAATTATTCCAAACTGAACAAATGTTATCTGCTGTACATGACTCATGTGTTGTCTGAAACTGCTTCAGAAACTATTGGTTTTTTGTAAGAGATGAGTACGTCCCATATCTCTTAAGCTACCTGTCCAGATTTTTTGTTTAGCTGTTTTGCTTTTTGTTTTGTATGGAGATCTCTAGTGAGATGGCAGTAGGATCAGCATGTTAGTCCATAGAGACTACCTGTAAGGAACAGATCTGTTAGCAAAACTTTTTTTTTTTCCTGTAAAGTAATAATAACAGATTCCTAGGCCTAAACCTATTTTTTCTTTCTTTTCTCTTGTCTCTTTCAAATTACTTTTTCAAACTCCTGATTTTTCACCACACTAGTTTACTTGAAGTAGAGCGTGTAAAGTTATTCCAGCTGAGCTAGGTGTGCTTTCCATGTCACTGGAGTGAGAATGAGCACGAGGCAGACCTGGGGGGGTCATAATTGGATTGCCATGGCCCAGTTGTGCTAACAGAAGCTGCTGCATCCCCACTATACTACCAGCTTCGGGCTGTTTTCTTTGGTGTGCCTGGTGGCTCCAGTTTACTTCTTCACTTCAGGCAATATAGCACTTTTTGTGTGTGGGCCCAGGGGCTTAGCTGAGGCTCAAATGGGATAATTCTTTGGTGGTAGAGAGGTACAGTAAAGTCCAGCCAAGAGATGTCTGTCAAGAGAGGATTTCTTACTTTAGGGAAATTTCTGAGGAAATCACATTCTGTGAATTGCAAGAATGGAAATTAAGCCTGAAAATGGACAGCTTGCAGGGTTTTTTTTCAGTACACATAAAAATGCTTCAGGAATGGGAATGTGTTATTTAGTTCGTCTTGTTTAATTTGGTATGGTCCAGCTGTTGATCTGTGTACCTGATGTATCCTGCAACAGACTTCACAACAATTCAGTGCACTCCCAGTGGGAAGACTGGAGACATCTCTTTGGATGGCAGAAGAATCTTCCATTGCCAAATGTTGCACCTTTTCTTGCAAATGGTCTGGCACATAGAGCTCAAATGGTAATGCCACTCCTATCTCCTTGCTTGTGCCTTCATGTGGCCTTGGTGTGGTGATGGGGAAAAGATAAGAGTGACTGATCACTGCCACATATCTTCCCTTCCATGAATGAAGAGCGTTCTTTGATAAATCAGTGATGCATTTTCATCAGCTCTGGTTTGTGGAACTTCTTCGTTAAATTTTAAGGATTTTAAGGATTTTAAGTAAGCGCAAGAGACATCCAGGTCTCAGCTGTATATTTTGGTGAGTAGCTAAGAAGAAACACATTTTCTCATATGCTATCCCTGTAGACTTATTTTTCTGTCCACACAGAATGCAAAATCTGCATTTATTCAAAGTTAGTACAATTAAATTTAAAAAGAGGAGAAAAGTGTGTATGTTATATAAAAATAAAGTTAATTTATGATGATGAAATAACTGTAGCAAGCAGATTATATTCATTCCTTAATGTCTGTAAAGTCCAGTGCATTTGTCTAGAAATAATTACTCGTTTGATTTCATCTTGACTTTCTTCCAAGGATCATTAAAATATGGGTATTATGACTCAGATAAGATAAACAGAATATAAGTTTCCCAGAAACAGTAGTAGAGTTGTAATTGCAACTCAGGAGGAGAAATTCGTTTGAGTGTTAGAGTGCAATTAATTGCCTGCCATAAATTTAAGACAGCATTGTGAATGACAGATGTTTGTTCTGCTTTCAAAACAACTGTGATAAATGAATACCACAGTTCTTATAAGCTTGGAAGAATGCTATTTTCCTACATGTACTGCTAGTATTAAATATAATAAGGCATAGATGTGTTTAAAAAAAAAATAGATCTGCTTTGCTAAAAGGTTTTTCTGTTTGTAGTTGCTGATATTTTAAATGAATATGTAAAAATAGTACGAGTTCAGTAGTATGAGAAGTGTATTGTACTTGCTGAAGATTTAATCAAACTTAACTCCCTCCTGAAGACATGGAGCCAGATTTTAGTCTAAGGATTTGTTTCCCGCCTCAAATTGTTTAGAGATAAGATGGTAAGGATTTATCTCTACTTTGTAGCTTATTAAGGTGCAAGAAGTTGATAGTCTAATCAAAAGAGCGCTGATTCAGAACTAGCTTGCCGTAAAAGCTCACGTATGTGCATAATTCCGTGGCATGGTCAATGGAAAAATTACGTAAAAATACGTGGAACAAACCTTGGTACAGACTGAAGAAAAAAAAAAAGGTCTCTTTTTAAAGGTCAGTGGAAACCATCACCTTGCCTATGTGACACCCCTCTGACATGAGAGAATATACATCTTAGTATAAAAGTGGACCTGGTTTGAAGAGGAGGCAGAAAAGTGGTGGTTCTTGGTTCAGTACTGAAACCCAGTGTTGCATCTAATTCGAGTTGCTTTTTTTCTATTTGATGCCTTAGAAGTTCAGCACCTTTTAGAAATATTAAGCCCTGTTGTTTCTGACAGTGGAAGTTTGGTTAAGTAATTGACTTCTACTAAAGTTATTGGTAATTAAAGCAGTCATGTTTGATCCTGAGGTTTATATCTGTAGACACATTGGACCTATGTCTGATGTCTGACAGCACAGATGTGAAATGTCCTTTTCCTGATTTCTGTCTTTTTAATTTTAGTATCCACCAGAGTTTGCTTTTGAGCTTCTCTCAAAAGTAGTTTGTTCAGGTACAGAATACATTTGTGATAGCAGATGTCTTTTAAGAACGCAGCTTTTAAGGAATGATGAGAATTGAAACTTCAAAGTGAGGTACTCCAGAATTAAAATTTGTGGAACGTGCTTTAACAGTTTTGAACTTCTGTACTTTATTTAGTTTTATTGTGTTCAAAGTGAAAGCTCGGATATTGATAATAGTTTCTCTACTGCAGTTCTTAATGCTGCCGATATCAAACTGTCATTTATTGCAACAGGAATACAAGACACTGTACAAAATAACAGCCATACTGAATAATAAAAGCAAAATTAATCAGTAACTTGCTGTAAAATTAGTGTTTTCTTTCAATAATTCATAGAAAGATTTCCTAGAAGCCTGAAATACAGGAGTTTGTTATAATGTAAGGAGCATAAACACACTCCTATGGAAAACAGAAGCATAATTCCTAATCCTTGTAGAGAACTTTGTTCTCTAATGGACTTTTTTTGGTGTTTTTTTGTTGTCTATTCATCACTAGCAAGCGTTCTTCTAAAAATTGTTTGGGAACTATGGAGTGTTGTATACGCCTTCATGGAATACTAAAGATATTATTTTATTTTGAAGCCATTTAAAAAAAATTATAGCAGAGCTACTTTATCAAGTAGAAATATAGAATTAAAACATTGTGTAACATTCCTTTTTTGTTCTTTTTGAAGGCAGCTGGAAAGACTGACCATGTTCAAAGGTTTTAAACTAAATTTTAGCTTAGTTGAATTTACCCAAGTGTCTGAAGATTTGTCATAGGTTTAAGTATGGATTAAACATGGGGTTTTTTCCTTTTCTTAATTAATGTTCTGTTGTAGCATCTGTTGTTGTTTTTAAGCACAAATTGAGTCCTCATCCTTTCAGGGTCCAATGCTCTGATTAGGTTAAGCCCAGTCCCTGGAGTATTGGAAAGAGATGTATAAAACATATCTAGTTCATTTTATAAAATTATTTCAGCTATTCTTGCAAAAGGGTAGGATGATTTGCCTTTATTATTTCTCTTTATAAGAGCTATTTTTTAAGATTATTTTCTATCCTGGTTTATTTTCCAGTGCGTATTTTCACAGTAAGTTTATACTCATTTATTCCTATTCAAAGATTGTTCTTAAGCTTTTTTTCCTTCCATCTCCTGTGTTTATCCCAGATATGTTTACAAGAAAGCTGTCACATACCCTCTGATGCTTCGTTTAGCTCTTTTTATTTCCTCTCAAAACATGAGCTCTTCATCCCAGTAACTCTTGTCTGCAGATTCTCCATCTGAATTCATCTTGACTTGATATGAGGAGCTAGAGATTCACACAGCGGACCATGCGAGTTCACACCACTGCCTTGTTAGTTTCATTAGTCCTTGTTGGCTTCTAGTGGCAGTACATTGCCCAAGAGGCCTTAGGGTGTGTATTTGTCTTTTCTATGCCTGTGTGAACAGTGGAGTTCATAGTCATCCTGCGATGGAAAGTGCCTGATTCCTTTTCTTGTTCTTTCTTCAGGCTGAGCTCTCACTTTAATTTTAAAATTCTGACTAACTCTTGCACTTTGTGCTGTTGAATTTCATCTCAGTTTAATGTGTGTTCTTTTCAAAGCTATCTCGTCTTTTTGAGTAACTTGTTCGCTCTCTTGAGCTGGCAACAGCTCTCAGCTTTGTGCCATTGGGACATTTCATAGCTAACTCCTTGGGCAGAGAAGGGACTGTGGAACTGACTGGGCAGAATCACTAGTGCCCTTGTAATTTGTCTTCCAACACAAATTGTTGTAGTCACCTTTTGTTAACTATTCCAATTTCTTTTTTCCTTATTTTTTTTCTTTTCCACTTCAGCGAATACTTTTTAGTGTGGAACCATGTTAAATGTTCCATTGAAATTTAAATGAATTAGTCCTGTTAATATTGGCTTTAAAAGTCAAGAAAACATTTTTACTGCAAGCACTCCATTGGCATTCCTTTGCTGTAATATATTTCTTATTCCAGTTTCCATTCCATTTTTGTAATCCACCATTCCTCTAAAACTTGCATTTCTGCTTTAGCTGAGGTCTGACTGAGGGTCTGTAATGGTCTGGAGTAGCCTGGGTCATATTTCTTTTTCCTTTCACCATTTTTTTTCCTAAGGTTTGGTATTTCCAATTCTACATCACCTCTCACTTCCAGTAAGGAAGATTTAGTAATAAAAAACCAAGCAACCCAACTTCTACCAATTTTGTGATGTCATGTGCTAATATTACCAGAATTCCATGATGGGGATTATCTGATCATTAAATGCCTAAATTGGAGAGGTGGGGGTATGAATTTATTTATTTATTTATTTGTTTGTTTGTTTATTTACTTTGCTTCCAAGTGAGTGGACAGTTTTCATGTCCTAGATCCTGGAAGCTAGGTTGCCTTTGCCCATCTAGTACCTTAGTAGTCTTACTGAGAGCTGAGTTAATTCTGAGCTCATGACAAGTTTAAGTTTGGTATCTGCCTCGCTCATACAGTTTATCAGTCTCACTTTATGTTTCTTTTAATTTTTAGTTGTGTTGGCTGAGGGATTCTTTATTGCTTCCTTCACAAAGTCTGGGCTTGTGACCCTTTTCATCTTCTCACAGTCAATATGTGTTCTTGGCTAGTGATAGAAATTCCTGCTTTTGTCTACTCCAACTCTCCATTTTGAGGCGATCATTCTTCTATTTCAAACTGGCCCAGAATTTCTAGTCCTCTTTTCTATAGATAAAGGTCTAAATCCTGTCTGAACGTTTTACCATGGGGACCTCTGTGCTGGATCAATGCAAATGTTATACTTAATTGCCTTGTTTTTAAAGGGAAAGAAAGAAAATTACAATAAACCTAGCAGCCTTCTTGAAATCTCCACATCCTTCCAGTTGTCTGAAGTGATAAAGTTAATTTCATCTTTGCTGCTCCTTCAAAAGCAACAGAAAAATCTTAGTGCACTTCAGGATATTGGCCTACTACACTTTGGTTATTGTATCCTGGCAGCTGAAGGTATTTTTAAATGAGTGTTTGGTTTCTTTTTAAATCAGTCTATCATTTCTATCAGTCTGAATCATAAACTTGAAAACTTCCAACAAACGATCACAGAATTCTAGAGTGAGAAGGACTGAGAAAATAGTAATATTTATTTGAAATGTATCATCTTTATGAGTGCTTTCTTTTAGCAGCATCCTTATATGTGTGAGGCGTTTGATACTGAGTTGCATGAAAACTGTTGAAGGCATAAGGTCTGAGGAGAGGTGTTTGGGACCAGCTGACTGTGAGCATACAGTGTGTCCTTCACTGGTAAATTTACTCTGAGCCCTGCCATCTGTTCTTAAAAGATTCTTAACTTTCTCTTATGATTAAGTACTAGGAGTTCGGCAGAGCTTAGACTATCTGAGTATATGCTGCTGAAACAACTGGAAGATTGTAGTTGCTTCTGCTGGAGACAGAAATGTGTATGGTTTTGAAATAATCTTTAAAAAAAACCTGGTTGAAAATATTAAAACTTCTATATAACTTTGACTGTTAAAAGTTGCCTTCTGCAAAGAAAGGAGGCTTTCAGCTCAAAGGCAAAATGTTTTAAGAGATACAGGAAGGCAGATTTAAACTGCAGACAGTTTTGAAGCCCTGAGATAATTAGTTGCTGTGCCCTGAGATTTAGTACCTGTTCATATAAATACCTGTGCTTACAGCTGTCAAATTTCATAGAGCTTTATGTGGGCATCCTTTTTAGGAGGCATTTTGCCCAGGGCATTTCTGTAGTGGAACAAAAGCAAAACTCCAGCAGACTGAGTCAGTCCTGTTGGCTGTGCTGATTCCAATGGATGCTGGATACTCCAGTATTTTTTTCCTTATCTGGATTTACTGGATTTTAGAGAGCAGCATTGCTGTACGTGCTCTGTGTACTTGTGATGGCAGTGGCACTAGACATGTCTGCATATTCTTTCTATAGAGAAATCCAAAGAGCAGAAGCTTTCTTCCTTATGTATATCAGTGCTTGAGGTTCTCCTTGTGTACCTGAAGATCTCAGGGTAAGTTTTGCTGCTTTTCTTACCCGGGTTCTCAAATGTGCATTTCCAATTTGTGGCGTGGCTGAGGTGCTGACTGGCTGTTAACTGAAAGTGCTGCATGTCCCTGCTTCCCCAGCTCCCCTCCCTTCCACGAGGCTGGAGGAGTGCATGTCTGACCCTGGGAGTGAAAATAGCAGAATACAATTTGCCAGCCTCCTTCGTGTTAGCTTCCTGCCAATTTAAAATCCTTGAAGCAGCTTTTCTCAGGGTTGGGAAAGGACCTGTGCTAGCGAAGGGCAGCAGCGACAGCAGTTGAAGGAGGGGCTCACAGGAGCTACAAGACCACTTCTGGCAGCATTTTTAGTCTGCATTGGATATGTGGAGAAAGGAGTCAAGATACTCAACCTTTTTTAAAGAAGAAAAGTAATAGGCATGAAGTATTTTTTTAATAGTTTCCGTTACTGTGGCTTCTCCATCAGCCTTTAGTTATGAAGAAATTCTTTCTAGATTATCCGTAATTGACATTTGGTTGGAAGAAACTGGCTACATTCTGCTCGGGTCTCTTGCCAGCCATGGGCATTTCACTCAGTTGACACACATACCCCCCTCCCCTTTTTTCTTTTTTTTTTCTCCTGTTCTGTGGTGTGTTTCCTTCTCTTTGTTCTGCTGCTGCCTTCACCCCAACTGGGTCTCCTGTGCCGTGCTGTTTATTTGGTGTGTGGATTGTGGAGCAGGCCCTGGTGCGGTTCTGAGACAGGCTGTGCACTTGCTATTTGGGAGCAAAATTCAAAGATAAACCCTCACACAGTGCTAATTACTATTATCTCTTCTTTCTCTTTTAAGTGTCCTCAGTAGTGCCACGCACAGGTGGAGGCCAGATGGATGCCTTTACTTAGCCCAACTCCTGTGCATTGAGAGAAATGCATTGAGGCCTCTAAAGGGGAAGGGATTTACGCCATCTGTGTCAACCTAAAGTTGAAATAAAACTCTTTAAAAAATAGTGGTGGTTATACTGCTAATCTACTGCTGAAAAACACTGATCAAATGAATTATTATTTCAAAAAATACACAGTCTTTGCTGTTTGTGGCATAGGCTGTGAAGGATATCATTAGGATATTGTTGGGGTGTGGTAGTTAAGTGGGCATAGTTTTTGGTTTCAGCACGTGCAAAAAGAGGAAGAGAGAGAGCTGAGATAAATGTATTTTTCCACAGTCATTTTTTGTTACTTTCTGATGACAAATCAGGAGAATATATTGAGGAAAATGTTTGAAGCAGCTGCAGCCTTGGCTGTTGTTGTGTTCCTGGGGCCTTTGAGGTGGCTTTTGTGGTGGCTTTTGAGGGAGAAAGGAGACATCGCACTACTCATGGATGAACCTTGAAGAAAATGTTAAAGGAAAAACAGCATGAAAGTGTGGTCATCTCACTTTTCGACCTAAGAATCCTCTGCAGAATATTTTTAAGCCATAATTTTAATGATGTTATGGCATTTATTTAAGCTGTGTCTGCCTTAATGATTGTGTAGATAATGTTTTGTTTTGTTTTTAGAATAGCTGTGTCTTAACGACTAGAAAAAAGAGTCACACAGAAAAAAAGGACATTTATTCTTTAACTAAAAAAGCCATAAATTTTCAGTTCATTAAATATCAACTCAGCATTGCCTTCTTGCTGTATCAGTGATTACATTTCTCTGAATATTTCAATTTAATTAAGTGCAGCCTGGAAGAGAAGGAACATTTCTGATTCTTCTGGAGACTGAAAATGTACATGTTCCAGAATGTAGCATACCTGAAGTGATTAAAGGTGGTTCTCCTCAAAAGAAGGTAGCCCTCCCTTCTCTTTCCTACTTGTCTTCCCTCACTCCCGTGTTGAGTGTGGACCTTGTTTCATGTCAAATATTAGTGGGGGATGAAAAGGCAGGATCTTCCACCTGCTAGAAAGTAAAGACAGGTCTCAGCCTTGCTGGAGATCTGTAACAGAACAAAAGGTGTAAAGCTGGTGTAGTTCTTCCTAGCTGCTCAACTCTACATAAATGTGTTATGGAGTTGGTTTCTTTGGTTTAACTTCCACCCCCACACCCCTGTGGGGTTTTTTGGTGTTTTTTGTTGTTGGGTTGTTTTTTTTTTAAAGTGAGACACAAAAAATGGCTACTTTTGAAGTAATTTGGTTAATATTAAAGACAAGTTCGTGATCGTATTTGCAGTTTACCACATTTTCCTGAAAATAATATCTTTGTGATGGTCTTTTCTTGCTCATAAAAATGGAAGCTCTGGAATAAGGAAAATGAATAGCAGTCAACAAAGTCATGGTTTCTGCTTCTTAACTGAAGTTGCATGAGGAACACTTGTTCATTTACTAACATGTAATCCTCAGGTTAGGATAACTGCAAGCAGTTCATCTGCTTCTCTTGGCTGTGGAAATGCTGGAGAATTTAATTGTTACAGTGCATTTCTGTTGCATTTTACCAGAGGATTTCTGTTGCATTTTACCATTCTGTTGTAATGATGCAGTACCTTATAATGAAAACATTTTAGGTCTTGATCTGGCACTGCAGTTACTAGTGGTATTAATCATTATTGTATACTACTTGTATACTTTCAGTCTGAGGCAGTCTTTGAGTTATTAGGATTGTACATGTTTCTTTGAAATATATTTTTCTACCAACCGTAACCCAAGAATAAATGAAAGCATGTTTCATTTTGAATTACAGTCTTCTGCAATGTCTTTATCTTCATTTAGCCAGGTATACTCAATTATAACTTAATTTACATTTTTCCTAGAAATATGTAGCCATTCACTGTACTCTGCTACACCTTTCATTTAAATAACCCGCATGAGAAGTCATGGTTATGTGTTGCTTAAAAGCCTAATGCTGTAGAAGGCGATGTTGTTGCTGCTTATGCTCACAGGTCGTGGAGATTTTTCAGGCAAATGCAATAGCTGTACTGAAAAACTCTGTGGCCCAGTACATTAAATAGAGACATCTTTACACAGTAGAGACATTATCTAATTACTATAACTCAGAAATTTCTAAAATAGTGGCTTTGTCCATATTAGATCTCATACTGATAAACTTCTTTCTTATAGAACATTTTTAAAGATTTGGAAAATGAGGTGCAGTGATATTGCAGATGAATGACAAAACCCGTTTGTTGACATACACTGTGTCCCACAGCATTCTCCTTCAGAAACTTATGGCTCAAGGCTTGGATAAATACACTCTACACTGGATAAAAAACTGTCTGGATGACCAGGCTGAAAGAGTGGTAGTGAACAGAGCCGAATCTGGCTGGTGTCTGGTCACAAGTGGTGTTCCCCAGGGTTCAGTACCGGAGTCTGTTCTCTTCTAACTTTATTAATGATCTGGATGAGGGAATTGGGTGTACCCTCAGTAAATCTGAAGATGACACCATGCTAGGTGGATGTGTCGATCTGCTAGAGGTAGGGAAGCATTGCAGTGGGATCTAGACAGGTTAGATCAGTGGGCCATGGTTAACTGCATGGGGTTCAACAAGGCCAAGTGCCAGGTCCTGCACTTGGGTCATAACAACCCCATGGCAAGCTACAGACTTGGGGATGTGTGGTTGGAAAGCCAGAAGGTGGAAAAGGACCTGGTGGTATTGATCAGTAGTCACCTAAACATGAATCAGCAGCGTGCGCAGGTGGCCAAGAAGGCCAATGGCATCCTGGCTTGTGTTAGAAACACTGTGGCCAGCAGGAATAGGGAGGTGATTGTCCCCCTGTACTTGGCACTGGTGAGGTGACACCTTGAATATTGCATTCAGTTCTGGGCCCCTCACTATAAGAAGGACATAGAAGGGCTGGAGTGTGTCCAGAGAAGGGCAACGAGGCTGGTGAAGGGCCCAGAGCACAAGTCCTATGAGGAGCAGCTGAGGGAGCTGGGTTTGTTTAGTCTGGAGAAGAGGAAGCTGAGGGGAGATCTTATCACTCTCTACAATTACCTGAAAGGAGGTTGGAGTGAGGAGGGGGACAGCCTCTTCTCCCTGGTGACATGTGACAGGACCAGAGGGAATGGATGCAAGCTGTGCCGGGGGAGGTTCAGGCTGGATGTTAGAAAACATTTCTTCGCTTAAAGGGTTATCCAGCATTGGAATGGTCTGCCCAGGGCAGTGGTGGAGTTGCCAGCCCTAGAGGCATTTAAATGGCACGTGGACCTGGTGCTCAGGGACATGGTTTACTGGTGAGCTTGCAGTGTTGGGTCAAAGGTTGGACTAGATGATCTTGAAGGTCTCTCCCAAGCAAAGACATTCGGTGATACGCAGATACTGCACTTGTGTGTACAATTATGTAATTCATAGCATGCAAACCAAACGTTTGGTTTGTGGTCTAGGGGAGCTTAGCTCTTCACTAAAACAGTCTTTAAAATCTTCCTGTTCTGTGGAGGAGTCATAGATATAGATCTAGATATAGATAGATAAAAGGAAGAAAGGAAGCAGAGGGAGAAGGGAATTACAGGCAGAAAAAAAAGCATGAAAATTGATTGTGCAAGGTTACTCATTCATGGTTCCTTCTGGTATTAAATGATCTTATATCACAGTAAAAGAACATATTTTAATACAGAAAATAAAAGCAATGAAAATTTTCTCAAGGATAAAAGGGTACAGATTCACTTCTTAAACATTATTTTTAGGATTTGGTTTAAATTTGCAGATGGGAAATGCTGCTGTGAGGAAACGGGAATCTAATTTCAGAAGGCAATTCAGGAGTAGAAATAGTACCCACTAATTTCTAAATTACCTGTAAAGAAACAAGAGGAAATAGTTAAAGCAAAAGTAAACCTTTTAACATCAATGAGGGGTAAGGGTTGTGTGTTGAATAAAAAATAATCCTTTCTCTCATCTGAATTCATAGTTAGAAGAGCAAAGCTATTGATGGAATCCTCCCAGTATCCTGCAAAAATAGTTTGTGTTGAAAATGCTGGTGTCTGCATTGTTTAGATGGTTATGATTTTTAAGTTGTAATTCACAGAACAAGGTCAGTAATGTAATGTAAATTTTACTATACTGTCTTTTTTTTATCTTTGATTTTTTTTTTCACTGACTTACTATGACGAGAAACTTCAACCTCTATCTCAGTTTTGCCTTTACCAAAACTTCCAATTTTAAGACTTGATAGTGGTTGCTGAAACGAACAGTCAGATAACACACAGAATATGAATTTTTTCATAGAAAAAGCATAGTAATTCAGTAGAAAAGTATTTTAGCCATTTTAGTTTGTTAGAAATATTCCAGAGAAGTATTGCCATGTGGTGTCAATTAGAAATGTGAGTGAGATTTATCACTGAAGAACCATTTAATAAAGATTTCCGTTCTTAAGCTTAGTTCTTGTCTATGGTTAGAAATACTGGTCAGTGCTGGGCATGGAGCAGCACTGGCACTGCTCTCTCCTTTTTTTATGCTATCACAGTCTATATACAAACAAAAATGCTCTCTTAAATTAATGCCCTTTTTTTAAATACAAGGAATTTTGGCAAATACCTTTCCAAACATAGAACCAGGCTCATCATGTAAATATACTGCAGAAAATTCCAGTTGTTTTACTAAGTTGGCAAGTTTTTTTCCACCCTTACTCTTGTATTTTGTGTTAAATACTGAGATTTTAGTCTGAAGTTTAGGTCTTTTACATTTTCTTGGCTAAATTTAATTTCTGTTGTAGAAAATAATAGTATGTTGTTTACTAAAGCATCCTCTCTAACCAAACCCTTGTTCTCAAAGACAAAACTGTAATAAAATTCATATTCAGGTGTAAACTTCTGTCCAAACAGAAGACAGAGGTACTCCAGGCCTCATAGTCTGAGTTTGGAAAGTTTATGGACTGGTAGTGCTTTATGGTTGGGCTACTTCAGAGTAATGGTTGGAGGATACTCAGTCTTCTGAAAGTTTTGTAGTGCCACCAGATGAAAACCATGTCTCTATGCTCTCCACAGTATGAAAAAGAAGACACCCCTTCTCTGTGTTTGGTAGCTTCAACCTGCAAACCCCTGTCTTATTCTGTGGGGAATGATTTCTGAGTCTAAACTCAGTATCTTGAACAGGTGGATTGATGTGCTTGTTGATAATGTGATAATACTTGCTGCTACTGTGAGCAGTTCCTCGAAGAAATCCAAAACAAGTATGTGAAATTGAGTATCACATGGATTTTTGTTTCTCAGAGGTGGTTGATGTTGAATTCTGAGTAAAGTAATACAGTAATACTGGGAAAGACTGAAGAATATTTGCTGGTACATGTAACACCATTCTTTCTGGGAATTGTGAGGTAGAAACCAGGGAGAGAATAAAGGTCCACAAAACCCCTAGAAAAGCAATGACGCTTGTTATAGCTAACATGACTGGAAAATTGACGATAACTTTTTTTCTATTGATATTTTACCCTGTCACAACATTGTAGTCCTGTCTTTAGACAGCTTCTATAGCAAATATACTGTACTTGCTTTCACAGACTTGTTGAGTTGAATTTAGAAAGTAAATTATAGGTAGGAGAAAAAAAAAACCAAAAAAAACCCCAAAACTTTATAGTTGATGATTTGTAACACTCCAAAGTTGAAAGCAAGTGTGTTTGTCTTGGTTATGATAAGAGACTATCAGTGCTTTGATCCTGAGTTACTGAGGATTACATACTCAGTCTAAATTATTGACTTGAAAAATTTTATTAACAAGAAAAAATATTCCATATTAGAAGCAAAATTTACTGACATTTGTGTTTCTCATACCCTGTCTTTTCAGAAAAAAAATATAATTGAAAAATAATACATTTCATGTCTTAAACTTGTCAGTATTTTCATTTAGAAAGCCTTTGTCATAGATTCAGCTAAGAATATCAGATCTTTTAATCTAGGAAACAAGAGCCTCCTTCTTGAGAAAAACAGAAAAGAACTTGCATATTAGCTGTATTGTTTTGATTATATATCAAAAGATTTGACTTTTCTGTACTTCTAAGAGCCAGTTTTTGTTCTAACAGCAAGCCATCTGGCATGTGCATGTGCCAAAGGAAGAAGTTTAGGCTTTTGGTTAGTAACGATAGAAAATCCCCCAACCCTGCAGCTGAGCCTACATTTTATAGAATTTTTATAAACTTATGTGACTCTTAACATCTAATGCTTAACAGTTATATACCATTTTAAAGAGGCTGATTATCACTCTGATCTTGTTTGATCAGTTTAACCACTGCCACATCTTTGTAGAAGAAAAGGCGAGACTTGAGGGCCTATTTTATTCGGCGTAGAACAAAATGTACGTGCTGGTGAGCAGCAGGTAACCTCTTCTCATTGACAGGGGACTGTGCACGTGCTGGCTGGTGCTTTAATGTGGGTTACGCACAATCCCTTTGCCATCTAACAGCAACAGGAAAATCCATGCCTAGGTCACGCATGCCCACCTTGTTCAGTTCGCTGGCTTATATGATGGTATAATTTAGCTTTAGGAATGGATTTACTGAGGTAGATACTAGTAGAGCAGATTCTGATATACAGTATTTTCTGAGTCAATCAGTCAGTGTGGGGAGCTGCTGTGCCCTCCCAGCTCACTTTAAATTGCCCAGGCCCATGCCTTCCTCTGGCACTGGGGGCAAGGTCTGGTTGCCAGCAGAAACCCTCCATTCACTTAGTGTCTGCTGATGTGACAGTGCTTCTGCCTGCAAAGCCTGTGTCCCCAGATTTCAGCTGTTTACTGAGTAGTTAGATGTCATTGATCCTGCCACAGCTGATTCTTTGCAGCACTTGAGGTTAACAGACAGAGGAGATCTTTTGGCAGCTTGCAGCAGCTGGTGGTGTCTGCTGGTATAGTGAACTCTTTGTAAAGGAGAGTGGAGCCATGGAGAATGTGGATTAAATGCCATCCTGCTGCTAGTAAATTGTCAGGCATCTTCTAGTATAAAAGATGAAAATGGGAAATGAGTAAGCAGAATGGCTTGAAAACACAGGGAACTGGAGGTTGGCA
The DNA here is from genome assembly GCA_025345505.1 of Todiramphus chloris collaris. Classification (NCBI taxonomy): domain Eukaryota; kingdom Metazoa; phylum Chordata; class Aves; order Coraciiformes; family Alcedinidae; genus Todiramphus; species Todiramphus chloris. The sequence goes on along the minus strand of JANVCC010000021.1, from coordinate 54,831,646 downwards.
CTGAAGATCAGGAAAGCCTGAGGTCTGGTATCCATTAGTGGTGTGCATTGGTTGGACTCAATCTTAAAGGTCTTTTCCAAACTAAATGTTTCTATGATCTGTGATTCTTACATGGATGAATCAGACTCCTGCTTGATGGAAAACTGATCTTTCAGTGTAGCTGTTCAAATATGGGGTCAAAACAAAGACAGGTGGTGGCATTAGAAATTTGGGTGAGGGCATTACCTATTTGGGTGAGGGTGTCACAGGAGTAATCTGTGTAGGGAAGTAGGCCATGAGCTGAGATGGATATAAACAACCCATCCTGCATCAAGACTGCAGCCAGGAACTCCTGGTTCAGATATGTTGAAGACAGAATGTGAGCCCCTGGAATAGGCAGTACTGGGAAAGGCTCACTCTTGAGATATGGGGAGTAGATGCTCTGAAAGACACTATTGAGCCACATGGAGGGAGACATTTCGGTGACTGGGGAGAGAGACTTTATGACTATATAGGAACTCCAGAAAAATGTGAGAGAGGCCCCTCTAGGAGAGGACCAAGGAAGAATTTATAGGATCCCATGGTAGCCCCAGAACTATATATACACCATGCCTGACCTGCCTGACTCTTTTCCCAACCTACGTAACCTCTCCCTTGGGACAGGGAAGTCATGTCAGGAACCACTCAACTAACCCACCTTACTTTCTTCCTGGGCTGCACCACTTCTCCTGTTGAACAATGAAGTCATGTAGTTTGTAAAGGTGTGCCTATATATGTGATGGAAATGTTGTGGGTATCTGAGCCCATTTGGTCTTAAACTGTAACAGTCAGTCAGGAGATGGTATCTGAAGCTGAGGAAGCCATGACTAGCCATCATCTTTGAAGTGTGTTCAGTTTAGTAAAGCAATGAAAGTGACCTAATAAAAAACAGAGTTTAATTATCTATGGAATGTTTTCTACCAATGCTCTTTTCTGTGTGGTTTTTAAAATTCTGCTATCTACCTTTCCTTACTGTAATCAGCCAAATGTGCACACTGATCTTATATTATGCTTTATAGATGTATAGTGAGGGAATGTAGCTTTCCATTTGTTTCCTCCTCTCCTTGTTCTTCCTCTTTGGTTGGAAATTTTTTCCTATTCCATTTTTTTTCGATGCTGCTTTGCAGGATCAAAATAGTTCTGCTTCTCAGAGTTGCACAGAGGAACGAGAGGGAACAAGATACAACTGGAAATATTGCCTATGTATGCATGCAAAGACAGCCCCTTGGATATTTGTGCTCTTTATCCCGGAAATACTGTTTAGGTTTTTTTTAATAAGAAATGTAAACAGCTGAGATTCACATACACATGCAATTGTACAAAATATTGATATTCCAATTTTAAACTTTTCAGTCACGCTTTTTTTTTTTTCCATGAACATATTATGGTGGTACCAATAATACTGACAGTGCAGAACTGAAAGGTTATATGAAAACAAAACAAAACTGGTAAGTTTATATCATACATTTATATTCTATTAAAAAAAAAAAAAACCCACAGCAAACTGGCAACTGGTGAAAGAAAATGGTATGGTAGTGAGAAGTATCATCCTTCTGCCTTGAAGTATGCCTCAAATTCTTCCTCTGGACAATTCCTCATGCGGTCTACTGTAGTCTGCATCTCAAGGGAAGGGTTTTATGCTTATGAAGACTCTCAAATAATTTGTGTTTGTAGCAAAAACAAGAGGAGTAAGGAAAGAGCACAGCTTTCTGAGCTGTTACAGGTGTGCCTAAAAGTAGCGGTAGGTGCACAGCGCAACAAAAATTGTATGACAATACTGTGGACGTAAGTGCTGCTACAGTTACTATTTTCTATAATAGATATGGTCATTACTGGATAACACAGTGCAGGAGCTGTCACAAACCATTTTTCCTGTTAGGAAGACTGTAATTTTTCCTCTTTTGTAATTCATATTTCAGTGGATTAGTGTGCTGACCATAATGACAGTGGCTTTGTAAGTTAATTCTTTTTCGTTTCCTTTTCTAGTGGATTTGATATGGAATGTGAAACTGATTAAAATGGCCAAAATAAAACAGAAAATTGAGAAAAAGTAGTTCAGATTTTCCTTTTTGTCTCTGGTTTCTTCGACTGCTTTCTGTTATGCATCAGAAGTTAAGACAGTTTAGCGACTCTTTTTCAAGCACTTTTTCCTGAGTATTGGAGCTTTGCAGTCTTTACAGGATGATGAGTTTGGGTCTTCTCCTATGGAGTCTCCATGTATTTCTGCAGAATATCTTCTGCTATAAAATACTTCCTGCGATGGCAGTTACTGCTTCCAATGTCGTCCATGTGTATTGTGTCCTGTTAGATGCTTTGAACACATATGGCCTTTGTTCTTGGAAGGAGAGCTCTCAGAAGAGCTGGAGCTTGGCAATCTCCACATTCTTTGGTTCCACGATGTTGCCACCAGATGAGTGGCTCTTTGAAACCTATGCAGGCCATCTGTGGATATGAAAATTTATTTTCCACCACATTTTGCAGGAGTAACTGAAGTGGCTCTCCCAGAGTTGCAACCTCCTAAATAGAGAAATACAAGTCCCAGAGTTGTACCTCCCAAATACAAAGATATTCTTGATAAATCCTCAATCTCCATCAAAAACAGGAATGATCTCTTCACGTCTTCTTTTTAACAGCGAGATTGCACACATGCGCACACACGCACACACACAACACAGCTTCAGAATCAGTATGTTTTATTCAGGGATACTGTTTTGCCGATAATAATTGCTTTTTCTCATCAGTGTTACTTTCTCAGTGGTAGCCAGGAAAGAACACAACCTCAGCTTGTTGGAAATGGTGTTAATGTCTGGATTTCACAATGTCTTCTGATTCATTTATTACTTTCCCTGGTGTCTTCACCACATTGCTTCACTGCAACTTTTTTCCTATGCCACTGATAACTTCTGTGGTTCTGAATGTTATTTAAGGCTAAGTTTAGTTAACATCTCCTAGCACTGATGTTCTGCACCCTGATGGGACTGCCAGGGATGAGTTATGCAATAGCAAGGTTCTTGCATGGCCACTTGTGCCCTTCATTGACACAGAAATAACTCAAACTGGTGTGCTGTGGTGCCTGAGGACAACATGATGACAAGTGAGATGAAAGTGGTGTCTGATTAGTTGTAGCTAATGGCTTCAGTCAGTTATACTGGATTTCTTCTCTGGTGAGGCTTGCTAACAGCCTAAGCTGGGGGTGAATCTAGTGTCCCTGTCCCAGAAAGGTTAGTGAGATTTGAACAAGTGTCTTGCTGCTGACAGGATTTAAGTTCTGGTGAATTGTTACCAGAGCAAATGAGTTCCTCATGATATGGCCAGACTCAAACACACATACAAAAAGGTCTGTTAGATAATTTTTACTGGAAATTACTCTTACTTATGTGTTTTAGGAATTACATTTTAATACATCTAACTGTTTTTAAGAAAGTTTGAAGCATATGTTCTGAGAGGGAAGAAAAAACAACATAAGAATTCTCTTTTTATTTTATACAGGATGCATCAAAATCAAAGACGAAGAAAAAAATCACTAAAACCCAAGAAGCCAAAAAAATACTGAAGAAGAAATTTAAAGTCAACACAAAAATAGTCTTTACTGAGGATGGAGAGGTAATATCAACTCAAAATAACTGTATCTTGTTGGGAACTGAATTTGTAGTTTCTATGAAGACAAAAATACTTAGACTTTATACCTGTATAAAAAGATCCACTTTTGAAAAGTGTGTGGCTTTCATAATTGGTTTAAGTTTGCAAAACTGTTCAGCTTTCATTCAGAATTCAGTTCCAATGAGAAAAAGAGGAATGCTGGGCACTGACCTCTTTTTCACCTTTGTATGTGTAAGATACTTGTATGAGAGCTGTTAGTGGATGTACAGTACCATACCTCTTTTCTGCCTATTACCTTCAATTTCAAGTGGAATCAAGACCCTATTTTTTCCTTACAGAAATGGGAAACAGTTTTCCTGTAGGTATTTGCCAAGGCTCCTCCAAGTCTTGAGTTAATGTATTGGAACTAAATTCTGGTTTTCTTTCCAGCATTCATTCTTTCTAGATTAAAAATTTTGTTAGGGAAGCTAAGGAAGTACCAAATTTTTACCTACTGGTGCTGATGTAGCAGTGCAATGAAATTTTCCGGTAATCTAATTGGATTTTTTAGTAGCCCCTGGAAAAATGTATTGATTTTATACAGAAAGGAGCTATTGTGGATGCCAGCCACTCTAGGGTGTCATGGTGGCGATAACCTCACTAACAAGTCTCCATGCTCCATAAACTTTTCTAACATTTGATTTCACAGCTTCAGATGCTGTGTACATTGTTTTTCCATTTCCAGCATTAAGGAAAAAGTATCATTTTTTTAAACTCTAGCTTAATTTCAGTTAGGCATAAACTGAAAGAGAGGTCACCTTTGCAGGTATATAAATTACTTTTGTGACCAAATAAAATGAAGCATTTTTATATTGCAGGTGAAGAGAGTATAGACATATAATTACTGACATCAGAAAAAAAATTGCAGAGGTTTTAGAGGTTGACCAATTGACTGGAAATCATATATTCAGATATTTTTAGATATTCAAAAGCTGTTGTCTCATCTTAAAAATAAGTGTGCAAATGTTTTATGTATTTGTGCAATGGAGCAAAAAGGAGTGAGAATGGAGGAAAAAAAACTATCTCAAAGATTATAGTTAGGAAAATAGCCCATTAGAAAGGGGGTGACTTATTTAAGGAAAAAAAGTTTATGTCCACATATATTGCTCCTGCTTTTCTTCTGAGCTGTGTAAACCCATGCCTTGATGTTTTACTGTTGTACTCCACATGCTTCTCTTTGGTAAAACCAAACTCCTTTAAGAAATGTATGTCTCTAGAAAATACAAGTACACAAACTCCAGTTTATGAAAGAAAGTGGAAAACAGTAGGTTGGGTTTATCAGTAACCACGTGAATAACGAGCTGTGTGCATTAAGGAGTCCTAAGCACATTTGGTTTTGCATTTGTATCTGAAAGACATTCTGTATTTTCTGCCATATAATTTCTTTTTAAGAGTTACTACTTTACCAATCCATAAGCAAGAATGATTTTGTAAAAACTACTCCCACATGATGTGTGCTTATCCTATGAGGTATAAACTATTAGGTCATAAGATAGGTGGGGATATTTTTTGGTGAATAGGTAGTCCTTGTCTTCACTTCAGAGTTTCAGATATTTCAGGGTAGCTGCATGTGATCAGCATGTCATCTACAAAGTCAAACTTGAATCATCAAATGTTTCCAATCTCATTTTTTTACAATAGCCAATACACCCTTCCACATCTGTTCTACTTGCTTCCCCCAAAATATGAACCTGCAGCCACGTTTTTTTTGTATACTGTGTGATGAAGGCTTATCTCATTTTTCTCTCAGTTAATATGTTGTTAATATTGTTCATTTACATGAAAACATACTGCTTAGATTTACTAATGTTTTGTTCTGTTGCGTGTATTTTGGAGAGTCGTTTCTTTAAAGTAAGTATCATTTTTCTCTCAAAACAACTAGCGGGGTTATAAATTATTTATTTAGAGAAAAATACGAGAGGAAGATGAAGTGAATCCATTAAAGAGTAGTATGATACAATGGACACATTATTTTCAAATGCTTATTTTTGACAAAGGTACTCAAGCTTGCATTGTGCAAAAGTTTGTTTCCTTTGCAAATGGCTTTTTTATTTAGTCTACAAAAGGGAATGTATTGGCATATTCAGGGCATCAAAACTTTGATGTGAAAAAAAAGTGATTCTAACTATTATTTTTCTTGTTGATGTGTATAATTCAGTTAGTGCAGCAGTGGCCACCTGTGCAAAAATCCAATTTGGCAAACGCAGATGAGGAAGATGATGCCAGTGGTATCAACTTAGCTAAAGCAAAAGAAATACTGCGGGAAGAAGACAAATTTGACAAAGAAGAATACAGGAAGAAAATAAAGGAAAAACATAGGGTAAGTTGATTTCTACCTCAATTACTGAAGTGCAGAAAGAAATACCATGATATGGATTGATCATTGAGGAAAAATACTTAAATATGTTGTGAATTAAGTGTAGTACAAGTGCATTTAAATTCATCTCTTTTTTTCAGGGCTGCATTGCGCGCAAAAAGACTGTTCTGACTTAAGTAGTTTGGTAACATAAACCCTTATGCAGTACCAGTTCTTGGTAACAGTGGAGTTTTATTTACAACTTTAAAATCTGTTAAGAGTTTAGTGGGAGCATCTTTTTATGTTTTTTTAAGCAGCATTCTGTGGAAGGGGTTGTTTCACCAAAGAAAAGGTGTTTCTTGACATGTGTTCTCTAATAAATGCTGAAGATATTCAGGGGAAAGGAAAAGTGGAGGGCTGGAGCACCTCTCCTATGTTGACAGACTGAGAGAGTTGGGGTAGTTCAGTGTGGAAAAGAGAAGGCTCCAGGGAGACCTTATTGTGGCCTTCCAGTATCTGAAGGGGGCCTACAAGAAAGCTGGGGAGGGACTTTTTAGGCTGTCGGGCAGTGATAGGACTGGAGGGAATGGATTAAAGCTAGAGATAGGTCAATTCAGGTTAGACATTAGGAAGAATTTCTTCACCATGAGGGTGATGAGACACTGGAACTGGTTGTCCAGAGAGGTGGTGGAAGCCCCGTCCTCTGAAAGATGGATGACCAGGCTGGATGGGTCTCTGAGCAACCTGCTCTAGTGGGAGGTGTCCCTGCCCATGGCAGGGGTGTTGGAACTAGATGATCTTTAAGGTCCCTTCCAACCCTGACAATTCTATGATTCTATAATGTCTCTAAATTAATGTCTGGCAGCTACCACTTGCTTAACATTCAGTCTTACATTTCAGGTAGGCAAAAGTGCTAACTTTTTGCATGGGTGTGTTACTAGGGCTATCAGATTTATTTACTGAATTATTCAAATTGTGTCATGTAACTTTGGCTGTAATTTGAAAACTTGGTTATCCTTCTTTCTGGCATTTAAAAACTTTTCAATTGCAGACTGTAAGTTTGCAAACTGCTTCTGCATTATTTGTCATGGTCCAAAGCAGAGTTTTCTGACATTGCCATGCAGGAGTCATGTAACAGGGCTGGATGTCTTTGAGTTCAGGGATCATTCTTTTAGTTTCCTGATTGGCACTTAATTTTTGAAATGGTCTTACAAACAGTTTAGTATCCTAATATCCAAATTTAAAGGCAGTCAAGATTGAGATACCAATTAATTTTACATATTAATACAGGCTATATAAGGAAAGGCTGCCACATTGAATGTTTTCCTGTTGCTCTGCCTTATTAGTAAGTCATCCTTTATGTCTGGGATTCTTGACAGTTAACTGTTGCTTTTTTAGGAAATAGATGCGATGGTAACAGAAAAACATGTCAAGTCCTGCTCTTTTGCCCCATCCTAGCAGAGACAAGCACTACCTCCTCTCTCTTGGGTTATGTAAGGCTGGTCTAGTTGATAACAAGATCCACTCTGCCAGTGACCCAAGAAGAAGCTATGTTGTCACTGTGTGTGGCAGACACAATTCAATTTTTTTCTTAACAGAAAATATGTAATTAGAACTTTTACCTCTGGTATGATTTTAACTATGGCGTATTTTAGAAATGATAGAAAGGTATCACTGACAAACATTATTTTAGCCATTTCAGCCATTCATTTCTTGATGATATTTTTGGGGGAATTTATTACATTGTCAGTGGGGCAAGTCGTCAGTCCCTCATTAACGAAAGAATGCTAAGGAAAATTTTGAACTTCCTCACAGTAAAAAGTAATCATGTGACCACTTCCACAGTGACTTCCCAGTGGTATTTAAAGATTCTTTCACCTCATATGGTTTTCCTTCTCAAAAGGTAACATAATCACTTGGCAGTAAATACTTAGTTGAGTTTGAATCTCTGGCTGACATGTCAGTGATGTGAAGGAAGAGGATCAAGTCCATGTATCATGGCTCTACTGCAGGAGCCCGATCAGGTGCTTGGTCATTGTCTGAATTTTCTATTAGATGTTTAGCTGTGTACAGGCTAGTGGTATAAGTTATTTCTTGGCCTCATTTGGAGGGAAAGGGTGAAACCTAAGAGAGATTCAAGTGTGTTAACAATAAAGGATAGGAAAGCAACAAAAAAGACTAGGAGACTTCCTTATCTTATTTTCATGACTTCAGATTTTGCATAAATACGGATGTCTTAGTGCCCCTGCTTGTGTCAGTGAAAGAGGAGCTTTTGAAAGTCTCATACTTTGATCCCATCTTATCCATCCTCTCACTGACATTCAGCAGTGCCTTTTATAACAAGCCTTAAATCCATCACTTGTGACTGTCATTGCTTCTTTTAAAATCCTCTATACTAAACTAGCAACCAAGATATATCATGGCACTGCATGGACTCTGTTGTCTGAAATGTCCTTTCTGCAATAATGCTAATTATTTAATTCCCATCTTGGTCTGATTTCCTTCCTGCAAGCAGACTGCTGCAGATCTCTGTCCATTTGACATCCTTTCTAACAGCAGATGTGACAGCTCTCTGTTTCTTGGTTTTCCACCTTAGTTACTGAATTCTCCTGCAACTCCCTCCTTCCTAGCTTTTTGAAAAAGCCACGGTTAAATTTTTCCTCTCTGCTTTTGCTTCTGCTCTGTTCAAGATCTTTGCTTAGCTTTTTCATCAACATAACTTTCTTCTGTTCCTTCACTTTCAGCAAGTCACAAATGTCTGTTTCTTAATTCCTATTTCATCTCCTTAATTGCTTTTCTTCCTCCTGCAGTTGATGCTTACTGTAGTTTCCTGGTTCGTATGTTTGGCAGTTTTTTGTTTTGTTGTTGTTTTGTTGTGTTTTTTTTGTTTGTTGTTTTTTTTTAACCAATTTTTGAAACATGCTAAATGCAATAAAGTTATTTTATAGGTAGATTAGAAGACCACTAGAGACAGATGTGGTTTTGTTCTATAGAAAGCAAATGTAACAGCCTGCTATACAGTTAGGTAGATCAGTAATCAAAAAGTCCTCTGAAGGGGAATGTATGGTAGTACCTGAAGTTTCTACATTGGCTTGAAAATGATGACTTCAAATAACAAAATAATTTATGGAAAACTACAAAAGCATATGTTGTTCTATCCTTTTTTATATATCTTGCACATGGGTTCAGATTTTGATTTAGATTGTGAGTGGATGTAGAAAAGACAGTGTTTTTATAAAGACTGTCATTTTATAGGTTGTCTTCCATTGAGAATCCCTCTCATGGTTTCTTGAGTATAACCTTAAACATTAAAGATCTCGGGGGGGGAGGGGAGAAATGGAACTTCTTAAAATTAAAACCTACATTGAATAGCTTTTTTTCTTAGGTTAATATGGCCTGCAAGCTTAATATGAACTTTTCCTTGCAAAAGTGTGTCTGATGAAGAGCAAAACTATTCAGAAAGTATCCACAGGCCATTGCTTTTAAATCCATTTGTGAATGTCATTTAAATGAGCACAGTTTTCAGTGTGATCAGAAAAATGCTTTGGTGCATTCATGAGATGCTCAGATTAGATGAGATATGTCTTGCAGTGCCTTAAGGCTTGTGGAAAGTTGCAAAGCACCTACACTATAATTAGATTTCCTCCGTGAGTCTCGCATTTTGTTATCCTCTCCTTCCTCTGCAAATGGGGGAAAACTGGAAATCAGATGGATAAAAATAAATAAAAATCTGAGATATAATTGTAATGTAATTAATGCTTATTGAAGTTTTGGAAGCACAGTAAATTTTATCATTTGAGCACAAGGGAAAGGGCAGTAATACTGATCTAAATGATGTGAAAAGAATTCTGTGTTAATGGATATTTAATGACAGCCCAGCGAGAGCTATAGATTTGAGCTCTTTTAAAATGTGTAAAATGTTATAAACAACAATAAAGGGAGAAGTGAATAAAGTATTCAGAACATGTTTTTGCACTCCATTTTTCAAGTTTTCAACTGAAAATACACTGCTGTTAGGAGGAAAATAGTGGCAGAGGGGGATTCATCTCACTTTTTAATAACCTCTCTTTCTGTGTACTAACCCAAGCTCAAAAAAATGCCCATTGGTGCTGAAGGAAAAATGAATAGAAGCCTTATTTCTTACCTCGCTTTCCAGCAAGATATGCTGTGGACTTGGGATGATCAATGTTAGGAGATGGCTAGAAGTATTTTTTTATAAAGATTATTTTATTTGGGCTGTATTAGGAGCTAACAAGCTGAGGCTGTCTTCAGGGGACTGATACTGCAAGAGGCAGTAGTTCCACACCTCCCCGGAAGATGTTAAAGAACCATGGTTGTAGTGGTATGACAGCAATTAGACTTCAGACCACAGGGGAGGACCTTTCAGAAGATGCTGCATTGTAAGTGTTGTACCACAAGTCTGTATTTTAAAATGTAATATGTATTTTGTGGTTTTAAGACTTATTGCAGAATCTTCTAGCGATGATGCTGTTGCTGGGAGGAAAGTGGGGATGTTTTGTGGCCCTTGGGTCACATTGGGAAACGGTGCTGATCTGAACCAACTGAAGTTCAGAGTTACGTGGTCTCTTAGTTTTGCTCATGCTGTTCTTAATTCAGTAGAAAATGTAGGACTATTTTAGAAACTGCATTGAAACAGAATGCCTCTGTTTGGTTTGCCTCTGTTCCCTAGACACATCTGTTAATGGGAGAGTGGATAGTTTTAATGAGGAGGATACACTGTGATATTTCACCTTTGTATATTTGCTCTCCTATATTTTATTACTTAAGTAACTACTTCCATGACCAAAAGATGAAATTCTTCATCCCAGTCTTTATAGAAAGACTTATAAAATAAATAACTTGCAGTTTCAGGCAGAGTATACTTACCCCAGTGAATTTATTCAATAACTTTCTGATTTAAAATTCATTCTTGAAACCAGAAGATTGCAGACTGGTAAGGGAAGCCAAATCCCTTGGATTTCAACTCAGGAAGTTTCTTCTGCAGGTCTGTTCGATGGAGGCTGCTGCTGTTCCAGGTTACAGACTCGGCTGTAGCAAGGCTGCGCACGTGTTGCGCAGATGTGCACACATGTTGCACACATGGATAGCCACGGAGCCAAGAGAGGCAGAAAAGATGAATGCAGGCAGCACTCACAGAAACATGAACAGCACAGGCAGCACAAGCTTATTCCTTCTTGTTGGCTGACCGGGGTTGACATTTGCTAGCAGAACTATGAGAACACCCTCACTCCCTTGATTCACTAGCACACTCGCATTCACCAATCCCTTAAATAGCAGCATGGACCCCAAATATGTCCAGTATCCACAGCTACACCATAGGGCCCTTACGCAGTCACTGGGCTTGACCTTGGGTTTTTTCAGATGCTGAGTCTTTCCACACAGTCTCACAGTGCCTTTCAAATATTCCATAATAAGTTTGCTCTTTCCCATGAGACTGATAAACATAGATAACCTTGTTTCTCTTGTTCTTATCAGCTACAAAGTTCTGTGTGAACCTTCTCAAGGTTGAGCTTGTGTGGTTCCTTTAGTGTTCATTTATCAGTGACTTAGGAGTTCATACTGTCTGCCTTACTGCTCATTAGTGTTACTGTATTTGGTGTTCAGCTTATTACTTTTTCTCCTTGTCTTTGTCTCACTGTTAACAGGACATCCTTACAAACCACATTATTACATTCAAGGTATCCCTAGAGAGACCATCCAGCTAGATTTAAACATGGAGTTCAAAAGGAGTATTTTCTAATAATTTTTGCATCAGTATATAGGAGGAGAATAGGAGAGAGACTGGAACTTTATTAATTGTACATTAATTCATATACAGTTCTTATGAATCTGCAAAAGGTGATTCCTCTAAGGAAGAAAAATGAAGTTGTACTAGGGGTGATACAACAGCCTCAATACTGACTTTAGAGCTCATGCTAGAATAGAATAGAATAGAATAGAATAGAATAGAATAGAATAGAATAGAAT